>OU026106.1:11200000-11800000 GCA_907269075.1 Idaea aversata
CATTTACAAAATATTATACTATAGATCTAAATCACATTATTAAACGATAATACATTTGCCTAAACTAGGAAAATCCTGTGTTTCAGACGAAAAGATATATGATGCAGTTATAATTTTTGTTGTCAACTTCTTTCAGCATTTTTCGCTATCTCTTGTAGTTTAGGATATAGCCTTGAAGGCCCATGTAATAATTCACCCTGTAAATTCTTAGTCGGTCAATCGAAGTCTGGCCCTAGTGTGACGTCACACAGAAAGCCAGTAGGTATAGAAGTGGCTAGCGAGGCCGTCCATCAAGTGACGGTAGGCAGTAGTGCCGCCCCCCCTCCCATAGCTCGGTCGATATCAATCCATTAGCGTTGCAACATTGTATGTATCGATTACTGAGCGTCGGGACTACCTATACCGTGGCGAAGCGAAGCGACCTCGTCAGGGGTACAGAACAGCTGATGTGTTCACTTTGTTTTGTTTATTATATTGATCATTTACTTAAGGTGATAGGGTGATACCTGCGCTCTCTCCATACAAACGTAGTCGACTGTTTCCTCCCTGGATAATGACACTAGCACAAATATTTTTGTTGCATAAAACTTTTAACTGCCTATTTTTTTTTTTTCATTTTCTAATTATCATAGAAATTACGATTAAAAAAATAAAACAAAAATAGAGGCATGGTCATGGCAGTTATAAGTTTTATGCACCGAAAATATTTGCTCTAGTGTCATTATCCAGGGAGAAAACAGTCGACTACGTTTTGTAATAGTTTGTATGGAGAGAGCCCCCTTTCCTCTTAAATACTAACTTGGCGACTTCTGTGGTGTGGCGGACGAACACCCGCCTGGGACGCGGGAGGATTGTTTTAGGTAAAGTAGAAAAGCCTTATAACAGCATGCATAGTAACCTATCGGTAAAGGGCATTTCGGCGAACAAAATAATAAAATAAATAAATAAATCGAACCTCTAAAGCGTCTTTGTAGTTACTTAGCTTGAAGCCAGATGGCGCTGTGTGAAATGCCCCGCAATATTTATTTAAATGACAAGTAGTAATAATGATAGTAAAACAAATCAATCACACTAAACATATACAGAACCAGCATCTGTGACCGCGGTGATGGCGCGGCGTGGGCACGTCGGCTAATATACTCATAATTGTGTTTATTATCTATTACTGTTCTAACGCACACAAGGGTACTTTCGCGACAGGGTTGCCATCTCCACACGCAAATTATTATAACTAGTAGTTCGCCCCAAACTGAGACCTCACGAGTTTTTTTCAGTGATTATTATATTTCAGCGTAAAGTAGGTACTAAAATGTATAATATAACGACGAAAGTCTCAAAATACGACAGGTCTATCTTATTTGAATGATAGGTGCCTAGTATCGCTATTATCTGACATTGGATGATTTAGACTTTAGAGAATCTAAACACAATAGGCATAACTTGTTGTTTTTAAGTTCTAAAAGCATAGGTCCAGCTCAATCATCACACCCGTTAAATTTGGATTAAGAATATTGTAAATAGTAAGCGTGTTACATTGTGATGCTACACCTTCATTATTTTTAACACGCTTTTATTAGTTTCACCTGTATGTTTGCTTGTATGTATGTATGTATATAACCGACTAATTTGGGCACGATTTTGCCCTACTTAGAATGATCAGATTTAATTCAAACTTTGCACACTTGTCAAAGACCGATGACAATGCAATATTATGATAACATGGTGCTGATCTGATGATGGAGCTGGAAGGTGGTCATAGGAAACCCTATCGAGTTTGGGCTCGTTAGAATCGTCTTGACGAGTAGTTTGGCTTTCAATGGTGACCAGGGTCTGATCTAACATAATATTTCGGTAATAAAGACCAAAAAGTATAAAATAAATTAATAGTTTAAAAAAACTAAAAAAACACGCTTTAAAAAAAATCCAACTAAAAAAATAGAAAATAAAATTTAATTTTGGATTATGAATGTTGTAAATATGTAGTAAGCGTGTTACATTGTGATTGTAAAAGAAAAATAATGAAGGTGTAGCATCACAATGTAACACGCTTGCTATTTACAACATTCATAATCCAAAATAAAATTTTATTTTCTATTTTTTTTGTTGGATTTTTTTTAAAGCGTGTTTTTTTAGTTTTTTTAAACTATTAATTCTTTTGCAATCACAATGTAACACGCTTACTATTTACAATATTCTTAATCCAAAAATTACTAATTTTTATTTTCTAGTTTTTAGTTCGATTTTTTTAATAAAGCGGTTTTATTTTTATTTTTTGAACTTTAAATTTATTTTATACTTTTTGGGCTTTGATAACGAAATATGTTAGACCCATTGCCCCAATGGTTACCATTGAAAAACAAACTACTCGTCAAGACGATTCTAACGAGCCCAAACTCGATGGGGTTGTGCTGTGGTTGTGTCGTTTCATTGCGAAGTTCCTATGACCACCTTCCAGTTCCATCATCAGACCCTGGTTACCATTGAAAAACAAACTACTCGTCAAGACGATTCTAACGAGCCCAAACTCGATGGGGTTGTGCTGTGGTTGTGTCGTTTCATTGCGAAGTTCCTATGACCACCTTCCAGTTCCATCATCAGACCATGGTTAACATTGAAAGACAAACTACTCGTCGAGACGATTCGAACGAGCCCAAACTCGATGGGGTTGTGTCGTTTCATTGCGAAGTTCCTATGACCACCTTCCAGTTCCATCATCAGACCCTGGTTACCATTGAAAGACAAACTACTCGTCAAGACGATTCTAACGAGCCCAAACTCGAAGAGGTTGTGTCGTTTCATTGCGAAGTTCCTATGACCACCTTCCAGTTCCATCATCAGACCCTGGTTACCATTGAAAGACAAACTACTCGTCAAGGCGATTCTTGACGAGTAGTTTGAATGAATGAACTATTAAGTATGGATAATGAGATAACTCCTGCTCTTTCATCAGATCAGCTCTATCATCAGATCAGTTCCATGGTACCATATTATTGTCACCGAAGTTACGCCCTTTCATTTGATACCCCACTCGGATATATTTGCCCTATAGTTTGTGTGCCATATAGGTAGATCCCCTTTTGGACCCCTATCTCCGTAACCCCCTGACCGATCCTGCTCATGTTCGAACTTAAAAATTCTATGGACCTCAACTACTTGTATACCAAAAATCATGAAGATCAGAGCAACGGTACTCAAGTTATCGTCGAACAAACATACAAACATACGAGCGACCGACCCTTCTCAACACTAGACCTCTCTCGCTTCGCTCGTTCGGTCAACAATTCTTGTAAAAAGAAATTTAACGAAGCGGAGTTTTAGTTTAGGACGTTTTATTTTAAATTGTAACGAAAAAACTCTGACATTTATAATTAAAAAAAAACTTAAGTGGACTGTAAATTTTTTATGACTACATTCTTAAAAAAGGTCCAGTAATTTCGGAGCCTATTCGTTACAAACAAAAAAACATTTCCTCCTTATAATATTAATATCGTAGACAGATAATAAATATAGACAAGCTACCAGCGTATACAGTGTGAGACAGCGAATTTCAACATACCTATAAGTATAGAGTTGTCAAATTGCCACTAAACAGTAATTAACCATCACTGCATGCACAAGTGCACCCCAATTAGTACTCCTTTTTAATATCCTATAAGTCACAAGTAACACAAATTATAGTCTAACAGGATAAGAAAACAAAACTTTGATAGACACCAAACGCATGTTTGCCACCAACGAAACAACAAAAAAAATAAAAAAAAACACATACTTACGCAAATAGAGACAAAAAAAACTTATGCTTCGTCTTGCTCTCACTTACTCATTTGACGTTCAATCCTTCTCACTCTAGTAATTATTATTATTTTAGCAGCGGGTCTATATTAATTCTCTGTCTACGATTAGTAGGTATAATAGAGTCTATAGAGTAGGTAGGTATAGATTTTTTTAATTTCTTAAACGATTTCTATTTATTTTACCTACCTATCTAAAATGTTAGATAAAATATAGATAGATGTTAGGTAAAATTAATGGAAATATAGACAAATATTTTCTGTACTCAAATACTTGATGATTGATGAAAACCGAAAGCACTCACAAAAAAGTATCACGTTACGCTCCCGTTACCGCTCACGTTCCGTTATTGACAATGTAATTTACAGACAACCATTTGTCGAGTCTCAAGCCCCAAGTCTCAAGTCTCAATTAATTACGTCATCACATGTAATTTTTTCCCCAACGAATCTATTAGCGCCAACCCTACAACAAACTCCCTAGAGTCCCCAATTATTCATGGCATGAAAACGAGAGTACCCTCTATACAGACATCAAAGTTTTTACTCTATGGGGAATACAATCTGTGGCACTACAGTAGTAGCTATGCGAGTGATTTCTCTTTTATCTCGACGATTATGGATTTAATTTTATATGTTTGTTGTATTATGTTTCTGTGGCCAGATGGGATTTGGGAAAGTTGGTACTTTCATTATTGAAAGGGAGTTTTTTAAACTGCTTTGTTTGTCGATTGCTCGTCTGAAGAATTGAAATAAAACCTAGGAAACCATAGACTATAAACTTAAGGTACCGGCTCTCTCCTATACAAACGACGTAGTCGACTGTTTCCGCCCTGGATAATGAGACTCGCACAAATATTAGTGTGTAAATATGCTCCTATGTCTTGTTTTTTTTTCATTTACTAATTATCATAGAAATTAAAATTTAAAAAACAAACAAAAAACATAGGGGCATTGTCATGGCAGTTTTAAGTTTTATGCAACAAAAATATTTGCTCTAGTTTAATTATCCTGGGAGGAAACAGTCGACTACGTTTGTATGGAGAGAGCGCCGGTGCCCTCTATATTATTTATTACTAGCACTAGCAGCGTTCCGCGGTTTCGCCCGCGTAACTCTCGATCCCGTGGGAATAGCGCGATAAAAAGTAGCCTATGTTACTGTCAATGAATCAATATATCCTCATACCAAGTTTCATCATAATCGGTCCTGTAGTTTCGGAGCCTATTCGTTACAAACAAAAAAGTATTACATTAGTGTTGATAAGTTAGTCTTACTACTTTAATTACAAAGAAAGTTTTTTTTTGTAATTTTTGTTAAAATTTAGGTTTAATATGGTACAATAAAGCGTTTATCTCTCTATCTATACTTAATAAGTATTCTATCCTTTATTTAGTCACCATAGCACAAGCCTAGTTGCTTAGCTTAGAACTAGATGGCGCTGTGTCCAATGTCCTGAATAGTTAAAATAAACAGATTTACCCTCTATGAAACATATTAACCTGAAACAAATGACCAAGTAGTTAACAAAGTCTCGGCAAACCGGAAGTCTCGTATAATAAATGTTATTACCTTGTCTCCTGACTTTCCTTGCGTGTCCACTGTACATCAACGACTTGAGATTTTAACCTGGGGTTCTACTGTGAAAACTTTGAAACGATGCCTATCGTTTTCTTCTAAACCTAAAATATTTATTTTTGTGTTTCTTTTACTTTTCTTACTAAAATTAAGAAGAAAGAAGATTAAAAAAGAAAATTTAATTATTTTACAAATTATCACCTTTACAAAATACTTTTTTATTTTTTCATGTTTTGTTTTTGTCTTGCTCGATCTTATAGGGTTCCGTACCTCAAAAGGTAAAAAAGGAATCCTTAAAAGATCACACTCTTGTCTGTATGTCGTGTGTGTCACCACGGATTTTCTCAGGAACGGGTGGACCTAGCAAGTTGAAATTCATACCAGGTACTGAGGTCTATATTCCCTATTAGGTGTATAATAACAAGGTCCTGAGTCAACACAATAAAAAGATGAGCAAATGTTGTTTTTCGCGAAATCTTGTAAGTACCAAAATTTAATTTTTGTTTTCTTTTTATCTTGAGTCAAATTGTTTTGTCTTCTCAGCAACTAGTGTTTATGATGGTTTAATTTTTTTTTATAATTGGCCTGAATGGTCGAAAAACACCCCTCGTTAAATAAGCCCACAAGTCAAATTTCTTTTTTTGAAAAGGATTAAATAACGGCGCAAAATTTTTCAATATTTTCCAAAATTTAATCTTGAGATAGATATATTTCGCAGTAGGTCCCTAATCGCAATCACATAAAGTTCCGTGCTTCCACATACTTATTCAACGCACGGATTCTCTCGAGATTTGTCCATCCGGTCATCCCCTATTAACTTCCGGTCTTTGCGGTCCCTAGTTTTGTTACTGCCAGGATTTTGGTTCACTGATTTCTTGCGATTCAATTTCGGTTTTTTCGTTACTTTTAACAGGTTAACTTGGGCTTAGTTTTTTTCTGTTTGTGTGAGATTTTGGCGATGTTTGTCGCTTAGAAGGTTGATTCCAGAAAGTACTGAACCGATTTTGATGAAACTTGGTATAAGGATAAGTACATTGATTCATTGGGAGTAAAATTGGCTACTTTTTATCCCGATATTCACACGGGATCGGGAGTTACGCGGGTGGAACTGCAGAGCGGTTCTAGTCACTATCACTATCACTACATAGTATAAAACAAAGTCGCTTTCTCTGTCCCTATATCCCTATGTATGCTTAAATCTTTAAAACTACGCAACAGATTTTGATGCGGTTTTCTTTAATAGATAGAGTGATTCAAGGTTTTTATGTATAACTAGCTGCGCCCTGCGGCTTCACTCGCGTAAGTCCGATCTTTCTCACCGTTTAAACCTTCCCTGGACTACGACAAACATTTCAAAACTGAAATCATCTAAATCGGTTCGTGCGTTCTGGAGTTATAGCGTCAGGAAGGAAAACCCGACTTATTTTTATATAAAGGTGGGTACTGACCTACGTTACGAGGTGTAATGTAACATTCGCATCGAGCGTGTTACGCATAGAGCATGTACGCTGTGTTCTAAAATTGGCGTAACATGCTCGTCAAACGACGTACTGACTGCACGAATGCTCGCTGTGTAACACGTTACATTACACCTAGTAACGTAGGTCAGTACCCACCTTAATAGATAGATATATGCATAATATAGCCGTGCGAAGCCGGAGCGGGTCGCTAGTATGCAATAAAAACAATAAACTTTTACCTAAGTGCAGACACTACCTTGTGAATTATTACAATTTTGTATGTTATGTAACTGCTACTTGGTAATCGGAGAGCGGTGTTGGCCTAGTGGTAGATACCTCGAATTTCATTCCGAAGGTCGTATGTTTACGTGATTTTTAATGAAAAATTGACTAAGCTGTGAGGATATATAGGTGCCGGACATAGCCTACTTCATCCTTACCCAAAAAGGACCCAACTAAAGAGGTTTAGTTGCGGAAAACAGCCCGTATACAAGTACAATCTACGGTCAAAAGTCTCTGCCCACCGTAACGTTTACAATCCTGTGCAGCACTATTTGAACATTATCACAACGTAACCTGTGGATCGAACCCACGTCGGTTGGTGTAGCGGTTGCCCCCTTATACCACTCACAAAACTAAACACATAGCTAACATGTTGACAAATAATAATCACACTGAGTACTTTTAATTCAAGTATTTATGTTTGTGTGTTACGTTTATTTGAAGAAGGTTGTAACTCCAATACTTGATGATAGTATTATTGTTACTAACTGATCATTTACTTATAACCCATACTGTACCTACTTACTTATCAGATAATTGTATTCATAGTGTGTTTGTTTTTGTGTAGTTTACCGAATGTATGTTTAAACATTTATTTATATTATTTGTATTTTGTCCCTGTATATAGGAGGCGTTTGGCGAAGGTGGTTGGCCACTGGAGTTCAGGGCAGCGGTTGCTCGTCTCCTCTCACAGCACGCGCCCAATGATAAGGAGGCACCGAGGTCTACTGCTTTACGTAAATATCACCATTTTATATATACCTACTTTTACACTTACACTTAGATAAAGGACATGGATAGCTCGAAAGTACAATAAAAATACCTAGTAATGAACTAGGTAGGTAATCCTGTAGGTATCTCAGGCGAAAAAGTAGTTATATTAACTTATAAAATGAATTAAAATAATTTCCTTGCAAAATAACAATTGTTAGGTAAAAATATGTATAAATATTAAATGCAAAGTATGTTGTGTCTGTGTTTTAGATCATTCAGCTGCATCAAGTTTTTTGTTGTATTTACGATTTTTTATCAAAAATCTGATTTATACTTCGCAGCTTTTGGCATAATAATATGTTGTCCATTCTTATTGAATTTTGCTGTGTTCCTTATATTTATGTTAGTTAATCTTATCTACATTATAATGTATGCCAGTACCAGTTACTTTAATTTAATTAGCCTGTATTTTATGGCAATTATGTAATTATTTTAGAATAATAGATAGATAGATAGAGCCAATCTCCTTCGTTAATTTCTTTATTCACTGGACATTGGTAGAATAGCAACGCAATGTGCCATGTGCCGACCATCTAATATGTTTACGTTTGTTTATCACTAAGGTTTGAGCAACCAACGCCTAGATCAGACCCTATCAGAGACGATGGTCCTGGATCTGATCGTCCTCGTCGGGTTTATGATAGTCAACAACACGCAGCTACATGTAAGTTATAACTAAGTTACCTAACCTGTAAGTAATAAGAACCACTTTAAGGTTTCTAAAAAACCTTTATATTAGTGACAAAAATAACAAGAATCTAAAAAATTGTGTTTTTTTTTTCAGATTAAAATATTTTTGACCTGTTTTTCAGTAGTTTTCCCTATTTTTTTTTCACGAAATATTAAGTTTTTAATTGAGGCAGGTCGCCTTTATTACCCGCCTTATATGTCAATTCGTTTCATACTTATCTAAGTACACTACATTTGGGGCGCGTAATAAAATCAAAATGTTAATCGGTAAAATAGTATTAGTGTCAAAATGTATAAATTGCCGCATGTCCTTATGCCCAAATGTTGATAATATGATAGAATATGTTAAAGATAAATTGTCAAAAAATAAATACAAAAAAAAACCCCCAGAAATAGTGTACAAAACAAAATAAATAATGAACCTAGAATAAATTAGTAAGCAAAAATAAATTAAAATTAATTAGCAAAAATAAATTAAATAAACAGAAAAATTAATCGGACAAGCTGCCCAAAATGCTACCAGCGTTTCCACCCTGTATACCGCAAAATTCAGTTATCCATTTTAGTCATTCCTGACGAAACTGAACCAAAATAGTCAATAAATCACTTGCTTACGCGGAATCTGATTGATGTGTCCTACATCAAAACTGCGTGGTGCTGCAAAATTTTTTGTTTCGAAAAAATATGATTTCTTATTTAAATCTCTTATAATTACCTACTTACATTAAATCGGCTAACATTTTAAACTGAATAAATTAACAAATAACATCTTTCCTTTAAACGTATCAATAAACAAATTCACCCATAAATTATCTATAATATAAAAATGAATCGCAAAATGTGTTGGTAAGCGCATAACTCAACAACGCCTGGACCAATTTGGCCAATTCTTTTTTTGTTGTGTTTGTTATTGTCAGGAGAAGGTTCTTATGAAAGAAAAAATTAAAGAAATTTCGTAGAAAATTATTACGCGGGTGAAACCGCGGGGCTCAGCTAGTTATCCAATATTTGTAGTTTTCTCGTTAAATATCCGTTGACCGTTGCTTGCGTTCCCATGCGGGTCTCACCTGCGCCTACGACGACCACGTGCTAAAACGTTGCTATGATGATTAGTCTTAGGTACCTACCTATTACAATATACTAGCAGGTGGCTTGCGGTTTTACTTGTAAAAGTCCCGGTATCGTGGGAGTTTCTCAAGATCTATCTTAGTCGTAATATTAATTACTAGCGACCCGTCCCGGCTTTGCACGGCTATTATGCATGTATTATACATATAAACCTTCCTTTTGAATCACTCTATCTATTAAAAAAACCGCATCAAAATCCGTTGCGTTGTTTTAAAGATCTAAGCATACATAGGGACATAAGGACGGCGAAAAGTGACTTTATTTTATACTATGCAGTGATTATTTTTCTTCAACGTTTTGTTTTACTTCCCTCCATAGGGGATAAAAGAAACACGGCCCTAAGTCAAATGCGTAGAGTGTCTTTAGTATTCAAAGTCAAAGTCAATTTTTTTTATTCATTTGGATGCTTAATACATTTGTATAAAGACCACATTGAAACGTCTTAAAAACTAAGTTAGGATGTGTGCCTTCGGAACGCGCCAACCAATGAGAAGAAGGCACAAGAAACTCATGGGGTTTTTTTCATGTGATCACGCTCACAAATGTCAATATTACAAATATTTGAAAGTATTATTTGAAATGGAGCAACTAAAGTCACGTCCATGGGTTACTATTACTAAGGTAAGACGAAGTATTATTATGAGCCTATAAGCATCTGTGTTAGTCAAAATAAGGTTCTTAATTTACAATACTTCCGGCTTACCTTTTTCGCGCCGTTTTTTATAAACAAAAACTTATATTCCAAGTAAATAATTGAGAAAGTAGTCAAGTGTTCTCCCACGGTCACAGGTGTCCTTCCGGGCACAGTTGCACAGGGCTCCATTCTCGGCCCCTTATTGTTCTAAACATACATTAACGACCTACCTAGTGGACGGTAAAGTGACTTGCGCATGTCCTTGCGTTTTAATAATTTATTAAGGTGTTTCAACGTGTAAGTTTCGTATGCTTTTAGTAGAATTAGTTTGATGCTCGGTGCATAATGGTGTTAAAGTTGTTTGTTTTAATAATTAACTTGAACATAATGGTTATGGTTAAAGTTTTTGTCCCTCCTTTCTTATATTACAAAAACCAGCTGAACCACGCGGTTTTACGCATATTAGTCTTGTTCTTTTGAAAAAAATTAGGATATTAGTATCTGCAGAGCGAATTTTTATTGATAATTTAGTTTCTACTTGGTTGATTTTTATGTAAAGTATAACAGAAAATAGAGTTATACCGAAAAGGTTTAGTCTAGGAATGCCTGATTCTCGAAATGACTACCTAGTCTATAATTCTAGATTTTATACGTTTTAGTAGTTTTTAATTATATAGCTAGATAAAAAATAGGACATTGGAACTTTTTATCCCCATATCGCGCCAATTTGCGCCCCATAGTCGCGAATAAAAGCCAATTTAAATATTTGATTAAATCTATCGTATCTTCTTTAGGATACAATATGTGAGAATTGGAGCGTGATCAAGACCCTGTGCACATTGCCAGCCAACTGGCTGGTCTCCGGGTCGCACTGTCACGCCTTGTTACCGACCCTGGTCGTGTTATCCGAACGACCTGCTACTGCTGAGGTCATCGCTGGAGAGCTTAGCATGAAGGTAGGTCCACAAAATATTCGAAAAAGAAAAAAATCGCAGCATATTTCATTCGATACTACATCCATTCGGATTACAGTGGTTCGAACATAAAAAAAATGATTTATTAAAATGTTTCTTTTTGCCTGAAATAAATGTTTTTTTTTTATTTTTATTAATTTATATTAATATTGATTCGAATGAATGTAAATCGGATTTTATATTGGAGTGAATCTAATAATCTATATAAAAACTAATAGATATATTTTAAAAAAAGGTAGGACCTACATGGTTGTATAAATAGTACATGAAAATGAAAATAATACCATAATAGATAGATAGATAGATAGATAACTTTATTTGTACAACACAAGAGTAAACAGAACACGATATACACAAAGTAAAGTAATAGCTAGAAAGTATAAGTTGCACAAATGGGCGGCCTTATCGCTGAAAGCGATTTCTTCCAGGCAACCTTTGGATGGAAAAGAACTGATTTAGCTTTGAGCTGTTCTAGCTGATTTAGCATAATATTGTTTCTTGATTCATTTTAGATGTTAGAAGAATACATGAACAGCAAAGAAGCACAGAAAGTGAAACTAATACAAGTATTAAAACAGGGAAGAGAGAAGCCGAAGAAGGGTAAGTGCAAACCGCAAGACACAGTAGACTAACTATGACAAATTGTCTAAATTGCCAGCTCGTTCTGACATCTACTGTCACTGTCAATTTTAATAATGACGTGGAAGAAGCTGTTGTAATTGTAACACTATTTGTAAATCTAACTATCAAACGAGACTAATATAATGGCAGAATTTACTTAGCCAAACGACAAAGCACGAAAGAATAACTGAAACTTAGACTTAAAGTTGATTTTGAATTGGTCCTAAAAAGTATACAGATATATAAAATTGTATATTACCAATTTACGAAATACTTAAAGATCTTAATAATGGCCTAGGACTTACTAATGATTAAACTATTCAAGACTTTGGACAAGGGATTACATAAAACAGTGATCTTAAATAAATTAGTGAAGTACATATTACTGAAAACGAAAACTTTATTGACAATGATAAACCACATTTTAATCATATTATAAAGAATGGTAATAATATCAAAACTTTTAAATTAACTAAAGGATTATAGTAATTCAGAATTGATGTCTAGATATTCCAGTACAATATAAATAAATGTTTTATGTCCGTATATTGATGTTCAAAGTATTAATGCATTGCAGATCTTCTATATACCTAGTAGATTCTAAACTCAAACAAATGTACAAGTTTAAACTTTCTTGTTTTGGTGAATTTATTAAAAGATCCATAACAAAAACATATGTATCATTTCGAATTGCGGTTTACGTTTGAATTTTAAACATATAATGCACTTAAATTAGTTTTTAATTCCCTTGAAAATGTACCTAATCACGATGTTCATAAATTTTAAAGTTTGTTGTTCTAACCATAAATATTGTTCATTATTTGGGTCAATCTAGATAAAGTCTGATTTTGGGTTATATATTTTCAAGGAAAACAGTGATATTCTTAGTCCTCTCTTATATGTTTTTAGTTTATTAGTCGCAGTTAATTCACCAAAACGAATACACATATTAAAATATTTACTAAATGTCATATTATCACAAATAAATATCCGTATGTTGTCGATGTTCTAGGTAGTTCTTGTGAAATTGTACACTTTTTTCACGTAAAATTCTATTGTATATTTTTCTATGGTCGTAGACTAGTAACTGTTAACGCTTCTTCATGACAGATGATATTTGGAAATCTAGTTTTAGTTTTAGAGTATTTGAAAACTCGTCTCTCATTTTCTATTATGTTTTAGATTAAAATTAGTGAAATTATCTCATTCATCTCCTATATTTCATTATGTTTTAGATTAAAATTAGTCTTTAATAAATCTACAGGGTATGAACTTAAAAACATGATTATTTTGTTTAACTTAATTTTTAATATTAATAGAATTATTTTAACTAACTTTTTAGGCATTTTCCCCTTTATTTCAAGTAGATAATTTAGCCCTACTTTTCTAAAAAGTAGTTTCATGAACATTAGACTTATCCAATTCTAGATTATCAAATGTCATCGAGCTTTAATAGTTAATTTTCATGTCTTAGTTAATCGGTGTTAAAAGTATTCAATTGTAAAAATATGTGTCTGTTTATCGAACACAATCGTCCAAATACACGTAAATACAATTTTGTAATGTCTGTTCCACGATCTTTTACCAAAATTTTGAAAAGTTTTAACCGAATTTGATGAAAATATGACTTGAGTACGTTTTTGTTCAACACACGATATGTCAATTATCGCTTAACTCATCAGAATTCTATTAAAATTTTGTGGAACATACCCTAAATTATCTAATATATCATTTTTATTAATCAAATACTTACTGTCAATACTTTGATATTATTTTAATATAAATTAAAAAGAAAAGGAGTGCTAGGTGTGTGCCTTGCGGGACACTTATCTTGTAAAACGTCGGAGGTCAATATAAAAACGTATTTTAAGATTTAAAAACGTTAGGGAAAGCTGTGATAAAGTGGAGGGTAGGTAAAATATTCATCAGATTATAAAAAAAACTTAAATTAACAGGTTAAATTCGTGAATTTATTAATCAAAAGCTTCGGTCAATCCGAGATTGGCTAACTTTTCCATTATATTTTTTTCTTTTCTTTATTTGTGATAATTTTCGTCTCTTACTAAAACTGTGATTTTTTATTGAACGTAATATATTATTTAAATTACTTAGTTAAAATGTACGCAGTATTTAGTAGTCGTTTAATGTATTTTTTATCTGTGATTTCATTTACTTAGCGTTTATAACTTCGCGTGTAACTTTGATTGTGTATTTTATGTAAGTGGCGAATAAATATTTGTGTAACAATTCTTTATACGTTTCATTTTTAACCTAAGTATGAAAAGTTATCTTTAGTGGAAATAATATTTTCGGACAAATTTTTGTGCATGAATATCTTGATTGAGTTAAATCTGCCCCCAAGTACGAATCAGTTCTGGCTAGAAGGGTGAAGCACATGGCAGATAAAGGAACAGAACAACTAGCTTTTACTCGAGACTTTATCCCCGTAGGAGCTGAATTTTTCAAAATCCTTTCTTAGCTGATGCCTACGTCATAATACCTATGTATGCCAAATCTTGGCCCAATCCATCCATGGGTCACGTTCTCGAATGAAATATACAAAAATGTATAAAGGGAAAGATTTAAACGGTAAAAAATCCGAAATAATTTTCAATTGTCATGCACAGACTTCCCCCACATTTTAAGAGTCTGTAATACTTACAATCGGAAGGAATTTCACGTCCCATCGCTCTCGGCTATTATGTGGCGTTTTCAATGGGTACCGGAGATATTTAAATATTGGTTTAAAGAGAACATCTCAATATTTTACTTAAAAAAATCATTACGAAATATTTCGCTTTTAATTGTATTTATCCAGGAATATAATAACCTTTAATAACCTTTTTTTTTATTCGAATCTTCCATTAGAATAGGTTCGCGTTTGATCACTCAATATCAAATTACTAACGGCTAGGGCCAGTGTTAAATGGAATAGATTTTGTTTATAAATTGCACACTAAAGTGTGCGGGATTTGGGATGTGCTAAGCGAAAGGAATTTTAGTGTCAGTTACGCCTTTGGTTACCAACTGTTTAGATTTAACGTGTTTAAAATCGAGTTTGCAATTAAACTTAATGATTGCAATTAACTTGACCTTAGAAACTTCTTGCGGAAATTCCGGCCATAACTACAGAAACAGCGCGACAACTTTCAAAAATTTGGGTCAATAAAGCGGCTTTTTGATAGTTTTTCGCCAATATTTTTAACGTTTGATAGCACAAACACCTGAGACAATAAAATGGGAAATCGAACGTGACAGATCTTGTCTTTGAAAATGAGCGCTTCCATTGGTTTATTGCCTTAGTAATGAAATTTTTTGAATATTATTTGATGTTTGCTCTATCTGACAATAATGTTAGTTCTCTTTGATGGGTACCAAATACCTATCGCCATTATTGACGCCAAGTCTTGTGTGCATAATTCTTTAATACTAGAAAATTGAAGGAACAATATTTTTTTCTTAATATTTTAAAATTGCTTTCAGTGATTTTTAGGGTTTCGTACACAAAGGGTGAAAACGGGACCCTATTCCTGAAACTCGGCTGTCCGTCTGTCTGTCTGTCACCAGGCTGTATCTCATGAACAGTGATAGCTAGACAGTTAAAATTTTCACAGATTATGTATTTTTGTTGTAGCTTTAATTTAACTTTACTGACACCGGCTCCGATGAAGTGTGTTTAGTTCTTGACTTCCTACCATCGGCCTGTGGTTTCATCCGCAGGAATAGGGAATAAAAAGTAGCCTATGTTACCCTCTAGGATTCAATCCATCTTCATACTAAACATCAGAATCGGTATAGTAGTTTTGGAGCCTATTCGTTACAAACAAACAATCTCTCCACTAGAAGATTCGTGCCAATTAATGAAAACAAAATATAGCATGTGTCAAACCTAGATAATGTAGCTTCATCACTACATAGTATAAAACAAAGTCGCTTTTTCTGTCCCTATTTCCCTTTGACCGCTTAGATCTTTAAAACTACGCAACGGATTTTGATGCTGTTTTTTTTAATAGATAGAGTGATTCAAGAGGAAGGTTTAAATGTATAATACATGCATAATATAGCCGTGCGAAGCCGGGGCGGGTCGCTAGTTTTATCTGTATAACAATTATCAAAATCGGTCAAGTTGTTTCGAAGATTACCCCTTTCAAATATCCAAACTTTATTGGTCAGCGTTTGACCACTATCGTTACTAGCGCGCCCCTATACCCGCGGTTTAAGAGGAAAGGGTA
Organism: Idaea aversata; assembly: GCA_907269075.1. NCBI lineage: Eukaryota > Metazoa > Arthropoda > Insecta > Lepidoptera > Geometridae > Idaea > Idaea aversata. Next base: position 11,216,163 of record OU026106.1, read on the forward strand.
CCTTAAATCCTTATTTTTATGATAATTAGCAAATGAAAAAACCCAAGACAGGGGCATAGTCATAGCAGTTATAGGTTTTATGGCACAAAAATATGTGTGCTAGTGTCATTATCCAGGGAGGAAACATTCGACTACGTTTGTATGGAGAGAGCGCCGGTACCCTTTCACCTTAAGAAGGTAGGTATATTAAATATAGTATTTTATTGTTGTTGGGAGGTAATTGAACAATATTCGTGTCCGTATGGTAATGCAGGAGCGAGACGTCACTCCGGTTCTAACGGTGAACAGGAAATGTATGGAGTTGGTGCATTTCAAATACTTATAGTTTTTTTTATTGTAAAACTCTTTGAAAACTCATAAAATTAAGTACCTAATGTTTAACTGTAAAAAATAGTAACTATGATATTTTTATTTCAGGTGAGTCAGAGTCACTAAGATAATAAATAAATAAATATTACAGGAAATTCCACACATCGCCATCTAGCCCTAAGCTTAGTAACTAGACTTGTGATATGGGTGCTAGACAACGGATATACTACTTATATACTTTCCTTTTGTAAATAATATATACCTACTTATAATATATATAAACAACCAGACCACAAACAAATACTTATCTAAGCATAAAAATAGAAAAAGGTTTCTTGAAGCAATAAATAATCCTGTGACTAAAAAATAATGTCTTAGTTTAAAAAAAATCGGATCCTGTCGTACAGCCATTGGCGAGTATTTTTAATTTACAAAGAATTCATGTTGAAAATGCTTTTTCAAAATATTTCCAATGTTTAAAATTATTTGAAGAAAATAGTTCTTACTCCACTGCTTCCCTGTCCATAGGTAGATCGTTAAAAGCTTTCAGACAGACTGACGTACGCACCGATGATGTTTATTATTATTGTTTTTCTTTCATTTTGTACTGTGCTGTGTTAGCTGTGTTGTCTGTGAATGACGAACGAGTTCTGTTCAACGGAATATTTGTAAACAATATCTATAGGTAGGTATAGTAAGTATAGGTAGATGCTAGGTTAATGTTGATTACTATTTTGAGGGTTCCGTTACTTAAAAAGTAAAAAAGGAACCCTTATAAGCTCGTAAGTTAGGAACCTAAGTTTTTGAGCCTGACAATAGATGAAAATCTTGTTTGGAAGGCCAACATAGACAATGTTTGTAAGAAATTAAATAGTCACGCGTATGCCCTTTCTAAACTATCAAATATTGTAAATGAAAATGCATTGCTCATAGCTTACCATGCCTATGTAACATCTACCCTTCGGTATGGGATCATATTCTGGGGCATATCCACAAACAACCTGTACGCCTTTAGGGCACAAAAGCGTTGCATAAGGTCCATGTATAAAATGAGGCAAACTGATAGTTGCAGGCCTTATTTTAAAAAACTAGGAATATTGACGTTACCTTGTTTTTTTATATATGAGACATCAATATTCATATTTCAAAATAAACGTCTATTTTTTAGTAGAAATTGTGCAAGACAGCAAGGCATGCTGCAGATCCCACGTCATAATACTGTTTTAATGAAGCAAAGCGTATGTGTAATGTCAGTCATTATATTTAATAATCTTCCTAAAACAATTCGAGATATTACAAGATTAAAATTGTTTAAATCTGAATTATTTATATTTTTAGTTGATAAAGGATACTATGATGTCAGAGAATTTTTAAATGATAGATCTATTTCATAACATGTAAAATAATTATCATATAATCTTATTGACATTAACCAATATCCTATTGACATTTTAATCTCTACATATAATAAATTCGAAGTTTTGGAAGTAAGCGTTCTACGTCCATAATGATCTTAGCACTATAGAATTCGCTAACCTTATATAGCTCCGGTAGAAAAAAATCTTGCATGCGCGATTCAGGTTTTCTTAAATTTAGAAAATCACAAATTAGTTGATTATTCTTTTTGTTCTGCTTAAAAATTTTGTACACTTATGTATTTTAAGAATACATAGCAATATACACATTTTTTAACTAGAAAATAAAGTAATTAATTTAATAAGATATTTTTTTTTAATTTCAAGTAACTAGCGCCATCTCTTCGTTTTCGCGAAACTACCATTCATCTCAGAAAATGTTGATTTTATTTGTTTACCTTTGTTTGTGCAGTCTAATTTCGGGAACTAGGAAACAGATTTTAACATAATCTTCACGAATGTGTTCAGAAAATATCAGAAGAGGTTTAGGTATTTCAAGTAGATTTATGTTACTAATTAAAATTTGATATTTCTTGGCGTAAAAAATAAACCATAATATTTTTGCATGAAAACGTACAGAACGTAGGGATGATGTCAAAATTGTCAGTTTGACATACGGAAAGAAGCATCTAGCGCCATCTCTTTTTTATTTATAATTTTATTATGGCTTCGCATTATTACTATCGTGCATAAAGCCAGTGGCGCGGTAAAAGAAAATTAAATCCAATGCAGGAGCGTTTTTTGAATTTGGAACATTACAACGCTCCAGCAATTTTGTATGAACATGTGTATGAAGCGGCGTGCTGGGGTTATTAAAAACTTAAATACTCTTTGATTGGATCTCTTTTATCAAAGTACTAGCGACCCGCCCCGGTTTTGCACGGCTATATTATGCATGTATTATCTTCTTATCTATATCTTCTTCTATACATATAAAATCCTCTGTCCTGACTGACTGACGGATCATCGCACAGCCTAAACCGCTGATCGTAGAGACTTGAAACTTGGAGGGTGTGTTCTTTGTATGACGTAGGCATCCGATAAGAAAGAATTTTCCGAAATTCTACCCCTAAAGGAGTGAAAAAGGGGGTCAAAGTTTGTATTGGACAACGTGATTCCGATTCCTTAGTCCAATCTATTCCTTAGTCCAATCTATCCATTCATTTTTAAAATGGACAGGAAAGTGATCTTATAAGGGTTCCTTTTTTACCTTTTAAGGTACGGAACCCTAAAAACACAAAAGATGACTATGATTAATTACTAATTAGCACGATATGATTAAAGATTTACTCATGTGGTAATCGTAGAGTTTTGTGCATTATTGGCTCTGTGTTAGAAAGACAGAAATAGAAGAATTCATTTTTTTGGTTTAGAACTTTAGGTACTTAGACGTATACCCATTTTGGATCCCATCCCAAGAGAATTGGGTGCACCCGAGGTTTTCGTGTTCCAAGTTCAAAAATCAAAAACACACACATCACATCACATCTCATTCAAAAATCTATCTTCTCTATACATATAAAATTCTTTGTCCTGACTGACTGACGGATCAACGCACAGCCTAAATCGTAGAAACCTGAAACTTGTAGGGTGTGTTCTTCGTATGACGTAGGCATCCGATAAGAAAGGATTTTACGAAATTAATTACCTACCGGGTTTAAAAAAGAGTAGAAAGTTATTTTAGGCGATTTACTTCGACTGGAACTAATTAGTGCTTTTGATTAAATTAAGTAAGTACATTTTATTTTGACACACAAGTTTCAAACTCAATCTAATTTGAAATCAACAAAAAATAATCATATTTTAACTATTTTCGACTCCTGCGCGGACGAAGTCGCGGGCAAAAGCTAGTTTTGACTATATTTGTAAATTGCAAACTGTAAATTCACATGCCTAGCCATGGCGAGATAGACGGACTATTATTTTTTAAGACCATTTTGTATTACTCTATTTCGTGTGAATGAATAAATGATTATGATTATGATTATGATCGTGTCTGTCTGTCTGTTTGTCCGTTTGTCCACATCGATTTTATCAGGAATGGGTGGACCTAGTTTGTATTTGTATTTAATTATTTATGTGCGGTTTAAGTACATACCTACACTATATTATTTTAGACGGAATGATGTAAATTACAGAAAACTACAAATATTAGCTATTTCCTTTGATTTGCCATATATTTCTTTCCAAGAATTGATCTCTATCAGCAACATCATCTATTGGTATAAACTTTAAACATTTTATGTTAGCGCCGCGTAATGTCATATTTTATTATTCCATATTTGAATTTCCCGCTATCTTATTCATTTGATATCTCATCAAATCTACCGCTATTTAGCATTTGCCGCGTGGTTGACACATCTCCCGTCCTTTTCCTTTCCCCGCAACCTTTACTAGCGAGACTAGGATGGCAACATGCGCGAAATGAAAATCACTTCCGCCGCTGGCGCTGAGAACGCGCTCGACTGGCGACTAGTCGGAAACGGAAGTACAATTAAAAATGAACTTAGATGTGTGAAAGAAAACATGGCGAACGGACAAAACCGCCTCGCGTCCTTTATTAACTTTTTTATGTGTTAAACTCGAGTTGGACAGAGAAAATGGTCCCTCTGTGTTATTAATCTGTGTTTCGTGAACTTTGAATAAGTGTGAACACAGCCCGCGCCCGCGGCGATCTCAAGCAACAGCATCCAACCAAGTAGCCTATACCGACTGGGATCGCTCACCAGGTAAGTAAGTACTCTAAGTACCTTTTCTTTCCATTTCCACTTGTGTCAACCCGCGTATACTAATATCTATTTAATTAGATACCCATGCCATGTCCTTCCCTTATATTCAAAATTTCTCCTGAGTCTTTTTCCCGGATAGTAACGCGGCATACATAGCGCCGTAAAGTATAGGATGTTTATCATTTTTGCGATTTTTTGCAAAATCAAAACGTTCGATTCCTGGCTAGGGTAGTGACTTTTTCAAAAAACGAATGATGCAGTTTTAGTTTTTATCAAAATCGGGCACACAAGTCTTTGCAGTATTTTTCGCTATCTTTTATAGTTTAGGATATAGCCACTAGCTTCAGGGCTCATGTAAAGAAAAATCAACCTGTTTAGGTACGGTTGACAGCATAATTGCAGACCCACTGTAGACTTCCAAAATGACTTATTGAAATGCTGAGTTTATGATAAATTCATGATCTATTCCTTTCCAGTACCAAAAACCAATACCAATGGTATTGTTTATTATCGTAATAAATATTCTATTCCGAACGAGTACCAAGTAAAAACGAATACCAAAACAAGTAGAATGATATGAGGTACTGTCAGTGAAAATAGTTTTAATTTATTTAAGTTATTTATTCAAGTACAAGTCAAGTCGCGAATGAATAGGTATTTGCTAGGAAGGAGTGTTATATCTTAGGCCGCATTGTCACCTACCATCAGGCAGGTGTGATAATGGTCAAACGCTGACCTATCATATAAAAAAACAGACAAACAAATAAATTAAAATGTAAATATAACAAATATTAAAAAAACCAGAAACATTTAAATAATGTTATGTAAGCCATACAAAAAAGCACTTACTTACTAAATTTAAATCACGCTACCGCCACCGCACGAAAAAGTATTAGCAATAAATAATATACAGGCTGTTTTTTTTACATGGGCTTTCGAACTATATCCTAAACTATAAGAGATATCTAGCAAAAAATGCTGAAAGGAGTTGCGTGCCTGATTTTGACAAAAACTAAAACTGCATCATTCAATTTTTGAAAAAATCAATAACCTAGCCGGTAACAATCATCCTATATTTTTATGCCTATAGTATAGATAGTCTTGCTTATAGAGATTAATTCTTAGAAACAAACATAGTATGGCAACTCAAAGGAAATAGCTAATTTGTGTAGTGGAAAAATGTAGTGAGGAGGTATAGCTAATGACGTAATAAATTGCTTCACAAAAAACATAACAAATTTTAAGTTTGTTTTTACAAATTTTAACTCAATTTCAATTTCAGAGTCAGACCAGTTAATAGAAAAAAAATAATAATTTATGCCATTACAAAATAAATATGGTTGCATTGACTTGGCTTTTATGCCAACAAAACAATAAAACTTTTTAAGGATTTTGTTTGCACGGCTCTTTACTCTGATTGGTTACTTTGAAAACAATAGAGCAAACTCAACCTTTTTAGCAGGTAAAAAGTTTGGATTAAGATTTGTATTAGGTATAATCATAATATTAAATTAATAGTAAACTTAATTCTTTTTTCCCTGACTGTACCAAAAGTTATGTTTTGGTATTCGTTGGGAATATATTTAGTACATCATTCAAATATTTAGATTTTGGTATTCGTTAGTAATAGAAAAAACACAACGATGATAAACAAATACCATTGGTATTACTTTTTTGGTATTAGAAAGGAATAGATCAAATTCATGAGTTAAAACTTCAACTGAAGCACCTGCTTTAGTAAGTATAAGTTTATTCATGAATTTATATCATAGACTCAGAAACATAATTAAGTATTAGAATCTTGCTTATGTTCAAAACTTTCTTATATCAGCCGTATTGGAGCTCTACGGTGGGTCTGCAATTATGCAGCCGACTGTACATAGACAATCGTAAGTAGAGTGATCGTATATCAGTGCAAGCAAACAAACACTGACTGCATCGACCGACCGCGGCGCACGCGTCGTTAATTCTATAATCTTGTCAAAGATATGGCGGTACAAAATACACTGATAGTCGCTTATCGGCGCACGCGCACGCAATCATAGGTACCTAACTAGGTAGGTACTCTACTAAGTAAGTAAGGTATCTGCATTTATATCATTCTGTAATCTAGGTCTTAAAAACATTCATCAAAAAAAACTTAGAATTTAAAAAACCCCCGATTCCTATGGCTGAATTGATTTCGATCAAACATAGATAAGAAGACTCCCGACTAAAGCTACGATGCCACAGACAGACACACACAGAGACACGTCAAACATATAAGTAACACCCCGACGTCGCTCGTCGCGTCGTTTTCGCGGCGGGGATTAAAAAGAGGCATAAAAATTCGTAGATAGAACCTTTAACCGAGATTCTAGAACAAAGTTACCTACTTATCTTTTAACTATAAAGGTTACTTAATTCTAGAACCATTAACCTAAATTGTATAATAAACTAGCGACCCGCCCCGGCTTCGCACGGCTCTATTATGCATGTATTATATCTAAAAACCTTTCAATTCAATTCAATTCATTTATTTATTGAGAATATAGGTCACAAATTGGTCTTACCTTCCTCTTTAATCACTCTATCTATTAAAAAAAACCGCATCAAAATTCGTTGCGTAGTTTTAAAGATTTAAGCATACATAGGGATATAGGGACAGATAAAGCGACTTTGTTTTATACTATGTAGTGATGATGAAGTGAAACCAAACCTATCCGATGTTAGGTTAGATATTTTTACCAAAAACCAGTGCGCAAAGTTAGACACAACATAAAAAGATGAAAGCAAAGATATGCGAGCATGACGTGTACAATGATTTTATTACTGTATCATCTAATTACTTAGATTCTAATCGTACACATGGTAAACTTGATTGGAAGGGGAGATAACGACGGACTGTGGCGCAGCGCCTGCGACGGATAGCGTTGCGGGTTCCATTCCCGCTGGGGAATAAGTTACATGAAAGAGACTGTTTTAGCGGTAAGGCCCCCGTTTATTTGTGGGTCTTTGAGTCACAAGCGTATAATATACCTAATGTATCTTTTAGACACTGCGTGCTACTTCTTAGACCGCATCGTCACCTACCATCGTGTGAGGATAGTGGTCAAACACTCACCTATCTATCTATACATATAAAATGCTTTGTCCTGACTGACTGACGGATCAACGTATACAACCTAAACCGCTGATCGTAGAGACCTGAAACTTGGAGGTTGTGTTCTTTGTATGACGTAGGCATCCGATAAGATAAGGATTTTCCGAAATTTTACCCCGGAGGTGAAAAAGGTTGGCAAAGTTTGTATGAGACAACGTGATTTCTTGGTCCAATTCGATATATTACAACCATTTTCAACTTCTACGCGGGCGAAGTCGCGGGCAAAACCTAGTTTATTATAAAAAAAGGTGTTTCTCAGTTTCTCTTCACCGTGACACTTAATTAATTTGGAAGTAGGTAAAGTTTTATCATTACGTTTAACGAAAATGCATAAAAAAATCCATCAAATTACAATATTGTGCCCCTTGTTTCATCTTCATTTGACCATCACGCATATCCCTCGGTCACTACAACCCTCTGCTACTTTACAAATTTATATTTAAAAGCGGGAAAAAAACGAACTAACGTGTTTCCATATTAAAAGTTAGATTTATGTAAAACAAAGATACTTACTTCAAAACAAGGCAGAAAGAACGGTTATAAAAGAAATAGATACCTAAGAAACAAAGTTTTCATAAAAAAAACGGAAATGAAACAAACTAAACTACTTAATTTAACATAAATAATCTCGTTTATTTCGTTTTCTGTTAAAACCTAACGTTTCAAGAAGATCCCTCAGAGGCAGACTGTGGTGACAATTAGTCTTACAAAAGACTTTAAATTAGTTTCATTATGAGTCGCTTAAGAAAACCTTAGCAAATACTACGAAGAAAGCATATTAAAAAAAACACAATAATTGTCCAAGAAGTCATGTTCCACCGTCTTATCCACCGGCCACACTTCAGCAAAAAAACCGCAGCAAAGAAATTTTGTCGCAGCGCAGCGTTCAGAAGTCTTTTTGGAAGTTAGACACTAGCGCCCCCATTGAAATGGCCAGGTTATAATGGCCAGTAAAGCCCACCTGGCCAGTGACGTCACTTCACCCCATATCTATCCATAGACAATTATATGAAGATTAACTACGGGGCAATTATGGTCGCAGTCGTGATTAGGGGTTGTTAACGTTTTGACTTTCTGCTTTGTTTATATGTTATTTGTGTATAAATATTGATGTACTTATTCGAAGCCGTAGGTGTTAATAATCCTACTTATATTAAAAATGTGAAAGTTTGCATGTGTGTTTGTTACTACCATAGTTTCGAAACTATATTAAAAATATGTAATAGAATAATCCTAACGTTAATTTTGTTCTTTATATGTCTCTTCACCTAAAAACTATTGTACATATTGCAATGAAACTCAGTAAGTAGATAGCTAGAGACCTGGATTAACTTTTTATCTCGATATTCGGTCGGGAATTACGTAGGTGGAAACGCGGGGCGCAGCAAATCTTCACTATACATACATAGTATAAAACAAAGTCGCTTTCTCTGTCAAATACAAAGGGATATCCCTTTGTATGCTTAAATCCTTAAAACTACGCAACGGATTTTGATGCGGTTTTTTTTAATAGATAGAGTGATTCAAGAGGAAGGTTTATATTATGTATAATACATGCATAATATAGCCGTGCGAAGCCGGGCGGGTCGTATATTATAAAACAAAGTCGTGTTAGCTGCAACGTTTATAATTCGAAAGCGGCTGAACCGATTGTCATGAAACTTAGTAGGTAGATAGTCGAAGTCCTTGAATGATATAAAGGCTTCTTTTTATTCCGCTATTCCCACGGGATCGGGACTTACGCAGATGAAACCACGGGGCGCGCCTATATTTTTCAATTCGATCTAGCAGTTCCTGAGATCAGCGCGTTTAAACAAAAAACGAAAGCCCTCAAAGATAAATAATTTTCCCCGTTTTTCCACATTTCCCACTGATTCTTCGCCCCTATTGGTCGCAGCGCGATGTTATACTATAGCCTATAGCCTTCCTCGATAAATGGACTATCACACAAAATATTTTTTTAATTCGAACCGGTAGTTCTTGAGATAGGCGCGGCGCGCGTTAAAACAAACAAACTCTTCAGCTTTATAAGATTAGTATTAGGTGTGGAAAGAAATAAACCACATAAAGCAGACTTCCTGAACAAACATCCCTAACCTAATTTTCCTATTCCAAAATTCAAATCCTTCCCGCGCAAACTACTGCAATAAAAGTCATTGACGTCATCACGCGAGCGACACTAGCTCCGCGCGTGGAGAAAAAAGGAAGATTGAAAAAAGTTTGAACAAGAAACGCAACGTGCGCGTGCGTGCTTTTGAAGATTATATTGTGAAAATTAAGACAAAAACTAACAAAATACAGTCCAAAATTAACCCCGGGGTGCGTGCGTGTTGTGTATATAATAAAGTTTGGTGTAATTAAAGAAAATTAGTGTCCAGCGGCGGGCGTGGCGCGGCGTAACTTGGTGAGTGGCTTTTCCTTCCTCTATTTCCATTTCCAAGAGGTCTGTGCAAGCTACATAAAGTCAAAACACCACTATTTATTTATTTTTATTAAATAATAAAACTTTTTAAAGTACTTACATAGTTTCGTACCTACTTACAATGAAGAATTATGTTTACTTCGTAACTGGTTACGAAATTACGGTTTCGTTGACGGCCGAAAGGGGTTCCACTGCGGCTGCGTCCATGATGCCAGCCTCGATTATCTAACGAATCTATACATAAAATAAAGCTGAAGAGTTTGTTTGTTTGAACGCGTTAATCTCAGAAACTAGTGGTTTGAATTGAAAAAATCTTTTTGTGTTTGATAATTCATTTATCGGGTAAGGCTATAAGATATTACATCACGCTGCGACCAATAGAAATGTGGAAAAAACGGGAAAAATTATTCATCTTTGAGGGCTTTCGTTTTTTGCTTAAACGCGCTGATCTCAGGAACTGCTAGATCGATTTGAAAAATATAGGCTACTTTTTATCCCAATATTCCCACGGGATTGGGACTTACGCGGGTGTAACGCGGAGCGCTGGTAATCCCAATAATAAAGTAGTTCAAAATCCTTCATTGTGAAAATACATCGTATTATATCAAAGCGTACCTCACCCCCCTCGGCTCGTCAGCCACTTGGCCACCCATTACGCGGTGTATGCGTATGACACATGACACCGCGCGGCTCCGTTCGCAGATTGTCTTACTGTTTGCACAGTTGATGTAGTGTAGGTAGCTGTACCAAATGTTTGCCAACTCACAGACGGCGATGCTTTTGAGGCAGTTTCATTGTGATTCTGATGGCAGAAATATCGGAATATTTAGTTGAATATAGTTTTGATCACTGGTTCGTTTTTTAGGATTCCGTAAGCCATTACCTAAAGAGTAAAAACGGGACCTATTACTAAGACTCCACTGTCATTCTAACTGTCCGTCTGTCTGTCACCAGGCTGTATCTCATGAACCGTGATAGCTAGACAGTTGAAATTATTTCAGAACCAACCTTATAAGACTTTTATACATCATTTCATCTTATCTAAATAGATTTAATTTGATTTTGATAATAATAATAAATGATAAACGTTTCGAAAGGCGAAATACTATTCTTTTATCGAAACCAGTTTCGAAAGAAGAAATATTATTCATAGTTAAAAATCGATTTCGAACCTTTGGTTTCTAATTATGCGGAAATGTTTACAGATTTTGTAGGTATTTCTGTTGCCGCTATAACAACAAATACTAAAAAAAAAACAGAGGAAACAATTAAGTGGGGCTCCCATACAACATAGTACGGAACCTTTTGTACGCGAGTTCGACTCGCACTTGGCAGTTTTTTTTAATTTAAAAAAATGTTACTTATAGGTAGCTTCAATGTGTTTTGACGAGGATATTGTAATAGGAAAGGGGTTTGCTCTATGAAGCGCTAAAATGGGTAGGTAGATAAAGTTACATTAGTAAAAATAAATAAAATAATATGCTCGGGTTAGGTACGATCGACTGCATAATTGTAGACCCACCGTAGAGCTCCAAAACGGCTGTTATAAGAAATAATTTTAACACGTGCAAGATTCTAGGCACCTGCATTAGTTGAAGTTATTTATCTCATGAATTTATTAACAAAAATGATTAGAATAAAAACATTCCAATGATAGTAATTTTAGAACTCTAGGGTGGGTCTGCAGTTATGCTTCCGACCGTACTTTTTTAAGACAAGAAAATTCAAATATTTATTCCGAGTAGGTATGTCACACAAATAGAGCTAGAGGGTAACGAAAGGGAAGCCATCATCGTCAATCAGAAACTAACACAAATATGCTTTCACAACCCCTCCGGGGGGGGACCGAGACCGGAGTACCGATGTCTAGTTGACTAGACACCTCGCGATCATACGGATATACTTATCTACTTAATCATTAGTACTAAGTGATTTTATCATTTGAAAGTGCGTAAGCCAGCACTAGGCTTCCTACAAAAAAATTAAAAGAGAAATGTATGTCCATAATCCGTAACACAAACAAGTAATTTTTCGGAATTTCGGAAGTAAGCGGTCGAGAGTTTAAGAGTCCCGACGCGGTGCTAATTTTAGAGATGCTTTTTGCCTTGAAAATACGATTACTTATGGAACAAAGTTCCCCCCGTTCGCGTCGTCGTCGTAGCGTCTGTATCTGAACGTGATAAAATGGAAAACTACGGTTTCCACCACCAGTGATTCATAAGGAAGCTTAAGGGGTATAATTCCTAAAGGTTTCGTGTAAATTTACTAAAAATGACAAAAAAGCGTACCTATTTATTCTTTGTTACCCGGATGCGAAACCTGGGCGCATAGCTAGTAGGTAGATAATATTACCCGGATGCGAAACCTGGGCGCATAGCTAGTAGGTAGATAATGAATTATCTATTTAAATTTATCAAATGCGTCACTTTCTTCTTTCCATTCGCTTCTGTCTATGATATTATTATAGCCTACTCGTTTTTTTGTTCCTGTGTCGTGTGCGCGCGGTGTGTAGTCAACTCGAACGCGGTACCCTACAGTCGTGGGGCTGCATAAAGTATCTGGACTCGCAGATACTTAAAGGATTTGCATTTTTGTTACAATTCGTATGTTGCTAATACAAACTCGTACCTAGCTAATCTGTACGTGTTGGGTTTTATATCGAATGTGTTAATTTATTATTTACATTTGGGGAAACGTCTGTCTTTTGAGGAAAACAAAAAAATAAGTAAGTACAGACAGACGGACAATTTTCCGTTTTATACTGCCTATCCTACTAATATTATAAACTAACGACCCGCCCCGGCTTCGCACGGCTATATTATGCATGTATTATACATATAAACCTTCCTCATGAATCACTCTATCTATTAAAAAAACCGCATCAGAATCCTTAGCGTAGTTTTAAAGATCTAAGCATACATAGGGACAGACAGCGGAAAGTGACTTTTTTTATACTGTGTAATGATGTGAAAGTTTGTGTGTTTTTGTGTATGTTTGTTAAGTACTTCTTCACGCAAAAACACCTGTACCTCAGTTTGTAGATAGTTAGAAACCTGGATTAACATATAGGATTTTTAGCCAGATATTCCCACGGGATCGGGACTTGCTCGGGTGAAACCTGAATAAATATTAACCTAAAAAGGTTGCATAAGCAATATCCGGAATTAAATAAAAGCTTTTAAACGTGGCTCCTTTTTCGGTTACTGCACCAAATAAAAAAAAAGCAGATAAATTATTTATTTAAAAAACTGTGCTCGAGTGGAAGGGACGCGTGCCTTTCACTTTTTATGTCTGTCTCTCTCGCTCTTAGGCGGGCTAACCATGCCCGCGTGCCTCTCACTCGCTCTCATTGTGAGCGCATAACGTGAGCGGAGCGTAACGCAGTTTCTTGAAGTGTCACCCGGCAAACCAATTTATAAGACGTTGTCACGTCAAAAAATAAGGGAAGTTTTAATAATGTACCTACCTATGACTTAAATAGGTTCGCAATAAATACGGGGTAGTTCGTTTGCAACCTTCGACTAAAACTACCTAGATGTTAATTATTTATAACCGACTTCAAAAAAAGGAGGAGGTTCTCAATTCGATTGTATGTATGTTTTAGATTTAAGGAAATATATTTTAAGAACGTATTCTCATATAGCTACAGCTGTTCTAAGACCTGCCTTTACTGACCCACTCAAATTACCCACCCTGTATATTAAACTAATACAATAATGTCGATATCATTAATAACATCGTGAAAGACAGACAGAATGATTGATTCATATTTTATTACTACATAGTTCCAAACTACCAGGGTCTTGTTAGTTTTAACCTCTATATCAAACAGGTAGTTTTAAGTTTGACGTATGTCTAAGTACAGTCACATTACCAATTAGCTGAACCCCACGTGACCTAGTGCTCACTCGCAAATCTGTAAGGTAGTAAAGTAATGTTACCTGATTCCTTTTTTTTAAAACAATATACTTTACAATACAATATGCAACATAAAAAAAACAAAATAGGTAAATTACTATATTTTTTACAGATATGCGAATGAGCTCTGGGTCACGTGGGGTTCAGCTAATTGGTAATGTGACTGTACGTGCCGTAACCGATACGAATGAACCGATTTCAATGTGGTTTTTAGGGTTCCGTTATGGTAAAAACTCTTTTAGTAAGACTCTAAATAAAATGTCTGTCTGTCACCAGGCTGTAACTCATGAACCGTGATAGCTAGATAGTTGAAATTTTCACAGATGATGTATTTCTGTTGCCGCGCACGAAGGGTTCCGTCATCACATAAAAATCACGTCTGTTAAAAACACACAAAAAATACATGAACCCTAATGAAGCAATTTTGGGTGGAAGTTTGCATGTAGGTATATATATCATATATTTTTTTTAATTTCATCATTCTCTTATTTTAGAAGTTACAGGGGGGGGACACACTTTTTACCACTTTGGAAGTGTCTCTCTATTCAGTTTACAAAAAAATGATATTAGAAACCTCATACCTCCCTCCAACCTCAATATCATTTTTGAAGACCTATCTATAGATACCCCACACGTATTGGGTTTGATGATTTTTTTTTTGTGTTTCAGTTCTAAGTTTAAGGAACCCTAAAATTAATTGTTTTTTTTTTTTCTATTTTTGTGTGAAAATCTTAATGCGGTTCACAGAATACAATATCTACTTACCAACGTGGTTTCAACAGTATAGTATTCTTAAAGTTTCGGAAAAAAGTGGCTGTGACATACGGCAGACAGACAGACATGACGAATCTAGGGTTCTGTTTTTTGCCATTTGGCTACGGAACCCTAAAAATAGATAATAATGGTACGGGCTGGATTTTTTAGGTTTTCATATGAAAGCTGCTGAATGTCTTGCTACATAATATTTGATAGATAAATAGAATATACTATGCTATAATCAATTATATCCGATAAGTAGGTAGTAGTTAAATTACTTCGAGAGTTAATAAATATTAACCTTTGTGAGCATGATCACAAAAATCCCCATGAGTTTCTTGTTCCTTCTTCTCATTGATGGGCGCATTCAGGTTTTAAGACGCTTCTATGTGTCTCGTGCAAATTGCATAAATCAATAAAACTTTTAAGTTTTTAAGAATTAAAATAGAATTAACTCTTGAAGTCATATATTGGCCTTTACATAACGTGACCACACGTCCCGCTTTGGGCGGGACAGTCCCACTTTCAAACTGTGTGTCCCGCTGTCCCCGGCAAGGTAAAAAATGTCTCGCTTTCATATTCAAGTAATATGTCCTTGAACGTTGTGATGACTATCGAGGAAGTCAATGTAGAACCCACAAATCTACACCAATTTAAACTGTTGTAAACAAAGAAAAAATATTTCGCGCTCGCTAAGAAAAGCGTTTTGCGTTCTAAGAAAGTTTGTTAGGTTTGAAGTTCTACCTAACTTAACCCACTGGGCTGATAAGTAACATCATTTCCGGCAATTAAATTGGAATATAAGATTCCCACAAATATCACAATGTTATTTCGTACTTAGATATTTGTTTCAAAATTTGGATTTTGGGTTAGCCCAACATTTTTTTGACAAATATCTTCATTTGTCCCGCTCTGACGATAGACAATTATGGTCACGTTACCTTTACATCAAGTCTAGACGATTTATACAGCGCCTGGGGCATATATTAGATGAATTAGTCATGCCCTCTCAGCCTAGTTGACCATGTCCAGAAGAAAGAACTCGTCAATATTTCTGGAAATAACTAACCCGGGGGTTTCATCAGGTTGTTTTCCTTTACTGTGAAAGCAATTTTCGTTATAGAAAAAATCATTAGTGCACGGCCGGCAGCCATTCGAACCATGTCAAAGGTATTTTCCATTAGCTAGACCAATGCCGCTCCAAGGTTTAGGCTGCTTGTCCACAGGATCGGAATGAGGTAGCGGAGAGGCGTTTCCACGATAGCACTCCGTAAAAACTCCGCCTATTTACTATTTAGGCAAATCCCTAACATAATAGAATTACAGAGAGAAAGGGTCAGGCTGAGAACCAGCGCAGTACAGCTGCGTCTCACAGCATATTATGCTGAGCCTGCTCCTTTTTGCCATACTTATTATTGTTTGTTTACTGTATAAAAATTGTAATTTTATGCGTTTATTGCATATTTATTTTATTTATTTAAATCTTTTTTATGTGGACAGGCATCCTTACTCAATCCGTAATCCATCATGTGAAACCCAACCTAGGTATAGGTAGCTAGATAGGTATATCTCCTCCAATAATACTAGCCTAAGGGTCAGACACACCACTCTGCTAATTGCCACATAATCCGAGACACAGTGGGTTCAGACCCTCAGGCCTTAACCCTTTGCTTTTAATGTAATGAGCCACCAAGGGCCTCTTCCATGACCGAGCTTTTAAGCTTAAGCTTTATTATTTTGAAATTTATGTGATGATAGCTGTGCCCCGCGGTTTTACCCGCGTAAGTCCCGATCCCGTGGAAATATCGGGATAAAAAGTAGCTTATGTGTTAATCCAGGTCTCCCGCTATTTAGATACCGAGTTTCATCACAATCGGTCCAGTAGTTTTTGAGTGAAAGAGTAACAGACAGACCCTTAACAGACTTTTTAAGATTTAAGATTTATAATATTAGTAGGAGTAGGAAGTAGCGACCAGTCAATTTCACAAGAGAGCACAACAAAGTCATGGGGGGGTGCGGTTTTCCACATGAGTTTCTTGTGCCTTCTTTAAATAATTTCAAAGCCTACTTAATTAAGTAGTTGGAAAATAACGGTTTAGATATATGGCTTACAAAATAATGCAACATTTTGATTTCTAACTCGGTATTTTTTACGAAAAGCTACATTTCAGTGGCATCATTCAGGAAGTAGATAAATAGGAGAATACATTTGTGTGGAGTATGTGGAAAAAGCGCTGCTAGGATACCGTTTTAGAGCCCTTTCTAACCGGGAAAAAACAAGTGCGTCCCTCATTATCGGTTTAGGCACATTTTACTGGCTACTGTGGCTACGTCGCGTCGTCGCCAGGATGCCAGAGTATCCAGTCTCCACATCCAGTTTTGTAGTTTATTCCAAGGTAAAGGGCCCTGGATACAAAACATATGTAGATATGTTGATGGTTTTCTTTTGCATACAAAATATGTTATGTAATACTATTTGTGGTCTGCAGTTTTACCCGTGCCTGACATAGGTATTAAAAAGGTAATCTCAGAGAGAGTCGTAAAGATTTCTTGTTTAGCAAAAAAAGTTCTCGTTTAAAAAGAACTCTTTGGTTCCTTACAATTTATTACGTTTTATGACGTCACTTCCATCATTTGATTTTTGACCGATTCCAACGTTAACTAGGGAACTATGGATAAATACCACCTTCCGGCCTAAGTCGTATCGCCAACTGGACTTGTCCGTGTTCCGATACGTAGGCCATTGCAGACACAAAATAAGGACGGGTCGAGAAAGTTTTGGTTCCTCTGCAGTCTTCCTAACTTTACTAGCGTCCCTCAAAGGTCCCTATTTATTTGGGGTCTTTGAATCACGAGCGTATATATAGGTATCTTCTAGACACCGCGTGCTACATCTTAGACCGCATCGTCACCTACCATTGTGTGAGATAGTAGTCAAACGCTGACAGATATGTCAAAAATATTATGGCGTCTGCCGTAACAATGTCTATCGTAATTATTAATTATTACGCTGCGTAATCAATAATCGGATCAAAATCAATAAAAATATCAAGTAATTACTGCAGACGTGTGTGAAATTAATAAAAAACCCCTCCCGTTGTAATGCCAAGTGCCCAAGTGCCAACTGTCATCAATTGTTTGTTATAAGGGGTGGTAAACGACGCGTGCGCGCTTCACTCGAGCGATGCCATCGCTGTCGCTTCACCCACACCAGTACCGGCTAGTGGCTTACTGATTGATTTGAGGGTAGGACGTTCGATTATGAAGTGATTTTATGCGATATTTGTGTAGATAATTTCTGCGTACTACCTAACGGAGAGATTGAAATTATAATGAATAGACTATAGATGAATAGTCTTAGTAGGACATTTTTAACGACAAATGCCTACGCGAAAAAGGTGAATTGACTTTTATCGGCTCACTGACTATAACCCTTACTCTGGCTATACCTACGCCCAAATTTACTCTGGCTATACCTACGCCCAAATTTACTCTGGCTATACCTACGCCCAAATTTTCCGAATCCAAATTTTTTACCATTGGTAAATCAGTAATTTATAAATAAAATAATAAATAGGTGGATAGTATAGGTTTTTAATACATACAGGATTATAAAAGCATTTTTTAAATACCTACTTATGGGTCTTTTAGTTGTAGAATTTTATCTTTTTAGGTTTTCGTACCTCGAGAGAAAATACGGGTTCTTTATTACTAGTCTTTTTATGTCAGACTACAATATTTTCTTATTTCACACTTTTCAAAGCGCATTTTTTCCGTAGCCTCGTTTTATTTTTTGCATTTTTTTTTAATTTTACCCCAAAAGTTAAAATGTACTTGATTAATCATCTCAATATTGGACAGTAGGTAGGTATCATGTAATAATCAGCGAGTGTATCATTGAGGGCGGCGCGTGCGCATCGCGCGGTGTGTACCATCTGCTGCTACGCACACGCGAGCTTCATTAGCTGATATATTTAGTTTATAGCTCATTAGTTCGACACGATATTGTCTGTTTGTTTGTGTTATACTTTACTGATTAGATGACTAATCCATTACTAGGTAGCATTCATAAAATGGTAATATAAAACTAACGCACAAAAAGATTCCTTTTTTGAAAATAATAAGTCAATGTTTTTGGTAAATTTTCTTTAAAATCGCTAAATCACACCCTTCTCCGTGATTTTCAAAAGCCAAATAAAACAGCTGTAACGGTATAGTATGTAGCTAATTTAACAAAGAGATGGATTGGATTGGATTAGCATACCCGACTTCTTATAATTTGTATGGAGCTAAGTCGGAAGAGTAGGTTCATTTGCAAAAATCAAATGTAACTGAAATAGTGTGGATTTAACGAAAAAGGACGTAACTAATCTTACAAAGAGGTTGGTTTAGCTACATCCCACAAAAAAATTTAAAAGACTTTATTTAGGGACAATGCTATGACTATGACGCTGTAACGTCTGATATTTTTTATGGAGCGAAGTATGAACAGGAGAAAATTGTTTTTACTCTACTAGCTTTTGCCCGTGATTTCGTCGGCGTAGGAGTTGAATTTTCCAAAAACTTTGTTAGCGGATGTCTACGTCATAGCAGCTATCTATCTATCTATCTACCTTTTAGGGGTCTTTGAGTCACTAGTGTATAGGTATTTACTAGTAAAGCGCGTCACATTGCGATAGTGGTTAAACGCAGACCTATTTTTATCCAAAAAAATGATGCTAAATTTTAGTCTTTGTCCATTGGTATGAGCTGTGTGTTATTCTTATCAGTCAGTCAGTACTTTGAATTTTATCTTTACGTATAGATTAACATTCACTCACATCGTTAAAAAGTAGGTAGGTGCCGTCGGAATACCAATTAGCTGAACCCCACGTGACGTAGAACTCACTCGCACATCTGTAAGGTTGTAAAGTAATGTTACCGGATTCTGTTATTTTTTTAAACAATACAATATAAATAAATAACAAAATAGGTATAAATACTACATTTTTACAGATGTGCGAGTGAGTTTTGGATCACGTGGGGTTCAGCTAATTGGTATTCCGACTGTACCTAAATACCAATCGCTCCCGAAGCAATCAAAAATGTCTCCGAACGGGAGTAATATTTAAAATTGTTCTGTCAACTGTGAGGATGGTTACCAACAATACGGGAACCAATCAACAGATAGCGGGGAAGATATTCAACAATACCACACAATTACTACAACAATTTCAGTGGAGTTTCCACATTTTTCCGTTAGTATTTGCAAAGGGAATATTATGACATTTTTCAAACTAAAATCTTTTGCACGAATAATGTCTAATCATAAAAATGTCCATTGCCAACCTTGGTACTACTAAATTATGAAAAATGTATGCTTATAAAACTTGCAGAACACAAACGTCTCATACACTAGACTAAGCGGTTTTGCGACAAAACTTTATTAATGACCGCTAATTCTGGTTTAAAATGTGTTTCGGCGAAGATATATGGGGTTGCTTAAGATATTTTCTGTTCTAAGATTTATGTTATTTTAAAATTGCGTAGGTACTTATGTTTGTAGTTTACATCGATCTATAGTTCTACGTATAGATGGGCTAGTTAGAACATTAACCGCGTCCCATTTTATAATGGCGGGAGCATGCGCGGACGGAACGCGCCTTGAACTGACCAAACCATCAGTTACTTCGCAGAAGTGACACTACCTTTTGTACCTACAAAATTTCATTGTTTGGCACTGGAGCTAGTTTAAGGAATAAAAGTAATTAAAATGTTAAATACTGAACTATTATTACCTATTATTTAAGGTTTTTTAGGGTTCCGTACTTCAAGAGGAAAAATGGAACCCTTATGGGATCACTCATTTGTCCGTCTGTCTGTGTTTCTTACACTTGACCGGTTTTTTAATAGGTACCTACTTACATCTATACCTACTAATATTATTAAGAGGTAACGTTGATAACATTTATGTTTGTATGTTGGGAGTAATCTCCCAAAGGGAAATATTTGATTTTGTTTTTGAACTTTATTTATTTTTCCCTACCTTTGATGTGGAAACCTTAAACAGAATAAGCACAAACCTATACTTGTACTAGGGTTCCGTAATACCTACAATACCTACTACAAAAAAAAGAGGAACATAATTTTTTAGCAAATTAATTATAATTATAAGTGTACGGAACCCTCACTCGGTGCGTGAATCCGCCTCGCACTTGACCGGTTTTTTTGCTTGCCACACGTCTATCAGTTATCTAAGGCAAATTCAGTCATATTAAATACCTATCTTTTAAAACTTAAAAACACAACGTTATGTAAGTACTACCTAAATTATATTTAACATTACACACAAATATTACGACAACCGTAGAAATTATTAATAAAAGTCAAATTCCACTATTGAACAGGAAAGTTACCTACAGTCACCTCTGCTAGGTTTATACTCTTTGATAAATGACGCGGAACAAGTCACAACATGGCGGCAAAAAAATAATGTTTGTATTTAATTTTCAATCGATAATATCTAGTTATTTACCTGTGGTAGGTTATTCCTTCCGCTCTAGAAATCTTTCTAGTATTGTTTGTGCAGTATCTAAGTACGCAGTGAGTCATTTTCTGTAATTTTTCCGTATATTTTTAATTAAAAATGCACGAGCGCTTTAACCTCTACGAACTAGCAAGCGACTAAGTCGACTGGTGTGATATCATCACAAATGGACGGAATGAGGCAGTGTACGGCGTTGACCACTCCAGTAATATCTATCTCAATGGTAGTTTACCGCATTTTTCCAGTAATATGTCAACTAGAAGTCTTTGCGAAATAAATTTGATCACACGAAAGGCAATAATTGACTCATAATTACTCGGGTGTTTTCGCATGAAGACACGTCAAATTATTGTGTCACACACAATAAAGGAATGCAAAGTTCGGAGATATCTCACTGCATGTTTCATATTATTTTTTACTATCTCTGAATAAATTGATACAAAAATACCTCGGAATTATTCAGCCTATAGTTTCCAAACCCCTCGCTACACCATTGCTACTGCATTACCACCAATCTATGGACAATACTCCATCTCTCGCGGCTAATTTCTCTGACGTCATTCTCTGTGACAACCAGAGCGTTGCCATGGAGACGTGACACTCAACTGTATTGACAGATTATGATGACACTGTCAATAATTGCTGAAGGGTGGTCCTTTAGAAATTGGAGTTCCCAAGAGAAAGTATTAAATATTTTTGTTTTTAACATCATTTGAATATATAACTTGAGAGTATTTATTTTTTTGAATACGTACTTAAAGTAATTCTTTTATAAAGGTTGGCTTGCAAGAGGTTTTGTTAAACGTATTTAGCTAAATACTAGCTAAATGCATTTAACGAATAATCTGACCTTAACGACCTTTACGCCGAATTTTTTTAGGAAACGTCACAGAGTGCCATATAGCCCCAAGCTAAGCAACTATTAGGCTTGTGTTATGGTGGCCAGACATAAAACTTATTATATGTACCAATATTTTCCATTTGCAAATAGATACATTATATACTTAGTTAATATATCTGAGTGCATCCCATCCACCCCGGTGGTCCCGCCCCGGTAACGGGGCCGTTGGGAAAAATTGTTTCATCGACCCCGGTAGTGCCGACCCCGTCGTTTAACGAGGTGGATGGCACAAATCAAGTGTCATCTACCCCGGCCAAGTAATGTTTAAAGCGGGGAGAATAGAGTATTATTGTGTGACCAAAAAATACTTATTATAAATAAAAAATAACCTAAGTCAAAGTCAAAATCAATTTTTTTTATTTCTTTGGATGCTTAATACATTACATACTACCTACATACAGACATCCAAATATGAACATAAATACTTGGTTGAGGCGGAAATCGAACCCGCAAACTTCTGCGTAGAAAATATAAAGAAACAAAATGTAATCAAATTGGGATTCTCAGGGACGGGTCGCTCCGGCACTAACCCGCGTCACAGGCAAGTGTTAGAGGTCATCAAATAATCCTCACGAAAAGCACGAAGTAATTTGTCCCCGCCATGTTTTCTCAAGCACCTTTCAATGTAGTTTCATGTTAATTGACTAGGTCAAGTAGTCAAGTTGTACCTAATGTCCGTGACAGACAGACAACAGACATATTGTATTAGATATATCCATTAGACTACTGCACTATTGTTGACTGTCGAAGTACGTGTGTCCGGTTAAGTAACTGTTACTTGCATAATGTAGTTAGGAAAGTCGGGGTAGTAAGTGCACAGCTATAACTTCGGTTTGCGACCGAAGAGAAAAAAAAGGGAGGGTACCTATGCCTAGCTAGAACATACCCAGAATGCAAATTCTCACAAATAAAAATCGGTTGATAAACAAAGACAAGCGAGAACACCCATAAAAAAATACATGGTAGGCGGAGTGGGGGGTGTTAGGTTTTATTTTCGTTACGGAATTTCTTGATTTGGTCGCCGCGCTCAAACCCCGCGATAAAAGCTATGCAATAGCTTAAAAAAATACATACAACCGAATTGAGAACCTCCTCCTTTTTTTGAAGTCGGTTAAAAATGGTTCAAATTACATTCCAATATCATAAAAAATATCTTTCAGGACATGGTAACTAGGTGAATTTTTAACTTCTAAAGTGTCTCAGAAACGGGATATTCAAAGAAATGTGGAAATACTCGGTCACAGTGCATTTCTTTTGAATATCTCGTTTGCGACAAAAAATCACTATGCCAAGCTCTCATACTAAATGTCCGGACCACTTTCACCAAGGATTACCTGAAACTGTTAATTTTGCATAAAAAAACATTCTATATTTTATCATTAATCGATAGTGTTGCAGCTAGAGATAAATTCCTAGAAACAAACATAGCATACAAATCAAACATAGTAAACAAATCAAAGAAATTAGCTCATTTTTAACGACCTGCTGAACAGGCAAGTTCACGGCCACCGCACCACAAATGTAATCAAAACGTGGAAAACTTTAAACTAAAGGAGTTATCAATTCAATAGGTCCCACTCCCGAGATACGTCCAAATATTGGTATAACAGAGACGAGAGCCATCAGCCACCTCCCAGCCTCCCAGCATTCACTGACGACAGGATATGAATCAATTTGAATGTTATTGCGTTCCGGGCTAACACTTGACGATGCGGTTCACTGGGTTGCTTGCCTCGAGCTCCCCGATATTGGGACGCTTTACTATTCAAAACAATTTAGGGCACGCTTTGGACTCGCAAGTGTTTTGAAATTAAAACCGAAATTGGTACAAAGATTTTGTCTAATTTCATATCTTATGAAAATAGAGGAGTGTGTCTGACATGAAAAATGTATAATGATGTAAATGTAAAATGTTAAACAAAAGAAAATTATATATTGGTGTGGATGCCCTTTTTTTTCTATCTGATTTATATTTTAGTTTCTAGTTTGTAGTATTGGCAAGATAATAAAATAAATAAATAAATATTATACGAAATTTTCGGTAGATTCCACTATGGGTCATATTCATATTTCAGTTACACATTGGTTTTTTATACGAAGATTGGATTCGTACTCAGAATGAATGTAATCAGTTGCCTGCGTAGTGCGTATGTCTTTCCTGACGTGTACAATATGTGTGTCTTCAAGTCGTGAGTGAATAGGTATCTTCTAGACGCGCATGTTGCATCTAAGACCACATCGTCATTTGCCATCAGGCAAGTGGATAGCGGTCAAACGGTGGTCTCATTTATAGAAAATCTACTTGCTAGGTCCACCCGTTCCTGTGAAAATCGGTGGTGACACACGGACAGACCTGCGGACAAGACAGTGATCTTTAAAGGGTTTCTTTTTTACCTTTTGAGGTACGGAACCCTAAAAATAGGGTATTATTCAGGAAAGAAATAGAAAAAATACATTATGAAGAGAGTAAATTAACTCAAGTCGTTCTAATAGGATTTTATAGTTAGAAACAAATAATGAATAGATAGCAGGTGGTTACTTTTTAAAAGGTAATAGAATTTTACAATGTTGACCTATACTTACCTACTTGTTTCTAAAACAAACACAATCAACACACGTAATACCTACTTATCTACCACTTTTTGAAAAAATCCGCTTCCCATAGCAACGCCGCCGCCGCCGGGAATCGAACCCGGAACGTCTCACCAGCTGCTAGACACCGCCACTTACTGCGTCTAAACCAGAAGTTATAAATACTCGAGCTATTTGAGGTGCTCTTGAGTGCGCCCGCGCATCTACATACTAGGGACGGAGTCGTGATAGAGAAACCGGTCCCGTGGTCCCTTTTCAATAATTGATACCCCACAACTTTTGCACGATTATAAAACGCTAGAACCGCAACGCACAGTTTGAACTGCGTAAGTACCGATCTGCAAAGATTATCGGGATAAAAAGTAGCCTATGTTACTTCTTTCTAAGATTTCAATGTATACCTAAACAAAGGTTCATTGAAATCGGTTTAGTAGTTTCAGAGCCAACTCAACTAAAAAAAGTAACAAATCTCTTCTGTTTAAATAATCTAAAATATTATAAAATTCAAAGTCTTGACTGACTGTGGGTGAATAGCGGATCGGGGTCAAATTTGACATACAAATAGCTTTTATAACGTAAACATCTACTAAGAAAGGATTTTTGGAAAAATCTAAACTACGCAGACGAAGCCGCGGGCAAAAGCTAATGAACCTTAAATTAATGATACACCCGTTAATGTGGGTACCTACTTAAGATTCGAAATCAAGACTGCTTCGAAGTGTATCAAGTCGATAGTCTGAAGCACCCCATCCCTAGCACTCAGTTATCTGTCGGGGTACAGTAAAAGCTAGCGCCGGCCGGCGCCGCTTTGATCACGAGCAGACGCGCGACGTGGGAATGCGCAGGAGTCGATTGTCGGGCCACTCCACGACTCGCACTCGACTGCCGCGTCGCCTCGTCTCTGTAGATGTCGGTCTATCACTGGCTCATGTTTGATGTCAATATTGTTTCTGACGATTAAGAAATCAATGAAAAGATGGAGGGAAATAAGATTTGATTTATTTCTTCGCCAAAATTCTGACGGATGTAGGTAATCTACTGTTAGAAGGTAGTGTAAGAAGCAAAGCAAAAACTAGAGGTTCTTGCTTTTACTCTTACTCCTAACAGGATGTAACGTAAAAAAAAATACATTATAACGGATGTAAGATAAGAACCTTATGTAAGAAAACAGTAAAAATAAGAACCTCCCGCTTTTGCTTCACTCCTTGTGTACCTTGTTACGGTAGCTACATCAGTTACATTATTCTTCTCTTCTCGTTTAGTGGTGTGGGATCACCTATTGTTAAAGATAAAGATATTTATTTGCATAAAGTATGGTAAGTACAGATCTTAGGATTAAAAGTATCACATACTTTGCCAACTCTTGGCATCGAGATCTGAGAGTTTTCAGATCGCCCTAAGGCCTCTAACTTGACATAACGACTGCTACTAGAGGTAGCAACCCGGACCAACGGGTTAACGTGCCTTCCGAAGCACGGAGGTGCTCACGAAAATACATTTTTGCCACACTACTAGTCACATTTAGATTTTGCAAGTACTTTTCTGACTGATTTTCAAGTTACGTCAAAATGTTTTTAGCAGGTATTTGTTACACTGAAACTACGGATTTGATATTTAGTTTTGATGTATTCGTTTATTAAGTTTTATTGCACCTTGCGCTTGCCCCACTCTCGGTAGGAAGAATATTACCTCTCAGCGATAAAATCAGCGTTACGGCTTCTGGTTCTAGCATCGTGCTGAAGATACGTAGTACTATAGATCGATGGCTGAAGTCGAACCTTTTTTCTGGGCGCTCTGTAGGTACTTACTACTTTTTCTTGTTTTTTGTTTATGTTATTTGTTTATGTACCTATGTACAGTCCAGTAAATAAAAAATATTTCTGTCTTTCATAGCATGAGAATACATTAAATCCATGGAAATAACGTAAGCCCCCTTTACTACTATGCGTTTCAATGAACCTAATTATATTTTTTTTATCACAGTTGCTCATAAAGTGGATCTTATTAAACCGCTTTTAGGCTCATAATACAACGTATTATACACGCGTGCGATAAAAAAAAATCCAACTAGTGCTAAAATAAAACGTCATCCCGATATGTCAAATACGTATCTTACTGCTAATGACATATAGTAGATGAAACATTCTTAAGGACATCATTCAAATCGTACCCAAAAATTAAGGTGCCGGCCAGAAAAAAAAATGTTTCTATCTTGTAGATAACATTTTAAATAATGTTTACTAAGGCAACAAAGAGCTACGATCAAAAATCGTTGAGTTATTTTACATTGAAAACCCAAAAAATGCATGTGGGTATTTTTTGTTAGAAACATGTATGATCTCCTTTATCTGGGTTATACTGTTTTGATGTATAGAAAAAGGTACCATCCAAAGAGTTTTTAA
Source organism: Idaea aversata (assembly GCA_907269075.1). Taxonomy (NCBI): domain Eukaryota; kingdom Metazoa; phylum Arthropoda; class Insecta; order Lepidoptera; family Geometridae; genus Idaea; species Idaea aversata. The sequence goes on from OU026106.1 coordinate 11,243,275, forward strand.
GCCTTGCTGGCTTAAAACTCTTTGTTGGTACCTTTTTTCTTCTTCTCAAAAGGTTGTCTCTAAAGTCTGATAACGAACGATAATATTACGTGATGACGTCTTTGAAAATAATTAAAAATTGAGTTTTGTTTTTATTTTGTTTTTGCTTTAAGTACATAAATATATTTTTTCTATATATTCTGTTTTTAACCGCCGACGCAAAAACAAATGAAAAAAACCCAAAAAAATATTGTATGTCAGACGCTGTATAGGTTAAAAAGTCTTTTGCCTAGCCTTTCGGGAGTGTAATTAACAAAAAATAGTAAACATAACCTAAAATTCTTAAAAACTTTTTATTATTAAAATTTTAACAAGTCTTTTTTTTTATTCGCAACTGTGATAAAAAACGTCGTACGATACACGTGTGAATTGATCATTCCATCTCGGCTTTTGCCACGCTCGCGTTCCGCTCGCGCGTCATAAACCGCCTCTATGGAATGATCAACTTTCCACACTTGTATCGCAATGTACTATTATGCCGATATTCGCACAATATTACGCAGTATAAAGCCTAAGCGGTCGCCGTGGTACGCCTTGACCGGCGACTTCTAACACAACGCCCTGGACAAAGTCATGGTGCCATGTGACACGTCACGTTCCATCATGTTGTCCAACCATGCCTTTCTCATTCTAGGCGAGCATGCTACATCCTCGACCTCATCATCACGACACCATCAGATAGATTCATTTATTGTACCACAAGAAGCATACAACATATTCATATAACAAACAAACAGATATAAATTGCGAGATGAGTTGTGTGCTGAAGTGGTGCAGATGGGAATCAGGTGAGGTGAGGTCAAGTGCAAACCTATTTTGTGTATAAAAATGTTACAAAACGTCTAATTAGCAATACCTATTGTCTAATTTTCATAATGTCAGTTATTACTTTATAGGATTCCGAAAATTTTCTAAACTTATCGAATATACTCAATCTCAATGTGTATCAGTGCCACGTGCCATATTTCCTTTAATTCTATTTCAGTCAACTTAAGTGCTCTGTTAAGTGTATTTATTTTAAACTGTAGGTATTATAAATACAGTATGTCTAACATGCTAGAAATAATGTATATCGACGAATGATCTACTTAAATTCATATTGTTGTGTTATAAATAAAAAGGTGGAAATGTGTAGGTGTTAAAACGTTGAATTTTATTGGTTAAAAGTTTCTGCCCGCGGTTTCCGAAACGAAATTACGTTTCCGAGGCTTCCGGCGACTGGGACCGCAACCCACTGGAACCGCGGTCCCGGTTGCCGGATTCATTTATTTTATTATTTTTCTTCCGTCGAGTGGGACCGCTCGGAAATAAACAAATAAATCAATTGTTCCAGAAAAATAGTACAGTCAAACGAAAAAATGTTTGAAGTAATAATTTAAGAAAAAAACTCTTTGATACAAAAATATCATTGAAAAAATACGCGAACCCTTTGATTATTTTTAATTTTAAAAAAGACGTACTTAATTAATTACTTACCTTTATTTTCAAATGTTCAAATTTCTTTTTCAAAATGACACCCATAGAATTTGAGTTCGTTTTAATTAGGAAAGATTGTTGACTGTGATTATTGTATAATACGTATTATGTGTATATTTTTATTTTATTTTAACGTCTTAGGCTGACTAAAATATGCAAATAATAGGAGGTTTGTACCAGGGTGTAAGAACAATGTAGGAGGTATACTGATTCGTATGAGAGCAAGCCCTTACACACCACCACCACTTTCTGTTACCTACAGTGTGAATTGTATGATGGTAATTGGTTTGTATGTACTAGGCTATCAGAACTTAGTAGAAGGTTAATAGAAAAATCATGCTCGATATATTTGAATTCTTTTTTCAGCTTCTTCAATACCTTTAAGGCCATCACATACACATACAGGAAAAAAAATGAAAGGTATAGAGATAATTTAATAAGTGTGATTTATACCTTCTACTGACTTCTGATTGCCTAGTACTTTTTACAAACTGAAAATGGTCATTATTTTCTACAGCAAAATGATGTTAGATTCGTGGCTGATTTATGTAGGTACGTACATAGTTATGTTTATTTCAATAGTTGTTCCAACCCACCCATTAATTGTTGATTATTTTTAGCATATTTTAGGTGTATGTTTTGATTGCGTAAATTTTAAATAAGTACTAAGAACGATAATCAAAGAGTGTTTTTTATATCACTACATAGTATAAAACAAAGTCGCTTTTTCTGTCCCTATTTCCTTTGTATGCTTAGATCTTTAAAACTACGCAACGGATTTTGATGCGGTTTTTTTAATAGATAGAGTGATTCAAGAGGAAGTTTATATGTATAATACATGCATAATATAGCCGTGCGAAGCCGGAGCGGGTCGCTAGTTATATAAATAAATGATATTATTTAATCAAAGAGTTTTTTCTTTAATGATTACTTCAAACGTTTTTTCGTTTGACTGTACTGTTTTTGATTTGAACAACAGTTTTTTTATGTTTTTTTAAGAGTGGTATCAGTCGACGGAAGAAAAATATTAATCCGGCAACCGGGAACGCGGTTCCAGTGGGTTGCGGTCCCAGTCTTTATTTTCTTTTTAGTAGGTCATGAATTTTTTAGTGGGTAATAACTGATAGGTTGACTGAAATGAAGTCTCAAGAAAAAGCTAGATTACGTAACTTACTCAAAGACTTTGACCTGAAATAAATCAACAAATAAATATAACCAGAACATTAGGTATAGCTCCCAGACCCAACAAAAATCAGTTTTATGGTCCCATCGTGAAGAAAGCATGAAACTTGGCATGAACGTAGCTGTCATATATGTGCTTCAATTTTGATATGGAAGCACGTCGAGAAATTATTGTTTCCCCCCCTTTCCAGCTGCAGCTGCACCAAACAGCTCGATGAAGATATTTTTTTCTACTTTCTGTGTATTTTAAAAATAATTATTTGTCTATGTCAAAAAATGTCTATGGACACCTTTCAGTTAGTTTTTTTCGTCTCTCATCTATAGGACATGGAACTAATTTGTCTTGAAACAATATCTCAGAGTGTAGATGTTTTACTTAAACTTGAACTGAATCGGTTAATTGATCCCGGTTTGAAGTGAACCACGCCTTCTGAGGTGGGCGTCCCGAACGCTCATTGGCTAACGGAGGAAGCGCAAGCGCAGCTTTCAAAAGGGAATTTTCGAGACGTAGTATTTCATATATTAATGGTTTAAAATAATGGTGAAGAAGTGAATGAACTCTACCTTTTTTCGAAGAATATCAAAGTATAAGGTTTTTGATACAGTATCGACGACATTGGGGTGTCTAACCAATGATAATGCAATGCAATCTATATCTGTAATTGTCTATAATTGTCGAATTTTGTCCTTTAAATAACTTGTTTCTATTTATTAAAATAATTATTGTATTATGAGATAAGTTTTTTATTATATTCTTTCTTATACCATTTTGCTTTTAACAGTACCAAACAGCAATATTTACGAATTACCTATTTCATTTATTTTCATGCAAAAATATTTTATTATATGTTTTTGGCAATGTTCTGGGGATACCTGCTAATATCTAAGAGGGGATTACAAGGTTTCTGTTACACACTGTAAAAATCTACCTCCATTTTAAAAGTCAGTTATAACCCAGCTCCTAATATCGTGTGTACAGTCACGACCAAAACAGCCAACTCATTTTCCATGACAAACAAAAAGAATTCTGTCAAAATATTTCGACTTTTTATTTCTCAAAATAATGTCGAATAACTCTAAAGATATTCTTAATCTTTATTTCTTAGGCGATAAGGTATAAAATTAAATGGAAGATGTATTTTATTATCAGCTATATCTTTTGGTAAAATTACATAATGAATTGTTGAAGCCCTATAATTTTATACATTTCGTTCTATGGTTGAAATTACTAAATTAGCCTGCATTTTTGTTTCTTTATTTTATTATATAAATCAAGATTTTACTATGTGGGTAAGTAGGTATATTTTAAAATGAGCTTAGTTTTAATCTTAAGATTTTAGTTATTTATAAATTCATAGTACTTCTACAAATATTTAATTGTTGTGAGGGAATTATAGTATCGAAGACTTTTGACCCGCTCAGGCAGGCTAGATGCTATTTTGTCTTCGGAAAGTTTTGGATATTATATGAGTTTCAACTTTAGCTTAAATACCAATTTCACGTCAGGTCAATGAATTTGAACCTACATTAAAAAAAATGTATTTTTATACTATTAATTATTTGATGATGATGATGTTTTTTTTGCGACGATAAATCTATCAAGCCTCAAGCCTCTGCGCTGTACCTAGACTATGTCCTCTTCAAGGTCCCATCTATATCTAATTCCCTATCCCAAAATTTATCAAAATAGGTCTAGCGATTTAGTCGTGAAAATGTAACACACATAGTCAGACAGAATTACTTTCGAATTTATAACATAACTAGCTGCGCTCCGCGGTTTCACCCGCGTAACTCTCGATTCCGTGGGAACATCGGGATAAATTAAGATGTAAGCTATCCTATCTTTCAAGTAGGATCAAACTGCACACGGTGTGCTTTGATTAAAATCGGTTAAGTAGTTTAGGAGTCCATCGCGCACAAACAACATGGCACGTAATTGATTTATATTAGATTTAGAATTTCAACAGTGCAAACCCTGTGTCATGATTTATGATTGTGGCTTGATGCTTGACCGTCATCGGTGTTATTCTAAGTTGACCTCGCTCACAATAATATCGACATTTTCCTTTCTAAAAACTATTTAATTACAACAAATCGTTTTATAAAACATTCTATTGTTTCTCACGATGCCATTTATAAAGAGTATTTTTATCAACTGTCAGATCTGACGTTTGGAAGGTAGCCATTGTTGAGCCGCCCCGGCCAATGGCGGCACGAACTTTGAAATTAGAATGTTTTCTTTTTTTCTATTTCGTTCGCTATTGTTTTCGACTGGTAACTTTATTTTTATCTATTTTGCGTATCTTTTTTTAAATGTAGAAGGCTGACATATTTAGTTTTATGTTAGCGTATTTTTCGGTCTGCTGGGTAAAGGCTCCCCCTTGATACATTCTAATTTTACATGTCTTTTTTAGCGTCTAATATAGTTCCAATTAATACCACAGAATTTCATCCTATAAAAAATCTCAATTCATTTCACGAAGCCATTCCATAACTGGATTTTTTCATTCTTACGTAGACTTTTTTTAATGTAAAAATTTGTAAGTTGTAAGAAAAAATATTTATCTTACCACTAACTAGGTACTTACCTACATCACACTCATGTGCCTACATTACAAATGTAGAAAAGAAAAAGGCTTAATAGCAACTAGACAAAATAAGCAATTAGTTATATTTTTCTATCCTACCATTTTAGTTCTCATAAAACTATTTTTTTAAACAAAATTAAATTACTTTAATTCAATTCTACTTACTTATAAAAAAAATATCAAATCCAGCAACTTTTAAATTCATTGGCCCAATTCCTAAAAACAAAAAATACAAATAATGACATAATATAAAATAAAATATATCTAATAATAAGCTACCTACGTAATTTCCTCAGTTATAAATTGGGCATCACGTTGAAAATTGGTCTAATTTAGAGTCGATGTGTATTGTGCAACTAAAAGCATTTTCTGCCGACTCACCCTAAGGAAATGTTGGTAATTTTAAAATGTACAATCGACGACACAATTTTTTACAAAATAAGAATTCGTTGATTTATAATTAAAGAATTTTCACCACTAAACAGATACTTACTTGGTAACTTTAGGTTACTAAACTTTTATTAATCGTTTCACTGAATTTATTTTGACGAATATTTTGATACTATTACAAGCATTATTTTCACGAGAAAAATGAGACGGACGGCATAGAAGACGAACTATCGCTATGCTCGTAAGAGCATCTAAATATCCAGCTTTTGAATAAAATTCGCAATTCACTTGTGTTTTTGACTGTACTTCGATAAACCATTTGAAGTCGCCGGCAATATTTTGACAGGCTATTTTTAGGGCTCCAGCACAATTTAAAAGCTTTTGTAAAAAAAATGTGAAAAAGGACGTATAATACCGGAAAAATGACTAGCAGTTCATGGCTTTTAGACCCAAAATATATACCTACATAAAATGTCTTTAGGATTCTAAAGAACTAAAAAAGCAACCTCGAGTAAACTTTAAAAATGAAGAAATTAATTATTCATCATTTACTTTTCGTAAAAATAATTAAACAAGAAATCACTATCACTACATAGTATAAAACAAAGTCGCTTTATCTGTCCTTATATATATCCATAAGTATGCTTAAATCTTTAAAACTACGCAACGGATTTTGATGCGGTTTTTTTTGATAGATTGATTCAAGAGGAAGGTTTATATGTATAATACTTGCATAATATAGCCGTGCGAAGCCGGGGCGGGTCGGTAGTAAGTAATAATTACTTTATACAATATTTAAATATTTGAAACCTACAGGCTTAATGCAAAAAATAATTATTATTTAAAAATCTGAGTACCTAAGTACAGGGAGTATGCCCAAAAGGCTTCCTTGGGATGGCAATGCCGATACGTTAGCCAAAGTAGCAGCCAGCTTTTTGGTCACCTTACTATAAATAAGTATTACATGAATAAAAAATATTGTAGGACATTCCAGACAGTGCCATCTAGCTCCAAGCTAAGCAACTAGGCATGTGTTACGGTGTCCAGACACGGATATAAAACTTATATATTTTCTTACATACAGTAACACCCAGAAGGTCAATTCTCGTAATTATAGCAAAATGCAATCTTAAATTGATCGAAGTGAAATGATATTGAAATTTAACTGTCAATTGGTATTCTGCTAACCATAATCATAATAACATTTCAGTTACATTTCAATTACATTTCAATTGCATTTCACTAACATTGCGATATAAAATCATTCAGTCATTCATTCATTTTGCTTTGTTAGGTTGGCTATGTCACAAAATTTAAAAGAATTTCATTTGGCGCCTGTTTTATTTTGGAGTGTGTCTGAAGAAAGTGAAGTGAAATTTGTGATATGAAGGTCCATGAGATAAATCGCGCTAACGCTCTAGATAGCAATTATGAAAGCGATCGGTAGGAAGGAAGGAAGCGAGCAATTGGTGTCGATAGCAATCAATAGCAATAGATGGGCCAAACAAGAGAGGGAAAAAAAAAATAGCAATAGATAGCGATTTTTTACAAATAAAGTAAATAATGTGGGCCATTTCACATAACGCCATCTAGCCCTAAGCTAAACAACTAGGCTTGTATACTTAAATACTTGTTTGGGGCGAGAATCGAACCTGTAACCTTCTATATCGAAATACAAGTAAAGTAAACTCCAGTCGCGCTTCGGAGATGACACGCATTATTTTTTTTATTAGTTTACACACCAACCTTACTAGTTAACCTTAAAAATTCACTAAATTCGTTGTTTCATGTCGATTACATTTCAATCAACTCTCGATCTCAAATTTGACGTTTCTTATGCGACGAGAATACGGTCTAGATAAGTTCGATTACATTTCGATATCATTTGTATTTGGAGAATACCGTTTTACGTACATTTTAGTTTAGATTGCATTTCGATTAAATTAACATTTCATTCGGATATCATGTTGAAATCTTAGTTTATGAGAATACCAAAAGATGACGTTTAGTATATTTTTTGCAATCGAAATGATATTGAGATGTAATTTTAACAATTTTATTTATGGGAATTGGCCTTCAGATCAGATATTTGTACATTAATATTTGTTTGAGGCGGGAATTAACTTTGCAAAATCGTCGTATCGGGTCGGGTTATCACTTGTCAGTCTTTATTAGCCAGTTTCATTAACTCGTCAGTTTCCGTTTATTTCATTTGCCACGTCTTTAACTCGTCAATTTCCTCATCTGAAGGCCAATTCTCGTAAAAAATATTGTTTAAATTACATTTCAATATCATCCCGATTGCAAAGGATACCTTCAAAGTCAGTTTTTTTTACAAAAAGCTAACTTTGAGGGTATTTTGAGCTACTTTGAGTGTATTATTTGAGATCGAAATGCAATCGAAATGATATTGAAATGTAATTTGAACAATATTATTTACGAGAATTGGCCTTCTGTATGTGTTTCGTCAATTTTCGTTTAAATTAAACAGTTTAACTTTAAACAACCGAATTGAGAACCTCCTCCTTTTTTTGAAGTCGGTTAATTAAAATAGGATAATATCATGTTGACAAAATCATTTTATAAACTTTTTAGTAGTTACCTATATAAGAAAACTCGTCAGTTTCCTCATTTGGTCTGTTTATGTGTCAGTTTTTTTAAATTATGTAATATCATCATGTTGATCAAATCAGTTTATAAAGTTTTTAGCAGGTACTTACATAACAAACTTACTTTTTAATGCAGTGTCATTTCCTATTTCGAGGTTTTCCTATACCTACCGTATTTCTCTCCCACGCTTCCTATACTGTGAAATATTGCAGGTCAATGAAGTCACAACGAATGAAGTAGGTGCAGTGCAATGTTCAGTTCATGAGAACTTCATTATAAACCATATTGTGTTGTGAGAAAGGACCCCCTTGCGAAATTATACGAACGGTTTGGTTGGATGTTGCTCTATTTGCTTTCAGTGCCTTGTAAAAATGACTGAACCAATCGCAATGAAACTTGGATATAACCAGGTAGCTGTCATAATTTATGCGGGTAAAACAGTAGCCTACGTTTAAGTATGTTATTTGTCAGGTCACCATATCATCAGCTTAGTTTGGGGTTAGATAGCGGTGTGTGTAATAGCGTACAATCTATATTAACTTTAGTTCATGCTATTCAGGAGGATGTAGTGCCTAGGACCTGTATTAGATGTGGAGTAGGCTTGCCCACCTACCAGCTTAGTCGACCGTGTCCCGAGAGGAAATAAAATTAAAGTCCTGACTAACTGACCTGTCAACGCACAGTTCAAACCAATGGATGGATTGGTCAAAAAATTAGATAGCTATTGCGTGGACATAGGTAGGTATCCAATAAGAAAGCATTTTGGAAAATTTGATCTCTACGTGGACAAAGTAGCAAGTTTATGCTAGTTTATTTATAAAACAGCACAAAGTAGAGCATACTCTTCCCAAATGTAATACATAAAATGTTCCCGTGACGAATCGTAACCCGGGAGGCGTGCGGTCCGTCCCGTGACGGCCGTGACCGATCGTCACGTGGCGAGTCCTCACCGTGACGAGTTTACTCATCAACTCGTAATCAACACTTTTTTTATGCTACGGGGCTTTCCCAGGGTGAAAAATAGTTTGATTTGAAGTTTTAATAAAAAAAAAACTTTAAAAATATATTTGAAAGGGTACCTGCGCTCTCTCCATACAAACGTAGTCGACTGTTTCCTCCCTGGATCCTCCCTCCCTGGGGAAAACAGTCGACTACGTTTGTAATAGTTTGTATGGAGAAAGCCCCCAGTACCCTTTCCTCTTAAGACTTTTAAGAGCTGATGAAATAGAGAGATATTTTTTCCACTCTGAACTATCTTAGTAAAAAATCTTTAAATAAAAATATATATAAAAACACTTTAAAAGTGGGTGGGGGGTCCCATGTAAGTCCAAGATCGAGTAAGAAAAAACTATTCTATGTCCTCGGAGACTATTCTATGCTCCAAGGTCCCACCTATATCTGTACCAAAATAATTCATCAAAATTTTCCCACAGGATCTGCAGGTCTAAAATTTTGAAGACGGTTTTTTATGAGTAACTAGCGACCCGCCCCGGCTTCGCACGGATATATTATCACTACATAGTATAAAACAAAGTCACTTTTTCTGTCCCTATATCCCTTTGTATGCTTAAATCTTTAAAACTACGCAACAGATTTTAATGCGGTTTTTTTAATGAATAGAGTGATTCAAGAGGAAGGTTTATATGTATAATATATGCATAATATAGCCGTGCAAAGCCGGGGCGGGTCGCTAATACATTATAAATCTTCCTCTTGTATCACTCTATCTATTAAAAAAAACCTCTGCAAAATATGTTGCGTAGTATTAGAGATCTAAGCATACATAGGGACTAACAGCGGGAAACGACTTTGTTTTATGCTATGTAGTGATGTTATAAAATCACGATGGTCGCGACGAGATTCGGTTTTAATAATAAAATCCCACATAAATCCAATTCGTATTTGCAGTCCGTCGAAAGTGGCCATTTTAGACCCTCTGAACGAACGCAAGTAAAACCGAAGGACGTAGTTTATAATATTAGCCAGGATTATTGTAACATCAATACAGTATTGATAAGGTGGTACACATACTGTCAATGATAGATGATAACTGGCGCGTACGCAGATAATACGTTTTGTAAACACCAGCCTTATCTTTACGATTCGAGTGGCCGCGTGTATAGAGGGGCCTTAATTTATGCACTTCGTAGGGCATAAGCCAAGACTTTTATTGGTACAGATATGGTTTAAAATATGTTGTTATGTACTTGATTATCTTGAGGTATTTTAAAGGAATTCCTGGTGTATCTTTATGAGGGATTCTGAAGGGTTAGTTCTGTTATGTTTTAGTAGATGGCGTTGCTTAGAAATTATAAAATTTATGTGGCTGGAGTATTTTAAAATACTTTAAGGTTTCAATGAAAATCTCTAAATTTTTAAGATTTTTTTTTACTTGTCAGCAAATATACGTAAAACTTTATTACAAAGTTGTTTTTTTTAAGACTTTTACGTTGACAGTTTTTCGAATCTGACCAATACCACATGAGTAGGAGTGCTAATACCTAGATATCTCTTGGCCGGAAGAAATTTGTAAGTATATGTTTTATGTTAGTTCTTTTTGTTCTTTGCTGTCAAAAAGCTCGATTAATTCAGAAAAACTTCAGAAAATTATGATTGTCTGGAAGCGATTAACCCTTAGGCGATAAGGTTGCCCTTTGTGCCAATCTTGAATCTTTCTTTAGGTATATTAAAATTTCCTGTTTTTTAACCGACTTCAAAAAAGGAGGAGGTTCTCAATTCGTCTGTATATTGTTGTTGTTTTTGAAGTTATACTTCTTTAGGCGCGTTATGAAAAAATGATGAGAGTGAAATTTACAAAAGCGAGACACAAAATTCTCACGTCACACAAAATTCTCACGGGAGAAGTTGTTTAAATCTAAATTGAACTTTATTGATTGTGTTGACAATCCTTTTCTTTTTCGAGTTTTTTGTCGGACGAGTATTTTGCCGGACGAGTTTTTTGTCGGACGAGTTTTTTGTCGGACGAGTTTTTTGTCGAACGAGTTTTTTGCCGGACGAGTTTTTTGTCGGACGAGTTTTTTTTTATTTTTTTTTATTTAATTTTTTTTTTTAAATTTTTTTTTTTTTAATTTTTTTTTTTTGTCGGACGAGTTTTTTGTCGGACGAGTTTTTTTTTTTTTTTTTTTTTTTTTTTTTTAAATGCCAAAGAAGTATAACTTCTCACGCGCGTACATAAGTACACGCACCCTTTTTTTTGTGTGTGTATGTTACGCGATCATTCGAAGACGGCTCAACCGTTTGAGATGATTCTTTTTGTGTTCGAAAGGTGATACCTCAGGGGTGGTCCCATAAATTTGGTGAGGATCTGATAAGAATCTTTGGAGTGATGAACAGAATTGCACCTCGAGAGTGCCGCAAATCGCTCATTTTTCGATTTCCACTAGTAGAATTGGCCCATAAACGAATAGTTACCGATAAATGGAATATCTGAAACCACCTTCTCATCAGAAAACTCTTCAATCGGTTACGATTACAGGTTACAATTTGAAGAATTTAGTCGAATTTAGTCACCGGACTGGGTTTTAATGAATGTTGATAGAGAACCCTATCCTAAAGGAAGTTCTGATGAGAATTTTCGAAGTGATGAACAGAATTGCACTTACAGAGTGCAGCAAGTTGCTCATTTTTCGATTTCCACCAGTAGAATTGGCCCATAAACTAATAGCTACCGATAAATGGAGTATCTGAAACCACCTTTTCATCAGAAAACTATTCAATCGGTTACGATTACAGGTTACAATTTGAATAAAATATTCGTTTTTGCCAAAATTCATTCAAAACAAAAAGACTGGGTTTGAATGAATTTTGATAGCCTTATCCTAAATGAAGATCTGATGAGGATCTTCGGAGTGATGAACAGATCTGCACAGCGAGATTTAACAAAAGGCTCAGTTTTCCATTTCCACTAATAGAAGTGGCCCATACACAAATAGGTACCGATGAATGGGAAACACCTTCTTATCACCAAACTCTTCAATGAGTTACAATTAGGTACAGGTTGCAATTTGAAGAAACAGTCGCTTTCGCCTCATGGAGTAGAATTTTGAGTGACAGTGGCACTAAAAATGGTTAAATATAAAAATAAATTAAAATTTAAAAAACCGACTTCAAAAAAACCTGAAAACAAAAATTTAAAAAACCTAAGAAAAAAACAAAAAGTGAAAAATAATCCATTTCGGGTCACTAAGACAGCAGATAACTTATACATAAGTACTTACTTGGAAGTCGGACTGGGTGACACCATGTTTTCTTTATACCTCTCAACATTCAATCTAACCCAGTCCAAATTCCTGACCCGAAATGGATTATTTTTCACTTTTTGTTTTTTTCTCAGGTTTTTTAAACTTTTGTTTTCAGGTTTTTTTGAAGTCGGTTTTTAAATTTTATGTTTGTGTTTAATATGTACCTAATCATTTTTTTTCTATAATATTTGGATTAAAATTTTCACAGCGATAGTCTTTTTACACTTTACGTCGTTAATTATAAATAGTCATTATTTATTCCCTAAACTATGACATTCTGGCTCCTACAACAAAATAACAAACAAGATTAGTTTGTTACAATATAATCATATGGTATATTATTAACAAAACAGTCCATATGGTGGGCTTAGGTAGCTAGATAAAGTTAATGTCATCCATTTGTATTGTTTGCTTACACTTGCTGCTTAGATAACAGAGATAGAGGTAGGTATTCTGATAACAGATAGCGATTTTACACGTTCCACACAAATAATATAAATATTCCTGTGAAATTGTAAATAATATTATAATAGAGTAAGATCCCGGCTACCGCCAGACCTTCGTGGTTTTATAAAAACTGTGAATTACTCAGAGCATGCCTCCAACACAGTCATGGACGATGTGATGAACGCCATACCTAATATGTCTGTTTACAGGAATTATTCTTTTTTTTTTTGCAAAATTAACAGTAAGTAGGTAACTAAGTACTTAAGTACGTGATGAATCCTATTTTGACGTGAAAATCCCTTTTTAAGTCGGTTAGAAGAGTCAGATGCAAAAACCAAATACGTCTATAACGTTATAAATATTACGTGATAATTTGTAACGGATGTGGCCAAAATAACCTCTTTGGGTTATCAAATGAAAACTCTTTGGTTTAACCCCTACACGTTTTTTTCGTCTATAATGAGCTTCTAACAAATAAACGTAAAGGTCCGATCAGACAGACGTATACATTCCATACTGTCTGGCGTCACCTTATCACGGATATAAATTGTGTCTCCGCGGTTTACTGTCGCTGTCGCATGTCGTAAGGATAGTCTTACACTTTTTATTATAATTTGAGAAGATATTTCCGATTTATTTAATAAAAAAATTCCTAAAATTATTAATTAACAGCATTCGGAAATTACGAAATGTGAAATATTAAGAAAATGGTAGCGAATAGACCTCAGAACAATAACTAATTATTGTTCTGAGGAATAGACTAACAATAACGTTTTTTTTTAAATTCACTGCTTTCGTAAACAGGCTGTCCTAAGTAGTTCGGTTACGGGAGACAACTGAACTGTTGACTCTTTTGTCCCTTAAGTTCGGGCCGAACTATGACCAATGCAAAAAAAATCAGTGTTAATGGTCCGGTTGGAATCAAAACAAAAGTCGATCGAAAAAAGCACCATATAGAAATATAATAATGCTTACTAAATGCGTAAATAAAAATATAATAATGCTAATAAACTAAAAGCGAAATATAAGAAACTAGCGACCCGCTCCGGCTTCGCACGGCTATATTATGCATGTATTATACATACAAACCTTCCTCTTGAATCACTCTATCTATTAAACCGCATCAAAATCTGTTGCGAAGTTTTAAAGATTTAAGCATACAAAGGGATATAGGGACAGAGAAAGCGACTTTGTTTTATACTATGTAGTGAAGTGATATTAAAATTACCTAAATAAATTATAATAACATTATTAATGACAAAATTATTTAACGAATAACATTCGATAAAGATCTGAAGAGAACTCTCATCACAAAACTCCTCAAAGTTTGTGCTTGCGTCTATTTGCAGAATCACTAATTTAAATAATATTAATAACCTGGCAATGATTCTCATATTAGAACTGGACCATTTATATCAATTTATTCAGTTTTTTATCAATTACAGGACAATATGTAGATGAGTTCGCATATTTTTACTCGAAAAACCACCCCTAAAGTTATATTAGGTCATGTATTTTATTTCCTAATTTTGCTGAAATATTAAAAAAAGCTACCTTAATAGCCTATGTAGGTACAGTCGGCCACAGAATTTCATACCCACCGTAGAGTTCTGAAATTACTATTATTGGAATGTTTTCATTATAATAATGTTTGTCTAGTTTCATGAATTAAAAGACTTTGAACTTCAACTCAAGCAGAAGCTCTACGATGGTTCTGCATTTTTGTTGCCTGATTGTACATACAATCGGGAACAAAAGTGAAGGACAAATTCCCTATTAGCGTTAATTAAAATGGGTCATTATTTTTTTTTTAATAATAGTATAGACTTTGAAGTAAAATTCCAATAATAAATGTTACGAGTATCTATCAGAAAGTAATCACATCAGAAACAGTACAGCTATTATAATGAAGTGTAATCGAATTAAGTGTTAGGTACAATGGGTGCAATGACGTGGTGTAACTCCACCACTATTGGCCCATATGCCGACTGTACGATCACTAACGATATATCTGTCTTAATACTTGGATATTTCAGGTTCACGATATCAGCTACGAGTAAACGAAAGGTTATGAAGCAACTTTATAATTTCCTTTATAATAGATATCTTTATTTTTAAAATTATTGATGTTAAAACCAGTTAGATGTTACTTAAATATTTGCATTCCTTTATTGTGACACAATAATTTGACGTGTCTTCATGCAATATGCGAAAACATCCGAGGGATTATGGAGTCAATTGCCTTACTTTCGTGTGGTCAAGTTTGTTTCGCAAAGACGTACCTCTGGATAACACATCACTGGTCAAAAAGTCGAAATTTGCTCAGTCCTAGTTCAATTTACAATTTAAAATTGCCAAGAAAACAGGCTGTACTAAAATATGCTTTTTCAAAAAGAAAGTCACTCGCAAAGTGACACATTGGATTGAATCGGCCACACCTGGTAGGTAAGTCCAATATCTTTTTACTAAACATTAGGATAAAAATACGGTCAAAATACTCATACTTAATTATATTGTACGAGTATCAAACCAATATATTTGCAGTACACTCTCCCCCAAAGACCATCTCAGTATCACAACTCGAGGGTAACATTTGACTGACAACTAAAAGAAAATATTTTCAATGTACCATGAATACATTAATTACAAAATGGAATTCATTAGAAATATTATAATAAACGGAATACGTCAGACATTACGCGTATTGTTCGATTATTTTGCAATTATTTAATAAAATAATTTAAATAAAAGGGCTGCTGAAAGGGTTTGTTGTAAAGAAAAATGAGAATAAAATAGATTTAAATATTGTATTTATGAAAAGGGTTAAATTATTATAAAAATAGACTAAAATTATGAAATCATAGTCCTTGTAAGAGGACTTGTTATAATAATTAATTAAAATATCATAGTCGATATAATTTGTCATATACTAATATTATAAAGAGGAAAGATTTCATTGTTTGTTAGAATTGAATAGGCTCCGAAACTTCTAAACCGATTTTGATGAAACTTGGTATGAGGATACAATTGATTCATTGGGAGTGTTATAGGGCATTATTATTCATAAGTCTAGGGCCCATATTCCAGAACGTCACTCAAGCGTTGATCTACTTTTAAAAGTAGTTTTAAAAAGAGATTGGATTTTCAATCATATCTTGAGACACGATTCTCGAATCTCGTATCAGCTGAGTGTTTGTTTATTCTGAAACGCATCTTGAGCGGTAATCGATACTCATGTAGGGATTTAAAGTAGACAATGTAGCCGAGGTTTTAAAACTTGATTCAGCTGAGTCAAACTCAAGTTGCCTTTCAGAATACGAACTAATGTCAAGGCTGGATTCGTTTTCAAGAGTAGTTTTAGGTGAATATTGATCTCATTCGTCTTTTGGAATACGGGCCTTAGATTTAGTAAATTACAATGTTCCTACAGTCCACTGATCTAGATCGTTCGACTAGGTGATCTTAATCACAAATATTATTCTCATACAATTGTCCGCCAAAATACCTAAAGATATTCTACCACTTATTGTGCCATAATGTAAGGTATTTACAATTAATTTTCTTTAGAATAGCTCCTCAAAATGAAATAAATAGATTACTTACTTATATCAGCGGAATCGGCCCTTTAACTACTAAGTAGGGATTTATAGAGTTCGTGGTAACACCTTCTTATCACAAAATTCTTGAAACATTGCGCTGGCGAGGTCTTCTGTTCGCAGAACTATTAGTAATTTTCTGTTTGCAGAACTATTAGTAATTAAAAAAACTTATACAACAATTTAGCCCTGTTAGTAATGGAATCAGCTTTTAATAATAATGAAAGCATGTATGCCAGGAAATGATGATATAAACCAAACCCCCTAATGAAAACTAATCAAAAAATCAGTGACGTCAACGAAATCAAACAAAAATCAGTGTAATTATTGACATAAACAATTTCCTGATTCAAGATTGACGTTTGATTAAGTCGCACGCGCAGTATTCATACAAAACTATAGTATTTTATGTTATTTTTGTGTTTTTTTCATTATCGTTATGGGAAATATAGTTCCCCTATTTGTTTAGAATTCACACCCACGTTTTTTGATTAAAAACGGCGTTAATGCATTAGGGTGTGCCGCAAGGGTGAATCTTTGGTCGCTTCCTTTTCATTGTTGTTGGAAAGGATATATTTTTCCTTGATTGTAATTAATATTGATGTAGATATTGATTTGTAGTTAGAGAAATTTAGCTTAGATTAAAATTGAACAAAAATAATAACTTTTACTGTTGAAAATTTGAGGCATGCAAATTGTACATGTATATTTATTTTACGTATAATGCGAATAAAATAAAAAGAGAGCTTTCGATCAGTTCATTTCGACTGGCTTGGAGGTAGCCCCGTTGCTCAGTTTTTAAGAGAATCACTCATCATCATCATCGTGTTACTGCTACCATCTTGTTAAAACTTCTATAAATCTTTAGTCAATTCAGCCCACAGTCCGTTCAGCCCATGCACTCGTAAGTTTAAGTCCAAAAATCACTAAAACCATCTGGTCAAGAGAACTCCCTAAAATTATCAATCGCCTTATCATAAATTATGTAAAAACGTAAAGAAAACACAATGTTGTAATAGGTAGGGTGGCAACACTGGCAACTATATTTAATCCGACGGTGCATCTATAATACCTACCACAGTTGATGCAAGACCACCTCCAGGAGAGGGTGGGTGGCTTTGAAGGTCCTCTAATCTTGTTATTGGTAAATTAACTTTGAGATTATAGATGGCTACTTTACCCTTGCTACGATCTAACTGTTTTTACGATTTTCAAACAAGTATTTGTTATTTACTTATTTGAAACTAAACCTTCCCGGCCAAGAGGAAAGGAAGGAAGAAGAAAAATTAACAAGTATTTATGATTTCTTACTTGATTTAGTTTCTAATTGGGATTATGACATAGAAAAGATAGATAATTAAACTAAGCCGCTTCAGTCTCTCCTATAGCGCGTGTTTTTTTAAATATATTGTTTTCATTTGTTTATTTTCTTGTTATTTTGTCACTAATATCAATATTTTATAAAACCTTAGTGGTCCATAAAACTGCGGATACCTTTATAACAGTGGCGTAGCGTGTCTTGTCGGGGCCCCGTATAAAAAATTTGCTTGGAGGCCCTTATCCCCATATAAGGGCCTCCAAGCAAATTTTTTGTAAAGATTTTTCACAAAAGAAAATAAATATTGTGAAAAAAGCACTTTTTTTTAAACTTTTTTTTCACTTTTTTTTTTAACTTTTTTTCACTTTTTTTAAACTTTTTCACTTGTTTTTAAACTTTTTTTAGAAGCACTTTTTTTATAACCTCTTCCCTTTTCTGTTTACTTTTTCTTTTCTCAGCGCAGCATAAATTAGAAAGTTTTTATTTTTTTTCCTTACACACTTTGGGGCCCCCGTGGCCCGGGGGCCCCGTATAATTGATACGGCAGATACGGCGGTAGCTACGCCCCTGCTTTATAATATAAAAGCACTATTACAGTCAAATGGATTAAGTAAATTTGAGAAGAGACTGAAAACAGCTTAGCTGAGTTCTCTACCTTTTCTATGGTAGAGAACTCAGCTAATTTTAATACCAAGTTATAAAACAACATCACCTCCATGGTGTAATCCGACCGTACCCTCCGCTATTTGCTCACAAGCAATTACCCTAATGCATGCCACAACTAGGTACTTACTAAACACAGAACTATACAATTTTCCACAACCGCGCTCATCTATGAAATATTCATGCTTATTTTAATCCATATTGATTTATTACCCTCACTATACCTATGACTGATTTTTATTTATTAGAAAACTCGAGTGGTTTGTTTTAGGAAGTTGTATTTTGTTAAGAAAGTTAAAATAACTTTTGATAGTGTGTAGTAAACGTAAAATTCCATAAGTTTGTGATCTCTTTACGCAAAAACTACAGAACCGATTGTGATGAATTTTTGTATGTAGATAGCTCGAGTCCTGGATTAACACATTGGTTACTTTTTATTCCGATATTTCCACGGAATCGGGACGTAGCTGTGAAAATTAGTTCATTCCTATTTTCGTTTAAAAAAACAGCTAGACCGATTTGAAAGAACACAGGAGTTTCCCAAAGTATGGAGAAGGTTGAAGGATACTTTTTATCCCAATATTACTACGTGATGGGGATTTGTGGGGATAAAAACATGGCTGTTTAGCTTCTTTTCTAATTCAATAAATGCGACCCTCGCAATATCCAGTAAAGTAATTAGGTATGTAAGTACAATAATGTCCACAATCGCATTAACACATGACATTTATTCCAAGATGACGTATCACGTAGCTAATCCCTGTACTCTGGCCTGGTTATTGTCACCATGCCACGGTACCACGATAGCTAATTTGTGGTTTTAAGTTCCTTTAGTTGCATAAATGATACATTTTCGATTAATTGATGTTTATAACTTGACATTGGCTTTATGTAACAACTCGTGCGATGCCATTACTTAAAAAAAAGGTAAATTATATTTAGAGCTACAACAACAAGCAGTTAAATACATTACGCCAAACTTGACAGACCCTATAAAAATCAGAATTCTCTGTTTCCTCCATAAAATAATATTTTTCAAACCACAGCTAAAAGCGCAAAAAGCATCAATATTTCCCCCCATTACCGCCGGAAACGGAAGTATTAGCGGAACGATTTATCATCGAAAAAACCGCGTCGCCATCATCTTGATAAAAGCCCGCCAATTTTAATGCAATATGGCGGTGATAGGAGCGTGCCGGTTATAAAATATAAATATTTTATTAGTTAACTGTTTTGAAATAGAATAAGTATTTTGTCGCCAAGAAAAAGTGGTGTGTTGTCCTTGTATAACCATGGTATTAGAAGTCGAACCCACGACCTTCTGATTGAAAGTTGTACTTAAACTCTACTTATACATTTAAAGGGATACTCTACATGACCATTAATTAAATAAAAAAACGTGTGGCACTCGGGGACTGCCGCGGTCGTGCGCGCTTCGTACAGTCGATAGTCGTACTATATACCTCAGACTACAATAAATAAAGGCGGAGTGGGGGGTGTTAGGTTTTATTTTCGTTACGGAATTTCTTGATTCGGTCGCAAGCCGCGCTCAAAGCCCGCGATTAAAGCTATGCAATAGCTTACAAAGGTTTTTTGTATAAAAATTAGGCACTATTATTATTTAGGCCCGCAATCCAATTTTCACAGATTTTATAAATATAAGTTTAGAACTCAAAAATAAATTTTAAATTAGATTATTCAATTATTCAAAATCATTGAATTAAGTTAAAGTACCTAGTACTTTTGTTTTGATTTTACAGTGTAACCAATAAATTCTAGAACCATTTCGATTGTCAACTATCTAAACTCGTCAGTAATGGAGCGATATTGAGCGATGTGGAGCGATGTAAACAATAGTACTAATTAGAGGTCACGTGGCGGTCGCGCGGCGAGCGCTCGCTGCGACTTGACGTAACATTAGCGAAATGTTGGGTAGCACGAGATTAATGACTGAGGGTAGGTACTTTGAAATTACACTTACGATTTTCTTGTTTAAAATATTTCGGAACGACTTTTGGGACTTAAAAATAAAAAATCTAATCGATCTACAGCTACACTTTATGGTGAAGAGAAAAATCATAAAAATTTGAAGATTATTTTTTGTTGTAAATATAGTCCCTGAAAGTTCAAGATCGATTTTGATGAAACTTGTTATGAAGATTTTATTGAAACTTGCAGAGTATTTTGAGGGTTCCGTACCCAAACGTGACCCTATTTACACTTCTACTGTCTGTCCATTCGTCTGTCTGTCTCCAGGCTGTATCTCATGAGCCGTGGTAGCTAGACAGTTAAAATTTCTATCCTAATAAACTTTAAACCCCCAAATTTTAATAAAAAGTGATTTTTTTAGGTACTTACATCAAAGGTGATGCAATATTCAATTAGTATAAACTAAAAGGCAGACCGCCATCGCCAGTGCGCCCGGGGTTGCTTTTAAGTAAATTGTCCATCCCTCACCCCTTCTGCTGTAGGAATATTGTTTTATTAGCAGTATGTTACGTATTTGTTTTGATTATATTTATGCTGCCAAACCAAAACAAAAAAAAAAAAAAACGTGTGGCACTCGGGGACTGCCGCGGTAAAGCTATGCATAGCGAACGCTCGGCCGAGCTATATGGTAGGCGGAGTTTGGGGTGTTAGGTTTTATTTTCGTTACGGAATTTCTTGATTCAGTCGCCGCGCTCAAAGCCCGCGATAAAAGCTATGCAATAGCTTAAAAAAAATGTTTTTATCCAAGATCTCTTTCGACATTTTGGTATACTTAATTTAATCCTTTTGTTTAAATTCTTGGATAAGATTGAAAAGACAGAAAAGTTGTCTTAAAATTATGCCAAAATGTCGGTAAAGGTCTCACCTACAAATAATAATTGTAAGTAAGTACTTACCTACTTACGAGTATCTAGAAAATTTGGAAATAAAATATTTCTCATAGAATATTTCTTGAAACGATCTGCTACTGCCATCTATTAGCACTCACTTAAACAAATATAGTTTATTTTTTATTCGCTAGATGGCAGTAAAAAATTTAAATCAGCGCCATCTACATTCGAATAGCGGTCTTTCTAGAAACTAAGTTTCTCAATTTGTGTAATAGATGGCAGTATAAGTTAAACAAAAAGACTAACACAAATAAAATTTCATCTGTCGCGTCAAAATCTGTCGCGAGATCGGTTGAAAATGCTCACCCACAAAAGTGCCCAACGCGCCATAAGAAGTTTTCACTTCAAAAAATATCATGGGGCATTATGGTTAAGAGCAACGGCCAAGTCGGCTAATGCGAATGCATTCTGACCAAAACCGACTGACTGTAAATACAAATTATGACGGCCAATGTAATTTGACTGACTGACTAAAAAAATTCTAATCCAAAACCATATTTTAATTTCATCAAAATTTAGCAGAGTTTAAACAAAAAACTTTTCTTTACTTATACAACGGCTCTCTCTTATTGTAAGTACCTACCTATGTATATACCTACTATTAAACTTTTTTTTCCGTATAAAATGTCCACAGATATTTTTCTACCATTTCTTTATAGAAGCGGCCATTTTTTCAAGATTACAAAGACACACCATTACGTAATACTGAAATCACGGTCGGGCGCTCTTTTTGAAGGGTATTCTCATCACGCAGGCCGAGGCGATGGTGATTATCACAACACTACAATGGAAGTGAAGTTAGTTCGCACTGGGTCTGTAAACACGCTGCGTTTTTGTGAAAGAAGAAATTCAATCGGTGCTAAATAGCAAATGTTATGTCATCTATTCTAGATAAACTAAATTTACTATTATTTTTGACCTTTTTTTTCGTTTGTAATATATAAATATGCTCTAAAACTCATAGACTGATATTGATGAAACGTGGTATGTGCTTGGCTTAGCTGTCTTGTTCTAATAATTGCTAGAAAAAGTCATATTCAGTTGAAATTATTCGAATAAAATCACATAGAATCGTCATAAAAAAACCAAGTTAGGATGTATGTCTTCGTAACGCGCGGAAGAAATATAAGGGGTTTTTTAGTATATTAAAGGAAGAAAGAACTCTGTACTTTAACACAAAAAGGTACTTGACACAAAAAAAGTAATTATATTTACAAATATTTTAGAAGTGTCGCCAATGTGTATTTTAACATTACGTTTAACAACCAGTTCACTGGCAATCTATTAAACAAGAGCCATTTCCGTCGCATCAACAGTCCCCAGTGCGAGGCTAATGCCTCGTCCACAGTAACGGCCTAACAGGATTACGTGGGCCGCTGAGTTGACGGATTGAGGTGACACTGTCTGTACCTACCATGCCGCTACTGTTCACAGACAAAACGAATGTCTACACGCATCGCACGTTCAGCTTTTAAGGTACTTTAGTTCAGGACTCGCGACTCACGAGGCAGTGAAACTTGGAAGTAAGAGGCAATCTCTGTATACATATTGTGTTTTATCTATCTATTAAAAACATTATGTCCAAAAAAGCATATTAGGTGGGTATTATAAGTCATCTACCTAAGGAAAACGACCTAAAATTAGTAAATAGATAGCAGTAGAAATATTAAATCAGGCCAACTAAGAGAACTACGGATAGGTAATGTTTGCATTTTTTAAATTCAAACCTTATAAATATCAAAACTCAAAACGAAACCTCTTTGTTTTTCTACTTCAGCGAATTTGAATCACTTTCAAATGACACAATAACAAAACCATATACATACTTATCTGCTACTAAAAAGTGACCATCAAAATTAAAAAAAAATAGCAACACTTCTTTCAAGTAAGTAATCCAATGTCCAACCAACCGACATAACAATGCGTCGAAAAGCACAACATTTTCAATAAACAAATATTTGTACTTTTTTGGTAGTGGCAACTCGACACCGCGGCAAAAATCGGCTTGGCGGTAATCGCATCATCCAACGGGCGTATAATCCGCTCGTGTGGAGGGACCATAATACGCGCAACACTGATTTTGAGCTGGAATTTTTCGGAGATTAAGAAAAAAAAGAAACTACGATTTACCTAACAACACAAAGTTTTATAAGTAGACTAGCTTTTGCCCGCGACTTCGTCCGCGTAAAAGTCGAAAATGGACCAAGAAATCATGTTGTCCCATACAAACTTTGCCCCCCTTTTTCACCCCCTTAGAAGTAGAATTTCGGAAAATCCTTTCTTATCCGATGCCTACGTCATACAAAGAACACACCCTCCAAGTTTCATGTCTCTACGATCAGCGGTTTAGGCTGTGCGTTGATCCGTCAGTCAGTCATATAAACTTACATCATTTTATATGTATAGTAGAAATTAATAATTCAGATTGGATACTTTTTTAAACCGACTTCGAAAAAGGAGGTATTTTTCAATTCGATTATTTATTTTTTACATTATAATTAGCGTTTGTTCACTATCACATTGGAAATTTTTAATAATAAGTACGGTAAGTCTTACAAATCATCTCAGGGCAAGGTTTGAGAGACTCCTAGAGAGATTCAATATTTAGTAGTTATTTCAAGTAGGTACCTATATTAATTTTAGGTAAATAACTTGTTAATACAATTTAATTTTATCAATTTGCAATCATCCATGATTCTGTATTTTAACTAACAGCTGACCAAAACGACCCGCATCAAAACGCCCCTAATAATCAACAAATCAAACTCAAAAGTGTATTTCAAAAATAATCTTCTAAAACTTATCGATAAAATCTAAAAAAAATCACTAATGGCGCCAATCGAAGTGTTAAACGTGCCCTATATTTTGACAAAAGAGGTTTTAGTTCACAATCTTCTTATTTTTTTTTTCTATTTTTGTCAAAAGCACGGTGTCATACTCAGCCGGCTGTCTTTGTAAAAGCTTTGAAGCTTTGCTCTTTTCGGAATGTTTAAGAACTTTTTTTTGCTGAACCTATTTTGAGATATCGGTGAAGATGAAACATGCGCGTGATTATCACATCACTGTTTTTTCAATTTACATTATCACTATCACTATCATCACAACATAGTATAAAACAAAGTCGCTTTATCTGTCCCTATGTCTTTATATCCCTATGTATGCTTAAATCTTTAAAACTACGCAACGGATTTTGATGCGGTTTTTTTTAATAGATTGAGTTATTCAAGAGGAAGGTTTATATGTATAATACATGCATAATATAGCCGTGCGGAGCCAGAGCGGGTCGCTAGTAAAAAATATAAGAAGAAGACGTACTACACCGACGACTAAGAAATTTGGATAAGGGCAGGCAGAAGAAAAGAGTATAACTTTAATCCGTACGATTTAGCCTATATAGCCTAATAGATAGAGTGAGCTTGCCCAACACTTATACCTAACACCCTCTCAGCTTAGTCGACCGTGCCCAGAGGATAGAACTCGTCAATACGTCTGGAGCCAACTAAGTCACGATGTTTTCCTTCACCTGTTAACCACCTTAATTACGCAGTCAAGGTCTTGACATCACGTTTTATATACAAACTCATTTAAAATGGAACGTCTTACAAATTGTTTGGTTTATTACTGTGGTACTTCTGTTTCCAGTAATTGATAGAATAGAGTATTGCTTTGATGGTTCCGTAGAATATTAATTTTGTTATGAAGTCAATACTTATAATAGTTTTAGTGAGATAGGTGCGATAATGCACGATTTATCATACAGCGCCATCTAGCCCCAAGCCAAGCAACTATAGGCGTGTGTTATGGTGGCCAAGACAATCACACAATAAATAGAATACCTATAGGTAAAGATAGAAACCTACCCATACTTTTCTTATAACACATAGGAATTAAAATGCCCACCAAAACACCTAAACAAGCAACAATATGTCTGTACCATATCTTCGCTCTTGTTCGAAGTTGAATTCGAACCCACGTAAACTTCTGTGTCACATAGGTGGATCATAATAAAACCAAAAAAAAAAAAATTGCATGACCAATAACAAATTGTAGTAGGAGCCACCTTTTAAGTGGCTTAAGAGTATTTAAAAGAATGACAACTCCTTCAACCGTTTTCGCCACTTAACCCAAGGAACTCTGAAATCTGAACAACTTTCTCACCACAAATGGTTCTAATTAAATTAGTGCCTACTTCAGACAATTAGCAGACAGAACGGACGGTAGGTATGCTGTACGCAGATTGTACCTATCTACAGACAAAGAGATTAAACATAATTATTCATAGAAAGGGCATTATGATGACTACTAGAGTCATTTAAAACGGGTTATTTAACATGCTTTTATTTTGTGGAGCTCGATATTTAATAAACCTAAACACAGTAAAAGTCAATATAGCTTATAATCCGATTATGATTTCTTTAATGCTAAAACTTTGAGCTAAACCTTTACTTACTTGTATTTACGTATTTTTGCACAGATATGTCGGAACCAGAGAGATTGTTTAATAATAATAGAAATGACATTAGGTTATTTTTAAGCTATTGCATAGATTTTATCGCGGGCCTTGGGGGGCGAATCAAGAAATTCCGTAACGAAAAAAACCTAAGGTTTAAAGAATTTATTCTCAAAAAAAGACAAGTACATGTCACTTAATAGAGAATATATGTCGGACGACTTTTTTTTTTTTTCTTTTAAATATATATATTTTTTATATTTTTTTTTTATTATTATTTTATAAGAACATTTACTAAGACAAGAAATTATTCTCGATATAGCAATAGCTTTACCGCGGCAGTCCCCGAGTGCCACACGTTTTTTTTTGTCGTTATTTTTATTATGTGCACAGCGAGCGTGACACCTCTGCACAGAACGCAAACAGTCACAGTAGAGTGTACGGATATTGAGCGGTTTTATACGAGTAGGTGCAAAATTTCAAAACAAAATTTTGTTACTATTGCATGGTCTATTCTTGGGGTTGAATACTTATTAAAAGTCATTGATTTTTACTTTAAAACCGATTTCATGTCCAGTCTACTTCTAGTAATATCTATTGAAAGTCTTTCCCTTACGAACTATTAATAAAGACAACTTAAAGAAGCTTTGTGTTAAGCTGTGTTAAGTAAGAAATTAAATCAAGAAACAAAACGCTTTTCTTCTGTAATTACTTCCTAGTTTGTATTGTAAAGATTAAAGAAATACGGAACCCTAAAAATGTAGGTAATGGAGTGTTTCGGAATCTTTTATTTTTCTTTTTATAAAACAAGTTTCGGTTTTTGTGATAATTTCAAAGTCTAATTATAGAATGCAGTAGGTAAGTAAGTAATTGAAAAATTATGTTTTAGATGTGCTTTACAAAATAATAATTATAATATTAAGATTTCATATCACCTGTGTATTTTTTAAGAAAATGGAAAAAAAATATGGGTTTGGTTAGGTAGTACTTACTTCGTCATCACTTTATTATAAAATAAGCGATTCCAAATTACTCATAGTAGAGAAATGTAACACATTCCTCGAGGAGACAATGTTATCTATCAGTAGGGTGTCTACACATCATGCGGCGACGCGGACGGGACAGGCGCCGTGTGTCGCGTGTGTGCGGTCACCCTTGTTTTTTATACGAATTCTTGAGCGTTGACACTGCTAATTAGGGAGGTTTACGATTTTATGAGGGTTTTTTGCGTTATATTGTTTTGTAAGGGTTTTTTGTTTTTGCACATAAAGAATAGGTAAGTAGGCACGTTGTTTATTTAAAAATATCACAAATTCGACTTGCTAAAGGACGACTAATTTTGATTATCAAGCAAACGAGTAGGTCCTATTTGTTTTTACGAAAATCATTTCTATACTTTTTTTTATATCATCTCCAAAATCCCCCGCATACTACTAAATTTCATGAAAATGGTTGTAGTCATTTCCGAGATCATGATTACACATAATATATACAAGAATTGGTCGTTTAAATATTTAACATTCTATCATACATGTACACCTAAAGAGTCATAATTTTTGGAAATTAATTGGTATTAAAGACCGAATCGTCACTTACTATCAAGTTAGGATAGTGGTCAAACAATGACCTAGTATTTGTTAAAAAAATAATAATTGCCTTGACCTTGGAAGCTCTGTTTCCGCATCGTTACGATTAACAAAAAAAACGATCTAAATAAAACCTTTGAAATAACGTCATTACGGCTTAGTCGCAAAATGTATGTTCTCCTCTAAGAGCCAATTCCACCTGACTCCCAAGTATTTATGTTTGTGTGTAACGTCTAGATAGATAGATAGATAGAACATCAATTTCAAATAATATTAATAATAAAATACAAAGCTTAAGTCTAAGTGTTACAAAGGCGGCCTTATCGCTCAAAGCGATCTCTTCCAGGCCACCTTTACAAGAAGGTCGCAAGTCTAATACTTGTTGATAGTATTATTGTAGCAAACTGATAGTATAGGTACTTATGAGGCATACTGTAACTACAAATAACACAAAAAAAACAAATGTCCCGTTCTTAGAATGTCTTTTCGCAAAATGTCCCTTTCGCATACCTACTCCTAGGTATAGAGTCTGGTATAAATAAAATTACGTAACAATTAGCAAAGCCATTTCCCCGAACATTATCAGAATACAAATAATATTAATTTTCCCTCGATATCGTAGCGAGCCGGAAGTGACGCAACCGGAAACGGAACCCGGAAGCCGCTGACCGGATGTTGCGTCTCTGGTATTGATTGGAGAGAATTCATTACGAGTGAGGGTAGCGATTTGATGGCTAGCGTAGCAGGCGCTAACACTCAAATTCTTTAACGTTCCTTCCTTGCTTGCTTTCAGTTGATTACGGATACCTTTTCTGTTATTTTTTAGGGTTCCGTACAAATCAAATCAAATCAAATCAAATATCTTTATTTTCTTTGGATACTTAATACTTAAAAGTATACAGGACCACATAAAAACGTCTTAAAAACTAAGTTAGGATGTGTGCCTTCGGAACGCGCCCACCAATGAGAAGAAGGCACAAGAAACTCATGGGGTTTTTTTTTTCATGTGGTCACGCTCACAATGGTCAATATTACAGTATTTGAAAGTATTATTTGAAATGGAGCAACTAAAGTCATGTCCATGGGTTCTTATCATTAAGATAAGACGAAGTATCATAGTATGCCTTACTGCACAATCTATGCTTTATAAAAGTTTTGAACCTGTTAATGGACATGTCATATACATCTTTAGGTAATTTATTATAATAGAGCACACATGTACTATTAAACGACCTGTTTATTTTCCGGAGCCTGCTACCGGGCACGGTAAGTTCACCCTTATTTCTTAAATTGAAATTATGAATATCGCTGTTTTTACGGAAAATATCAGGATTTTTGTGAACGTAGAGCAAGTTTTCGTAGATATATTGTGAATAGAGCGTTAATATATTTATCTCTTTAAATTTTTCTCTAAGTGATTCCCTGGGGCCCATTTTGTAGATAGCTCGGACAGCTCTCTTTTGCAATATGAAAATAGCATCAATATCTGCAGCACACCCCCACAGTAGGATGCCGTACGACATGACACTGTGGAAGTAGCCGAAATAGACTAGGCGAGCAGTCTCAATGTCCGTGTATTCGCGAATTTTCTTAACGGCGTAAGCGGCAGAACTAAGTCTATTGGACAATGCTTCCACATGTGGGCCCCACTGAAGCTTAGGATCTAAAGTTATACCTAGAAAGACAGCCTTACTGACTAATTCGACTTCCTCATCATTAATTTTTACAACAGTTTTTACTTGTTTTACATTTGGAAGTGTGAACCGAATTAATTTAGTTTTGGATCCATTCAGTAATAAATTATTGGAATTGAACCAATCAACTATTCTAGAGAGAGCATTGTTCACATCGTCAACGTTGGACTGACGCCTTTTAACCTTGAACACCAAGGAGGTGTCATCTGCGAACAACACTATCCCATGGTTGTCCCTTACAAGGTAAGGTAAGTCATTTATATAAACTAAAAACAGGAAAGGTCCTAATATGGATCCTTGAGGAACCCCCATTGCTATCGCAGATCCGGGGGATCGTTTCCCGTTAACATCAACACTCTGGATCCTACCGCTCAAATAAGAAGAGATAAGATCCAGGGCGCCGTCCCTAATACCGTAGTGGTGTAGTTTCATGATCAATGTATTATGTTGAACGCAATCAAATGCCTTGGATAAGTCACAGAATATGCCATACGCATCATGTGACTCCTCCCAAGCATCAAATATGTTTTTAATTAACGCTATACCCGCATCAGTAGTCGAGCGCCCCTTACTAAACCCGAACTGTTTATTATGTAAGATATTATTATCATGGAAATGTTTCAGTAGTTGCTTTAAAATAAGTTTTTCAAAAATTTTACTTAACGTGGGTAGTACTGATATTGGTCTAAAATTGGAGGGGTCTGAGGTACTACCAGATTTAAACAGTGGAACTACTTTACTCAATTTCATTAAATCAGGAAACACACCACAATCTATACATCGATTAAATATAATGACTAGTTCTGGTATAATCAGTTCAATAATTGATTTAACAATCGGGACAGACATCCCCCATAGATCTTTAGTTTTCTTGAGATTTATTTGCTTAAGCACTACAATAATGTCATGATTTTTAACATATTGGAATTTAAATGTTTTATTACAATTTGGTACATTCGTTTTTAGCAAAGCTTCTGCAATGGGGGTAGAAGAATTTAAAGCCTTCGTCAAAGTAATAGCTACATTACCGAAAAAAAATCTCAAATTCGTTTGCGATATCTTGATCATTATTAGTTATATTTCCATTAATACTCAATTTAAACTCGGTGTTTTTGGCTGCGACTCTCCCTGTTTCAGCGTTAATTACTTTCCATGTAGCTTTTATTTTATCATCACTAGTTTTAATCACAGATTTAATGAAGAGAGATTTTGCCAAAATACACACTCTTTTAAATATCCTTGAATAGTTTCTAACGTAGGCTCCAAACTCCCCTGATGTATTACTCTGTCTTTCCGCGTATAACTCATATAGTTTATGTCTACTGCGGTGAATACCAACCGTTGCCCAGTCACTAAACTCGCGTTTGTCGGAGACTACCATAGATCTGGATGTAAAGATAGACCCAAAGGGTAAAAACGGGACCCTTTTACTAAGACTCCACTGTCTGTCTGTCTGTCACCAGGCCGTATCTAATAAACCGTGATAGCTAGACAGTTAAAATTTTCACAGATGATACCTTTACCTACTTCTATTGCCGCTATAACAACAAATACCTACTAAACAGAATATAATGGTACGGAACCCTTCGTGCGCGTGTCCGACTCGC
The DNA here is from genome assembly GCA_907269075.1 of Idaea aversata. Taxonomy (NCBI): domain Eukaryota; kingdom Metazoa; phylum Arthropoda; class Insecta; order Lepidoptera; family Geometridae; genus Idaea; species Idaea aversata. Next base: position 11,274,062 of record OU026106.1, read on the forward strand.
ACTTGGCCGGTTTTTACATCCATACTGTTAACCTATATACTTACATATAACAATAAGTGCTTCTGAATTAGATGAAAAGCGCATACAGTGCTAACGATAAAATCTCCTTGTCCGAAAAAATGCGCGATTTATAAATATTTAACACAAACGAATGATGTCACTTTAAGCTACAAGGTCGCCTCTTTGTACAATTTTAACGTAATAAGCTTTTTCATTGAAAACTTGGACGTTTTGCTAACATTCTGATCAGGAAGGGAAAATTCAGAGAATAAAATTATTGCTACCTATAGTTAAAAATTATTATTTAAAATCATTTTAAATTATGATTTTATTTTCGTCACTCTTGTGAATAATACTTGGTATAAATATTGAGGTAGACTAGGTATAGATATAGAAAGACATCGATTTCGTTTTATTCTAAAATAATAAGTTTTATAAGTCTAGCCAAATTGCATCTTCAAAACTTATTTTTAAGCTCTCTAAAAAGATTTTTTGCACATTTCGAACTTCCTTCCTGTATACTAAGCACAAACCTACTTAAAAAATCGCCACCCACTTAAAAACGATTTCTTTTAACCCCTAACGAACATCTGCTTTAAAGATAAAACTTATCTTTCTCTATTTTATCTATAGTTCGCAAAGTTAACGACTTTTTGGCGCGAAATTGAGGCGCCACAGTTTTTTATCTGTCACCTCACACGTAGTTAGTAAATTAGAAGAGAAAATAATTAAGTTATTAATGAAATTGTGTGAAAGTTAGACGTTTTTGATGTTTTTAACACGAAAATGTAGGATTTCCATGATTCGTGATTTTTTCGGACATGTCTAGGTGATTCTATAATAATTAATTAGATACCTGAATACGTTTAAGAGATTTTTTGTACTGTCATTAAGATATTTATAGTGTCAACTAATTTTAATTTTTATACCTACCTTACTAATTTATTTTTTAGTTTAATGAAATCTCTATTGGTCTAAAATCAATACCCTGTCTATCAACGACACAGGGTTAAACTGTCATTTTTTAAACATATTTGATGTACGAAAGATGACAGAAAAATGTCATTTTAATTCTTAGTCGTTGATATAGGTTATTGATTTCGACACTAAAGCAATTAAATACTTAACTAACTGACAAAAAATTAGGTATAAGATGACATAAGTATTTTTAAGTTTTCACTGTGTTTTTTAAAGCAGATCGTAGTATTTAAATCTATCTGTCGAAAGAATCATACCAAATAGGTAGTAATAAATGTAGGTAGGTACCTATTTATTTTTTCTTTATAGATAGGAGTACCTACTTAAAGAAATATGCATAATTCCGTTTCCGTCACAAACTAAAATTATTCCATAAATCAGTCACTGGTCCAAACATAAGGCACTGTACACATCAACCAACGAAACTGCGATTAATCAAAAACAAAACCTAAAACACGAAAGATTAACATACACAGATTAAGAAACAAAAAAAAAAACAAACTCACGGATCAAAACCATAAATCATGCTCATTATATCCGAACCGGATTATTTTTTACCGAATAAAACGTTCAAAAAAGCATCAAAAGGCTATAGAGGGGCCATTTTGTAAGGGTACCGTCGATTTAGGCGGGGAATCGGTCTCTCATCAACCAATCACAAAGCTCGCGTCAATAAGGCGTTCTAAAAACGGACCAATAGGAAGGCAGGTCGATCCGATCATGCGCATTTGCGTCGATCCATAGAATTATAGATATACCTCGCCAGTGTGGGCTTGGCCTTTGACGTGCGAGCACGGGCCGTGTCGCTGTATTTTTAATATAAAAAAAACATATTCAAACCAATGTGCCTATTACCATAGACTTAGTGATTTTTTTTTATAGTGAACAGTGTCCAAAAATAGTGTGTCGTTGATTTTTTTTTCAATAATTGGGCGGTTTTTGTTTTTGAGGGTAGTTTAAAGAGTGAGGGTTTGTGCCAGGCATGGTGATGGCAAGCGGAGGTGGTGGAGGACTGGTACAGTCCCCACCAGACATGATGCATCATCACAACATCATGGATACGTCTTCGCATGTTGAAATGATGCCAAGTTAGTAGAAAATCATGGATTATTTTTATTTACTTTTTAGGTAAACAAAAAGAAACCTAAGTTTAAAGTTTGCTACCTCTAAATAATGTAGAGTACCTAAATAATATGATGAATGAACCAATTCTGTTCTTAGAGTAAACTAATATTCTACACGTTTATGTTTATATTAGGTACGGTCGGCTGCATAATTGCAGACCCACCGTAGAGCTCCAAAACGGCTGCTATAAGAATGTTATCAACCCAAGCAAGATTCTAGGCACCTGCTTTAGTTTAAGTTTAAAGTCACATGAATTTATCAAACAAAAATATTAGAATTAAAACATGTCAATGATAGTACCTAATTTTTGAACTCTACCGGGGGCTGCAATTATGCAGCCGACTGTACCTGCTGGTACCCATAACACAAGTCTAGTTACTTAGCTTGGGGCTAGATGGAGATGTGTGGAATGTCCCGTAATATTTATTTATTTAGGTATAATTAATAAGTACCTAGTAAAGATTATTCTGATTAAAATTATCGGCGACCTACTAATTACTTAGTTTTGCAATACTTAGGTATTATTTAGTAGGTGCTTTGGGTAATAATTATTATAAAATAAAAAAAACTTGGATTTTATTCCAAATTCGTAACTTATGGTAACCCTACATTGTTTTTTTAACTTGATTTAACCGGTTAATGAACTAAATACTTAATTAAGTATATTTTGAATTTATTAAAAATTATACTATGTTAATAAGTTACTTATCAATTATTTTCAAAAATATTCAATGCTTTATTATTCAAATTATTATTTGAATTAATTAATTTACATTTACCTACCTACTTAATAATAAAAAAAAGTTATCTATAATATTCTTTAGTGAGTAATATTATTTTCAGTTTTACCGTTTGTTTTTATAAAATCTATATGTAAAAAAAAAATTAAAAAATTATAAGTACAGTACCTACATTTCTCAAAGAAATATATGTTTTGATAAAATACAAAAATAAACGTCATTTGTAATACCAATGTAATACTATTATTAGTATTGTGCCCAATGCATTATTTAAATTATAATAAAAATCGAGTCCCAAATTCAGCCTTAAAATTCATCGCTTTTTCTCAATTCAACCCACTTACCATTTCACTCGCATACCATTTCACGCTTTCAAGAGGGTGGAATTTCGAAAAACCTCTTCTTAGTAGGTAACTTCACAAATAACACACCTACCAAATTTCATGTCTCCATAGGACCAGCGATTTAAGCTATCAGTAAGTCAGTCAATCAGGACATCGAATTTTATAAAGGTTGTGTGGAAGAGATATTCGTTTTGAGCGATAAGGCCGCCCTTTGTAACACTTAGACTTAAGCTTTGTTTATTTAATTTAACAATTTTTGGTGTTTACAATATAGAAATTGATCTATCTATCTATTTAGGTAAATTACAAGCAGCGCTCCGTGGTTTTACTCGCGTAACTCCCGATCCCGTGGGAATATTGAGATGAAAGTAGCCTATGTTATTCCCAATAAATCAATGTATCCTCACACCAAGTTTCATCAAAATCGGGCCAGTAGTTTCGGAGCCTATTCGTTACAAACAAAAGTCTTTCATTTTTACAATATTATTAGCTGTTGCCCGCGACTTCGTACGCATGGTAGTTTTGTTTTAAAACCTTCTTGAATCACTCTGTCCATTAAAGTAAACCGCATCCAAATCCATTGCGTAGTTTTAAAGATCTAAGCATACATATTGACAGACACACTGCGGGAATCGACTTTGTTTATGTAGTGAAGTATAGACTGGTATAGATTAATATTAAATCTGTTTAAAAAAATGTTTAAAACAATGTCTTTTAAAGACAGTTTATTCCACCCTGACCGCCGCGCGCTGCCATAACTCTTAGTGGAACGTTGAGAAAGTTCAATAAATCTGCTCCACCCTAATGGCTTGGCTCGCTTGCATTAGCTGAAATAATGGACGCCACACACCCCAACTACCCCCGCGTAAATCAAGACTCCCCCGTCACGCTACATCCTATACATTACATGGTACACTTTCATTTGATTAGTATTCGATATTAGTGAATTATTTTTAAAGCAGTTTGAAAACTCTCAAGCTGCTACAAAAAATTGCAATTTATTTTTAACTAGCGACCCGCCCCGGCTTCGCACGGCTATATTATGCATGTATTATACATATAAACCTTCCTCTTGAATTACTCTATCTATTAAAAAACCGCATCAAAATCCGTTGCGTAGTTTTAAAGATTTAAGCGGTCAAAGGGAAATAGGGACAGAGAAAGCGACTTTGTTTTATACTATGTAGTGACTAGCTGTTGCCCACGACTGCCACGACTCTATCCTCGAGGTCCACTCTATCTATGTAAAAAAACCACATCAAATCCGTTGCGTAGTTTTAAAGATCTAAGCAAACATAGTGACAGACGGACGACAGCGTGAAGCGACTTTGTTTTATACTATGAAGTGATAATTCAGAAAACACTGCATTATCTAAACATTAACATAAGTTTTTTGGCTTGGTCAATTCCTACATCCATAGTTAGGTGAAATTAAATTATATTTTAGTTCGGATTAATCTGAACTTAATCCAAAAATTTGTCACGAGAACCGGTTAGGTTAGAATTTGCAAAAATGTGTTGTATCATCACTATCACTACTTAGTCTAGAACAAAGTCTCTTTCTTTAAAACTACGCAACGGATTTTGATGCAGTTTTTTAATAGACAGAGTGATTCAAGAGGAAGTTAGCTGTGCGAAGCCCGGGTGAGTCGCTAGTTAGGAATAAAAATAATAATTTTGTTACAATACCTAACCTAACCCTCTACCAGGTTACGTTTTCGGGTCAAGTTAGGACTAATCCGTAAACTTACCCCATGGGGTGATTCTACCGTAAAGCTAGCTTATCTACCAAACAGTCGTTTAGGTCTGTCTTAGCTGTAACTAATCAATCTGTTTTTTTTATAAATGCTCTCAACAATCAATTAGTCTTAACTTACAAACCATAAATGTGAAATATATGTAGATTGTATCAAATTCCAGTTAATTGTATATTTTGTTAGGAGATTACATCAGGGTAGGTAGGTAGGTATAGGTATTATATACCTACTTCACTAATTGAATTAAATAATCAAACACAATCTTTGTGGTTTTGATCCATATCGAAATTCACGTTAAAATCTTTATTTCTGTTTGGATTTTTTTTACTGATTTTTTAAAAAGCAATGCGTGGATTTTTACTCGATTGAAATGAAATGGTTATGTTTTTCGCGCCTATATTTGTAAGTTTGTTTGTAATATTCTTTTCACACCTGCAGCACTTTAATCACGGATTAAAGACCTATTAACCTCAACTTAAAGCAAGACTTTATTCCCAAGGGAGATAATGTTGTATGAAACTGGCCAGGGAACTGGCCACCACAGGAATTAAATAAAAATTGGACTGTCGGTATGAAAAGTAGAGTATGCACCTCAGGATAAAGCATGTCTTCGTCTTGGGCGGCTTTAACCCTAGAGTCCCTCGTTACACTCGGGGTTCAATATGCCACCTACAACATAAGACATTGCATTATGCCCTTGATGCATAATCTACTATTATATTCCCTCATATCTTTCAAACCCGTTATTTAATGTTAAACACTAATATTTTAGGGAAATAATTTTTGTTGTTTGTTTTTTGTAACGAATTTGCTCCGAAACTGGACCAATTTTGATGAAATTTGGTATGAGGATACATAGGTTGATTGGGAATAACATAGGCTATATTTTATCACGATATTCTTACGGGATCGGGACTTACGCGGGTTAAACCGCAGGGGGCTGCTAATCGATTTTAAAGACGCAACACGCAATAAAAAAACGAAGCCACTGTAGAGACACAAAACGTGAAAAGATTTCACTTTTGTAACTTGACCAATACATAAAAAAATAAATTATAATTTAAAAAACCGACTTCAAAAAACCTGACCACAAAAACTAAAAATAATTGAAAAAAAATCCCGGACACAAAAACTAAAAAAAAACCTGAAAAAGAAACCTGAAAACAAAAACTAAAAAAAACCTAAAAAAAAAAAAAAAAAAAAAAGTGAAAAATAATCCATTTCGGGTCACTAAGACAGCAGATAACTTAAACATAAGTACTTACTTGGAAGTCGGACTGGGTTAGATTGAATGTTGAGAGGTATAATATAGGAAACATGGTGTTACGTCCCACATTACATAGTTACGCGACGAATTGAGAACCTCCTCCTTTTTGAAGTCGGTTAAAAATTAAACTTTTTAACCTCACAACTTCCATTCATAGTAGAAAAAAAAATCGGATCTTAAATAAACTACAAGCATTTGACCGCATAGATTTGAACTTTAATTCCAAAACCCTTTCAGCTAAGTCCGATCCGTCCATTGGTTGGTTTGAGTTGTGCGTTGAAGTCAGCCAGTCAGAACTTTGACTTTGACATTATCAAAAGTCTTACGGAATCAACCACCTGATGACGCTCGACGCTCGGATAAAAGTTGAGTTAAAATTATAAACATAAAATACAAACATTGACATTTTTTTAAATTCACCTTCAGGGCCTAAACACTCTGAGATAGCGAAAAATGCTGAAAGGAATTTCTGACGGATGTAACTTTCTAACAAAGAGGTTAAATTTGCTACATTCGTTGGAATTGTGTCGACTTGACGAAAGATAAACTCCACTGCGGCTGTACCTAACAGATACAACGTCTTATGCGTAATAACTTGGTAGTATGTAGGATGTAGCTAATTATACTTGTTCAATTAGCTAAATACAACAGAGTAGTGACAACTTAAAATAAGGTCACAAACTACATCCTAATACATCGAATTAAAAAAAAAAACTAATGTCAAGTTTAAAAGATTGTTATTCTGTTTATTGTTCCCGAAGTCGGTTATACCTATAATTTTCACACCTCTCGGCTACCGTCTATTAGACCCCAAGCTCCTGCCATAAACTGACCGTATTAATTCGATAATCATAAGCGAAGACACGTGCGGCTACTAGTCAACCAACGTCACGGAGATATGTTTATAAAAAATAAAGTTAGTTGGTATAGGCTTACTAAAAAATTGTTTCAATATATAAATAAATATTGCAGGACATTGCACACATCACCATCTCGCCCCAAGCTAAGTAACTAGACTTGTGTTATAGGTGCTAGATAACAGATATACTACTTATATACTTTTTCTTTTGTAAATATATACTTGTTTTGTATTTATTATTTGTATTTTTTAGTTCATAGTTTACATTTGTAAAATGGTTTTTTGAATAAATTTATTTATTTATTTTATTTATTTACTTATAATACACTAGCTGCCCTCCGCGGTTTCACCCGCGTAACTCCCGATCCCGGGAATATTGGGATAAATTAAAATGTAAGCTATCCTATCTCTCAAGTTGGATCGAACTGCACATGGTGTGCGAATTTTATTATAATCGGTTAAGTGGTTTAGGAGTCCATTGAGGACAAACATTGTGACACGAGATTTATATATATTAAGACACAGACAAATATCAAAGCTATCTTTGTCTGAGGAGGGAATCGAACCCGCAACCCTGTGTTCGGCAGTCCGGCATGGTGACCATTGACCACTCTATAGGTAACTGTTACATTTCACTGATAGTAAACCAAGAAACTTGGAAATAGGATTTTAAATTTTATTATTAAAAAAATCATAATTCGAAGGAGGTTACATCTTTTTCTTTTTAATAAAGTGGAAGTATAGTGGAAATGGAACCTTTTCTTGACCTAATTGACCTAATTGATAAGATACTTCTTTCAAAGGATTGGATCGAAGGTGATTCGAAATAGTTTGTATATTTTCGCATCATCGCCTTTTGTTTCCGTTTCGATCGTCTTTTGTTTTAACAAGTTGTATAGAACAAAATGCTTTTATGACGAGTTCCCAGTGGCGTTTAGACGAGTTGCTGCCCTAGACGACCTGAGTTTGCGACGATTCAATCCTAACTCGTTTTATTCTACCTCTTTTAAGATATTTTTTTCATTTCACGGTGTTCACATTTTTTGTCCCGTCTCCGAAGGTGCGACTTGGCTACCGCGTCTTCGCGTGTCCATAAACCCCTGGAGGTCCATGGTCACCATAAATATTACCCTTAGAACAACGATCTTTGAAAACAATATTTTTCCTGAGCAAAGATTGTTTTAAAGTTAAATTAGCCTATTTATTTAAAAATTATTGATTATTAATTAGGAATTAATTTAAGGATCAAAATTAGCTCTATACCTAATTACCAAGATTCAATGTATCTTCAGACCAAATTTCATAAAAATTGATTTATCAAGTAGTTCTAGGGAGATAACCCCTGATACTACAGAGATTTTACCTCAATTACCACATAGCCTATACAATAATATAGACAACGAGATAGGTACAGGCTATCTTTATTGCTAAAGACTGTAAACGTGCTAATCTGTCCAGTTGCGAATCAGCCCAATTGCTACTTAGCCAAAATTTCATTGTGCTCAATCAGTTGTGTTTGAGCTGATGACCGCGAAGGCGGTAAAAACACCCAGAAAGTTTTAACTTTCACATTTTAAATAATGGAATTCTACTTCAGTGCAGGGACCTCTTCCTAAAGAGAGCCTAGGCCATAATAAGACTCGACATGCCTTCCTGTGAAATCATATGGCCAAAACTCTCTTTGGGAAGAGGGTTTAGGCCATAAGGCTACCAAAAAACCGGAGGTCCAAGATTCAAATCCATGATCTTTTGACACTACTATAAGAATTTCTGTTCACACAGAAAGAAATATTGATTTAAAAAGTTTGCTTGTAAAGTTGTAGGCGGTTAAATCAAGTTACGTTGAGATGTCATTAATCATTTACTTAAACCGGTCGAGTTACTCATCATTGAGGAGGCCAAGGTTTATTTAGTCATTCACTCACAATCGTTTATACGAAAATATTTAAAATCGGTTTAAGAAAAGATTTATTTTTTAATCAAATAGGTACGTGTCGTTTCTCAAAAATTATTCATTATTTTGAACTAGCGACCCGCTCCGGCTTCGCGCGGCTATATTATGCATGTATTATACATATAAACCTTCCTCTTGAATCACTCTATCTATTAAAAAAACCGCATCAAGCAATCCGTTGCGCAGTTTTAAAGATCTAAGCGGTCAAAGGGACTTTGTTTTATACTATGTAGTGATTAGCGCAGTAACTTCTGAACACTATGTCAAAAAATGAGATGTTTTTTTGGTCAAAGAATTTCTTTATAAAAAGTAGTTAGGTACCTACATGAAAAGTCTGCCAGATGGTGTCCAACCAAATATTATTAGAGGCTTATCTTTTTCAATTTATTTTCTGTATGTTTTATTAATGTTTTTAATTTTAATTGTTGTTATAATTCCGTTTTAATAATGTATTAGAGAAATTTGAAAACTAAAAATAAATAATATAAAATAAATAGTTAAAGCCTTAAATAAGTGTGGTGTTGCCCTAGTGGTAGATAATTCGACTTTCATTCCGAAAGTCGTTGGAGTTTTCGCCAACTGTGCACCAACGGATTTTTCCTAAGAAAATATTATGTGCGCTATTAACATTGCTCATACGGTGAAGAAAAACATCATGATGAAACCCGCTGCTTAGTTGTGTCTCCAGGCGTATTAAATATATCTTTCCTATGGACACGGTGGAATAAGCTGAGAGGGTAGTAACGGTGGTGGACTTAGTCTACTCCATACATGTCCTAGGAACCCTGAAATAATACATAGGCTACTACTCCCGTTCCTGGATTTACGCAAGTGAAACCGTAGAGCACAGCTATAGCATAGAGCAAGGATCAACAACAGAACAAACATTTATACAAACACTTTGCCTACCGATAAGAAGTGCATTATCTATCGAATTTACTTGCAAATACCTGAATACACTTTAGTTTATTATTAGTTTTATGATATTTACTATAAACCATTGGATTTGTTAATATTCATATTCATTCATATTAATTTATTCTTTCATAAAGTCCTTGTCATAACTATTACACATAATCAAATCAAACAAAGTCTCATACTTCAGTCGTAAGCTCCTGAAAAAGTGTCAGTTAAGCTATACTAAGGCAGTAGAGTCGTGAAAATATTTTTTAAGGTATGTATGATTAATATCTAATAAACACAGTATTTTCTTATCAAATAGTTCCATTTTTATTCATTTATCTATACTAATATTATAAAGCTGAAGAGTTTGTTTGTTTGTTTGAACGCGCTAATCTCAGGAACTACTTTTTATCCCGATATTCCCACGGGATCGGGAGTTACGCTGGTGAAACCGCGGAGCGCAGCTAGTTTAAGATATAGAAATACATAATTACAATATAAAAATACCAAAATATTAAATGCCAAAGATTTAAGAGTTTGGATTCTATCTATATTATGACAAAGGGTCTGTTAAACTGTCATTTTTTGACAGTTTTGCTTCAGGAACAAATGTCATTTTTAGTCCCTCGTATCCGACAGATAGGTGGTAAATTTCAACTAATAATGACGACTCTAGCAACACTGCTAGGCAGATTTATTCGAGGAAACTTTACGCAACAAAGTTTCACATTTTATATGTAAATAAAATATTTTAATGAAATACCTTAAGATATTTTATACCTACCGCGTTCTTAATAAAGTAGGCACCTAGGTATTTGCTATTTACGTTAGAATTAGCATAGAATGTCCGTAGTGCGTCGAATGTTTTATATTTTATTGTAATTGAGTGTTTATTGGAATAGCGGCTTTAGTACTTAGAGGATTATTTGCATTTTACACGTTAATAAGGGAACGGGAATGATTGTAAAAAAGTTTTTTTTAATAAAAAATATTTTAATATTAGAAAAAGAAATGTAGGTTATGCTTTGAAACTATTCTAAATCATATTAAATATTTGCAAATATAATAATTATTATTTTTATTAAATCTTTATGGAATAGCCCCCTCTTGACTCAGAATTTAAAAATAAAGTCAACCGGAAAGAACGTACCTCGAAAAAATTCCAATTATAAAATTGTTCGAAATTCAAATGCGATGTAATTAACTAATCGATAATTTACCGCGTTTTTTCCCAATCAGGGTTTAAAAAAAAACGAAAAGAGATAAAAGTAAGGAGTTAGCGCCTTCTTTCGGAAGTCGAGATCAGATAAGGACGGTACATCAAAGCGGTATATCGTATGAGATTGAACCGACTTTATTGGACGCTTTTTTAATACTGGACGTGTTTAAAAAGTGTTGATAAAATAAATAAGAAATACTCACATTTTGCGAAAATCTATGACTTTGAAACTTGTTTTTTTACTCAAGAGAAAATATGGATGGACTGCGTGAGACAAGACTAAGTTGCGTCCAGCGGTTTCACCCGAGTAAGACCTGATCCCGTGGGAATATTGGGATAAAAGTAACCTACATGTTAATTTAGGTATCTAGCTATCTACGGACAGAGTTTCATCGCAATCGGTTCAGTAAGTAGCTTTTGCATGAAGGAGTAACAAACAAACACACGAACTTTTACATTTATAATATTTGATATAGTGGGCGTCGTTCTTAATTCAAGCCGAACAATATGTTTTCTATTTAAAGCCGGTCTGTTTCAGTTAATTTCCAATGTTTGAATGTTGCAATTCGTGCCAAAGAATGTTAAAATTACAGTTTAATTGCGTGTTATCCATAAATACGACAACTATTTGGACAAATGATAGATTTATTGTTTACTGCTCGATTAAATGTCATTTTATTTATTTCATAACTAGCGACCCGCCCCGGCTTCGCACGGCTGTATTATGCATGTATTATATCTAAAAACCTTCCTCTTTAATCACTATCTATTAAAAAAACCGCATCAAAATCCGTTGCGTAGTTTTAAAGATATAAGCATACCTACATAGGAACAGACAACCGAAAATGACTTTGTTTTATACTATGTAGTGATATCAAAAGTTTTAACAACCAACTAAAGGCATTGACTATAGGTAGGTACTATAATACCCTATTATAAGCTCCAGACTCCACCCGTGCCCCGAAACAAAATGTAAAAATGTCGAATGTCTCCAAACGTCCATAAAAGTACAAGATAGAAAAATAAAGCAAGGCGTTATCTGGGTCCGGCGCCAGTCAGTGGCCAGTGGACGGGTTTTTTTTGTCTTCTAAAGCAAAAACCCTTGGGCTCTTGTAATCGAGTGAATTTACGCGCGAGATAAGGACTGGCTTCGATTGGGACATTGGGACGCTTTCGATTTCTTTCGTGCTTTGTTAGTAGTTAAAGGGTTTTGGGGATTTAATGTTGCTATGTTATGTAGATAAGACATAATATATGTACGATTTGGTTGGATTTTATTATGGATTGATTCTTTTCGTATTGTTCCTAGGGCTTTGAATTTTACCTAGTTATAGGTAGGTAGGTATATATTGTTAAATCTTAAATTCGAAAAGCTGTCTTAGAAAACATTCTAAGACTACTTTTTTCTGCTTTACTTTTTTTTTTTAAATAATAGTTATTTTAAGAGTCGATTCCGAATGTTCCGATTTCCGCAAAAAAAATATTATTCTAGTTTTTTATTTCCCTTTAATAAAAAAATTAAAATTCTCAGAACATAGACATGTTTCAACTAGTTTATTTCCCGTTCACCTTCTGTTCAGCTCCATCTACCGAGGCATATTGGAACTCTATTTGTTCAAAATTCCTCATTGCAAACAATTGTTAACCGATTTCAAAAAATGAGGAGGAGGAGTTCTTAATTTGTTACGTATTTTTACCAAAATCAGTACACATTCCATAGTATCTACACAAGCAAAAGGAGTCACTACAAAACGGGCTCATTGTCTGATTAATTCGTTTTGTAGTTTTCTACCCAAAATATACTTTATTTGGCTTTTGTATATAATCTTAATGATTTCTTCATGTTATTCAGAATGATGTAGTGCCTGGTAAAGTCACATTACCAATTACCTGAACCCCACGTGACCTACAGCTCAGTCGCATATCTGTAAGGTTGTAAAGTAATGTTACCCTGATTCTGTTTTTTTTAACAATATACTATACAATATAAAAAATAACAAAATAGGTAAATACTATATTTTTATGCGAATGAGCTCTGGGTCACGTGGGGTTCAGCTAATTGGTAATGTGACTGTCCAGAACCTGTACTATTCTCTCAGCTTGTTAAATACTTAGTAATCTACACTTAATATTATAAAGAGGAAAGTTTTTTGGTTCGTTTTTATGTTTGTAACAAATAGGGTCCGAAACTATTGAACCGATTTAGATGAAACTTGGTATGAGGATACATTGATCCATTGGGAGTAGCATAGGTTACTTTTAAACCCGATATTTCCACGGGACCGGGAGTTACGCGGGTGAAACCGCGGAGCGTTGTTAGTAATAAAGACAAATAAATCAATAAACATAAAATATTATGTTACACCCATCTATACAAAAACACATCCCAAAAACTATTTTTCAAAAATATAAAAACACATCGCGCCCAATCCAATCTGTCCATCATAATAATTTGCCAAAATGGCGCCCTTTTTTGACAGCTGTCACAGTAATATGACATCTGTGTTCAGTTTTTTTCCGCAAAACTATTCGTACAGTCACTTGTTGCAAAAAAACTGCATTGTCACAATTAAAGACATTTAATAATTAGGAAATTAGAGAAAACATCTTGAAATTTCTACTGGGTAATCGATTTTTATAATTATTTTTCTCGTTTTTTTGTAATAAGTAACAATTTTATTCCATGAGTATAATATTATATGCTCAATTTTTTTTTTATATTTTAAGTTACTAGTTTAGCTTCTTGGTTTCACCCGGAATTAAAATAAATATTCGTATTAATCGCTAAACCAAGTTTAATGTCTGTGAAACAGGTATCATTTTGATACCTAATTCAGACACCAGCTTCCTCTACATATTATTATTGCAACGTACTTAATGATCGGTGTATCTATATTTAAGAGGAGGAAATAAATATCAATTTATTATTATTATTATTATTATAATCGCAATCGGTTTAGTTGTTTTTTGCATAATAATGTAACATACATTCATATACATAAAAAAAAGTGTGTGTCAGCTCCGACGCACGACTGGAGTTTACTCCTTAAGTACGAGTATCTAACCATACGCAAAAAGAGTTTAAGATGAAAAAAAAAAAATTTGTCGTCCGTCAAATAGTCGTCCATTAAAAATAAAATTCTAAAAACGTGACCAAAAACGTGACCGATTTTCGTTACTTGTTAGTAGGTTTTACCCTTCGGATTTTTCTCATACCGGGCGCCTTATTATGAAAATCGATTCTTAAGGAGTAAACTCCAAAAATCACATAGGTATTAGGTATTCACAAATAGACGATTCTAATCGTAATTTTTTAAGCAATTGCATAGCTTTTATCGCGGGCTTTGAGCGCGGCGACCGAATCAAGAAATTCCGTAACGAAAATAAAACCTAACGCCCCCCACTCCGAATACCATGTAGCTCGGGATGCAATAGCTTTACCGCGGCAGTCCCCGAGTGCCACACGTTTTGAATTTTTTAGTAAAAGTTGGTCTCGATTCAATGTAACACGGGTCTATCCTTAATATATAGGTCTCAATAATTATAATAAAGTTCTCGTGTCGCGGTGTTAGTTGCCAAACTCCACGGCTGAACCGATTTGTATGATTTTTTTGTATATTCGTTAGGTCTGACAATCGAATACTATTCTATATATTTTTCCTTTCTTTTACATGGCAAAACAACGTTTGCCGGGATAGCTAGTAGTCTATACTAGTTTAGATGTCACATATTTTAAAGCGACTCGAGACTGTTTGTAGAGGCTCACGTTCTCTCTATATCTGTAATGTTAAATCCCTTTACCTACAACTTATTTCTAATACCTTTGTTGTGGAATTTGATGACGAATCAGCAAAGTATTTTAGCACCTATGACGTTTCAAAAAGGATTGATAAGGTGTATTTATGGACGACTGTATATCTTTTTCGGAGAGACAGGTGTTTGGGATTAAAGTGTAGGTCTGTGCGCTGTTGTTTTAATTGTTGTATTGTGTCCACTTTTTTTTTAATTTAATAAGTGATATTTAGCAAAATCTATTTTAATAATTTAAATTGGTAAAAATAATAACATAACACTTTAAAAAATATATTTTTTGTTATAAACTTTTTTGAGAAAAATAGGTTTACGGTTTTTTTTAATTCAATAACCTACTACCGTGTTCAAGATATTTATTTTAAGGGGTTATAGCAAAATATAATTGACCATTTAATTGCTAATAAAGTCAATTAATTAATCAATTAAAGTACAATTTATTACCACACAAGCCAAGTGTAACGGATTAATAAAAACAGCAGCCGTCCCGCGGTTCCACCCGCGTAGGTCTCGGTCCAATGAGAGTATTCACATAAAAAGTAGCCTATGTTATTCCCAATGAATCAATGTATTCTCATACCAAGTTTCATTAAAATCGGTCCAGTAGTTTCGGAGCATACTGACAAAAAAGGACTCATGAGGCTAGAGAATAATATTTATGTTTAGCAAAAACCAAGCAAGCAATAAAACTTTTTTTTCTGTGATATTCTTTACAAACAAAAATCTTTCTTCTTTATAATATTATATGAGATGTAGATAAGATAAATAAATATGATTTGTATTATCATTAAGACTTAAAGATGGGCACCTATTCGCCTCTAACTACACAAATAGCCCCAAAAATTCGCAAACCAAAAACAAAAACAAACAAAAAAAAGGTAACTTAACACTTACTACTGTCAAACCTATCCCAATATAAAACAAAAAGAAAGAAAAAAAATAGGCGCCGGATTTTTGTCGTCGAGAAATGTCGCGACGGTGATATCCGGTTTAGAAAAAAAAAGGGTTTTTTTTGTTTTGGGTCATCGACCATGGCTAATATACTGCCTCGAGAGATTTACAAGAGGAGGCTTCTGTCTTGACGTGTCGACTTTAGAACGCAGCTGCGGTAGAGACGTGAATACATCTTGTTTAGACCAAAGAGTTGTCAGTTTTTAGCAAAGAAGTTGGATTAGTACCGTCTGTTACAAATTATTTAGTGTTTAAATTGTCACATTTGGTTTTTGAAAATGATCGATTTTAAAAGCAGTGAAACTTCAGAAAGAATAATTTAAAAGTATGCAAAATTAACTAATTAGGTATATTATTACCTTAGAGTAAAAATATCTAAGTAGTTATAGAGAGCTCATGTCACTCGCCGTCCATTATCCCGATCGTAGACATTTTGAAGGTGAAAGAATCACTATTAACACTGCTCTTACGGTGAAGGAAAACATCGTGATGAAATTCGCGGCTTAGTTGTCTAGATGTATTGACGAATTTTTTTTTTTTTGGACAATGTTGACTAAGCTGAGAGGGTGGTATAGGTGCTCGACAAGCCATATCTATTTAAATTTTATATTGCAAGCTATATGGACCTGAGATTTTAGTCGAATAAGCGAGTGATATACAAACAGACTCGTCATTATAATATAGATAATTCTCAATAAGATTCAGTGGCTGTACCTCACAAAGGGACAAGCTTGTTTTCTCAGTAACAGGTATTTAATAACCTCATACGTCAGCTTAGACAGATCAGCCGGTATTAAGGGGAGAGGCACAGTGGGTGTACGTTTTGCTCTACTTTACTTCTAATTTATTTTTTCTTTGTATTGAGTTAACTCTGAAACTCCTGGATAGATTTTGATCAAACTTGGTATTAAGATACATTGAATCCTTAGTATTCACCATTTTTAAATATGAATTTATCTTTTTTGGAATTGAGACTGTTTTAGAAATTTTAATTAATTTAATACGGAACTGAAGAATAATATCCAGATAAAAAATGGTACCCATATTAGTAGATTTCATATTATGAATAAAACAAACATTGCGATTTGAATGCTAATCAAATATTTTAAATCAATTATTTTATTCAAATAGTCGTTCGACGCATTTAATGTCAAATATTAATCTAGATATTTATACACAAATAGTCGTGTTTTCCTTGATAACTTGCCTACATAAGCGTCTAGATCTTTATTGAAATATATTCTACTTAAAATAGAAACGTGAAAGTATGTCTATTAAATTATCTACTGACATATTATTATACTCGTATTCTATACCTAAGTACCTACTTAAATTAATTAAATATTACAGGACAACGGACACAGTGCCATCTAGCCTCAAGTTAAGCAATTAGATTAGTGATGCACACATCCTAACTTAGTTTCTAATACGTTTCAATGTGATTTTGTGCAATTTTGACTTTTGACTTTTTGACTTTATGTTAGCTCTAGAAAACAACGGTTAGAATATTTTTATACTTATTTATGTAAATTACGAATATCCAGATCACAACAAATATTAATAAAAAACCAGTCTCAATGTGCCACCGGCCTAATTACTGTCCCAGAGTGACACTTGATATTTTTGATGTAGGAATTATTTTTTGTTTTGTAAAAAGAGGATATTTGGGATTAGCTACTGGATATGTTTTGTTTTGGTATGAACTTACCTTCTACTGAGTTCTGATAGCCTGGTACTTTCAGACAAAATTGCAACAGTAAGACCCACGTAAGTCTCGATCCCGTGGGAATAACGGGATAAGAATTAACTTATCTTACTTCTTAAGATTCAATATATCCTTAGACTGAGTTTCATCAAAATCGGTTTAGTAGTTTTAGAGCCTTATCTATATACAGGGTTATTGGAAATTATACTAGCAAGCCGTTGAGGGCAACTTCTGTGCACCTTAACAAACAACTTTTGATCTACGACTTTTGGTAATTCGAAAAAAAAAATGAACATTTTGAGGTTATGTAAATTCGAAAAACAGCAGATTTTTAAAAAATAAGTAAAATTTTAAGGTTAATGACCTCTCCGTGCAACGTAATTTTCAGGTAAAAATAACCTCAAAATTTTCAAATAAATGTTCGAATTTCCAAAAGTCGTAGAACAAAAGTTGTTTGTTTAGGTGCACAGAAGTAGCCCTTAGCGGCTTGCTAGTATAATTTCCAATAACCCTGTATAAAATACAAATGCATGACTTATGTATGTATCAACGCACAGCATAGCATTGTGGAGTGTGCTCTTTGTGTGTGCAATAGGTATCCTATATGGGTTTTTCGAAATTCCACCTCTAAGAGGATGAAATGGCGGGAGATTTATCACAAACAAGCAAAGTTGTTGAGCTGTTGAGCTACTTTTATCCCGATATTTGTACGGGATTAGAATTAATATTAATAAGTACTAGCTGCGCACCGCCGTTTCACCCTCGTAAGTCCTTAATTTTATCGTATCTTACTTTTTTCTCACCTTTTAAACTTTCCCTGCACTCTCACAAATATTTTAAAACCAAAATTAGCCAAATCGGTCCAGATTTTCTCAAGTTAAGGCGTAACGAAAGGGAAAAGGAAATTATTTTTTAAAGAAAAACTTATTATTCTTTAAAGAAAAACTTCGTAAATAACCAAGAAACTATTCTCTGGCGTCCAAGGATAGGATTATTTCTTGCTTCAAGAAACCTTTTTCTCTGTGTACCTATTATTAAAAAAATGCTCTCTCATTGAAAATTTAATCGTCTTATTCTTTGATATATAAAATTGAATCGATTTTCTAATCTCAAATCGATTCCCATTCGTTGATGGTGTCCGATATGGTGAATATAGACGTCAAATCGATTCATTCCGATTATTATCTCGATTTTATATGTTCGGCCATGAATTTAGAGACAAGATTTTTTCGAAACTCACGAAATAAATAATAAAATAATATCGAAGAACAGTGTACACAGCGCCATTTAGTCAGTTAAGTAACTACGCTTGTGTTACGGTGACCAGATAATGGATAGAATACCTACTTGTAACTCCCGATCCCGTAAAAATGTTGGAATAAAAAGTAGCCTATAACACTCCCAATAAATCAATGTATCCTCATACCAAGTTTCATCTAAATCGGTCCAGTAGTTTCGGAGCATATTCAATTCTAACAAAGAAATTGACAAATCTTTCCTTTATAAAATATTAGTACCTATCTATACTAATATTATAAAGCTGAAGAGTTTGTTTGTTTGTTTGTTTGAACGCGCTAATCTCAGGAACTACTGGTCCGAATTGAAAAATTCTTTTTGTGTTGGATAGTCCATTTATCGAGGAAGGTTATAGGCTACTTTTTATCCCGATATTCCCACGGGATCGGGAGTTACGCGGGTAAATAGCTAAATATAATGGCAAAATTGTATCAACTACCCCCAGAAACGTTTGGTGGCAAATGATAACACTTTATTGATAGTTAAAAACAGAAAGTATGGAGGGAGACCAAAAACTTTCTCGAGGTAGTATTTTCTTTTTCAAGACATTTTTTTTCATATAAAAGACATCAACGGGGTCTGTCAAAGTGTAGTTCTTATTTATTGACACAGTTTCTGGATATAATTATGTATACAAATCATGTGAAGCAATTCCCTAAAAACATAACCTTCGAATTTAATTTGCCATAATCGGGTAAATACAGTAAGGTTTTAAAAACCTTGATGTTAACAAACTAACAATGAATTTTAAAGTTTTTTCACTGAAAAAAAAAATCAACATACCTAAGTACAGTCACATTACCAATCAGTTGAACCCCACGTGACCTAGAGCTCACTCGTAAATCCGTAAGGTTGTAAAGTAATGTTACCTGATTCTGTTTTTTGAAGTTATACTTCTTTAGCCGCGTTATGAAAAAATGATGAGAGTGAATTTTTATGATGCGCGCGCACCGTGACACGTAAAATTCACATGTTGAAGTTGTCCGCAAACCGCAAGATGACAGCTGTCATAAAACCAAATAGCTACCTACGTGAAACTGAAAATGAGGTTAGTTCAAAGAGGTACTACTACATAATTATTTTAATGTAATTATTTATTTAAATATTATGTGACTGGAAAATTATTTCTTAATGATGCCCAAGAAGTATAACTTCTCACGCGCGTACATAAGTACACGCACCCAATTTTTTTTCAACAATAACAATACAGTATAGAAAAAACAACAATATAGAAAAAATAACAAAATAGGTAAATACTATATTATTTACAGATATGCGAATGAGCTCTGGGTCACGTGGGGTTCAGCTAATTGGTAATGTGACTGTACATTCGGAAGTACTTTCGGGTTTTTGGGAATTGAAAACCTCCTTCTTTTTTTGAAGTCGGTTAAAAATAAAGCAAATATTTGATTTTAAGTAGTTCTCTATTTTTACGAAATATAAAGTTCTGACATGATATAATATCTTATAATAAACTAGCTGCCCTCCGCGGTTTCACCCGCGTAACTCCCGATCCCGTGGGAATATCGGGATGTAAGCTATCCTATCTCTCAAGTTGGATCGAACTGCACATGGTGTGCGAATTTTATTATAATCGGTTAAGTGGTTTAGGAGTCCATTGAGGACAAACATTGTGACACGAGATTTATATATATTAAGAAGAAGATATGAATGCACTCACAAAAAAGTTTGACGTCATCGCTCACGTTCCGTTATTAACAAGGTAACCATAGCAACGTATTGAAGTATGCAAAATGGTAATGTATCAGGTTCTGTTGACATGATAGGTAGCCATAGCAGCGTATTATTTCATCAATGTTTTCTTATGAAGGCATCACGTAAAATTATAGTCCGTAAATCGACTTTACAGACAACCATTTTGGTTTTTTAGTTGAGGCCTATTTTGCATTTGTATGAAATACTAGCGACCCGCACCGGCTTCGCACGGCTATTATATTAAGCATGTTTTATACAGATAAACCTTTTTGTATCACTCTATGTATTAAAAAAACCGCATCAAAATCCATTGCGTAGTTTTAAAGATCTAAGCATACATAGGGACAGACAGCGGAAAGTGACTTTGTTTTATATGTAACTAGCGACCCGCCCCGGCTTCGCACGGCTATATTGTGCATGTATTATACATATAAACCTTCCTCTTGAATCACTCTATCTATTAAAAAAACCGCATTTAAGCATACAAAGGGAAATAGGGACAGAGAAAGCGACTTTATTTTATACTATGAAGTGATAGTGATGATGAACAGGTGCAAACAGTTCATACTATGTAACACTCGCTCTTGTGCGTCTATACTATAATGAATCGCTAGTTCCATAGCCCCGATACAGTAGCACAAATATCAATACAAGATGAGTTAGTATAGATAACGAGCGGTTCACTTTGTGATATACATATACATACCTACCTACTTACATTGTATGCTATAAGTTCTCACGGTACCATTACCTACTTTTTAGTCAGTATCATTCTTTATAGGGAGCTCATTGTATGATTTACAAGTGACTGTGTTTGGTACCGGCTGCTTGGCATGAAACATTTTTGGTGCCTCAAGTCGCCTGGTTAAGGTTTCCGAATTTATTTAGGCCAAAAAAGATTAAGCTATTGCATGGGTTTTATCGCGGGCTTTGAGCGCGGCGACCGAATCAAGAAATTCTGCAACGAAAATAAAACCTAACACCCCCCCACTCCGCCTACCATGATGTAGCTCGGCCGAGCGTTTTTTAAAGAATAATGCTACTTACTACAAAAATTCTTTAAAAAAATTGATAAATTATAATATAAAATTTTAAAAACAGTCTGTTTTTAATTGGTCCGGAATATATTTTGCTTATTAAGATCCTGAATTTTTTTAAGACGTCTCAATGTGATTTCATGCAAATTATATGATTCCAAATGAAAAAGAATTATGATTTCGATATACCTCTTTCAAAGTTTGACCTACACATTTACGCAAGTCATGATATAATTAAAAAATTACACACTTGGCACTACATGTCGTCCTTTTCCACTCCACCTATCAAATTCGTGCCACTCAAAAACGAACTATTTATAAAAGCGCCCTTCCCGGACTTCAGGCGACTTTGGGCACCACCGACAATCATTTATCATGCCAAGCAGAACGGTACCAACACAGTCACTTAACTCTTTGGGAGAGCTCCCTAACTATTAAATGTATCTGTTCATATTTGTGACTCACTTGTGAGATAAAAGACCTTTGAATCTAGTGATAAGGTATAAGGAACAATCTTGTTCAAGTGGTGTGCGCCTCTAACCGTGGGATTATAACTAGTGTTTCAGTATGTACTTAACTTACCATACTTTAATAAGTCGGGATTTATATTCTAAAGTGTTTTGTGCTCATTGAAAAAATGAAAAATGAAATGAAATAAGTAGTTTATTTTCCAGACTACTGTCCACACAAATTACAAACTTATTTTTTAAAAACCAATCAAACACACACAATTTTTTTTTTACAAAATAATACAACTTTAAATTATTGGAAATATAGAAATTAAAAATAAACAAAATAAATAAATAAAAATTACTATTACAATTTCGCCGGCCTAGGTTATGGGGGCATGATAGAACTGCCAGATCCTATGAAGGGGGCTGTCATTACTTACTTACTACTTCTGAACGATATCTACTACGCAACTTTAACTAGCATCTTGAAGCTGTGTGCCGACCCGACTGAACGGTACACATAGTTTTTGGTCCTTCGAGCTGGATTTGAACCAGCTATAATGAACCAGCTATTTTAACCAAAATCTGAGTGTAGGTTACGTGAATATAAAGGCACTTATCATCAGAACATATTTTAATCATATAAATTACATACCCATCAGCATTATTTTACTACAACGCCTAATCCACTCACTAAAAGGTATTAAACTAATTAACTCAAATAAATTGTGCGACCATGAAAAGGTTCAGGCATCATGAAGCCACTGCGACAGTATGAACCACGTTTATTATAGACACAAAACAGTAGTCAAGATGGATGGCGGCGCCCTGACGTATACATCAAATGAAGCACTGTATTGTTGACTTCCTTCAGTCGTTTTCGTTTTGTTACTGACACAGCGACCTATGGATATACAGTCCAGTTACATGATTAAGTTCTATCATTTACTCATGTGCCAATACCAACCTATACGTATGTGATTCTCTAAATAAATCAAACGGACACAAAAAATACAAGTTGCAAACAAACAAGTGAAAGTGTTAATAAATTCTTTTGTACAAGAATCTTAAATATGCTTTGATAAAACTAATTATCGTGTCCACGTTATTTTAATGATCTTAGAAAATTTGAATGATAGAGGTATAGTCGGAATCAATAACCTATCAATCATCTACCAACAGTTAAATTGACACTTATTTGATTTTAGGTAGGTATAGAAATACCCATTTAAACTTTTATTAATATTTAATTTTTAATCTCTTCATTTTTTTTATAGTAATAATAAATAATAATAATAATAAATATTGCAGGACATTCCACACATCGCCATCTAGCCCCAAGCTAAGTAACTAGACTTGTGTTATGGGTGCTAGACAACGGATATACTACTTATATACTTTTTCTTTTGTAAATATATACTTATAATACATAGAAACAACCAGACCACAGACTAATATCTAAGCATAAATACATGTCTGAGGCGGGAATCGAACCCGCAACCCTGTGTTTGGCAGTCCGGCATGGTGACCATTGTGCCAACTGGGTCGTCATGGGTAATGTGTGCCTGGAATAAGTCTATTTTTACCCGACTACGGCGAAGCCAAAAGGGAGGGTTATGTGTTTGACCTGTATGTATGTTTGTATGTATGTATGTATTTATTATTATAATATGACATTTTTTCTATTTCCGAATTTGCTAAAAATGTCAGTCTAATTTTGTTTTACATTTTTCCTATACCAAAATTGACAAAAAAATTTAGTTTGTCCCTTGGTAACTGATTGATAGGTTATTCATTTCAACCGTTACAAAACATGCCATTCACAGGTTTGTAGCAACACTTTCGTTTTTTGTGTCTTGCCTTTAAGTTATTATGTAATGTTTAGTAATAAATTATTTGACAAACGAATTAAAAAACCCACTGAAAACTCCAAAAATAGCGTCACTATGGCTGTACCTATTTTCATACAACATAGCTAAAAATACTGACAAATCCTTCGTCATACAACCAGGAAAATTAATATGCGACACCGATTTATAGTAGACACCTACACTGCACTAAGCGTTTTGCTTCATCATTCCTTATTCGTACTGCAATGGAGTGAAATCTGCGTCTGTTCCTGACGTGTACCTATAACTTGGGGTCTTCAAGTCGCGATTGAAGGAATCTTCTATATAGACACCGCGTGCTACATCTTAGGCCGCATCGTCACCTACCATCAGGCAGGTGGGATAGTTACTAGGTGTCGATGCTATCTATCCCAATTATTCCCAATTCATATCTTTACTTCATTACATAGTATAATACAAAGTCGCTTTCGCTGTCTGTCCCTATGTATTCTTAAATCTTTAAACTACGCAACGGATTGTAATGCGTTTTTTTTAGTAGATAGAGTGATTCAAGAGGAAGGTTTTGGTATATAAAACAAAACTACAACGCGTACGAAGTCGCGGGCAACAGCTAGTAATATTATGAAGAGGAAAGATTTTTAGTTTGTAACGAATAGGCTCCGAAACTACTGGACCGATTTCTTTGAAACTTGGTATGTTTCTCTAGGTACTTTGATTCATTCACATGCACGAGACGTACCTATCATGGACATCACTGCGGCTGCATAGCTGATACAACCTAGTATACTACGCCCAGCGAATGATGAGCTCTGCGATAAGTGAAAGGGGTATGCGCAGAACTCTATATTTATATGAAAATTGAGTTCTGCACATACCCATACATCAGAGCTCATTATTCACGGGGTATACTCGATTGTTTCACCTAAAGTAAAGCCTAACATACCTACCTACCTACTTAGGTAATTAAAGACGAACATTAGTCGGTTCGATTCGATCGGTGGTATATTTAGTGCTACCTCAGCGATAAGGCTCGCTCGCACCGCGCTCCGTGTCCGCGGTGCCTTTGAGGCGATCTTTGTTGCGCCCGCGCCGCACCGCGTACCGAGAGGCTGGGGCTAGGGCTGCTATGGGTGAAGGAATCGGGGAATTATTTAGTTAAATAGTTAGCTTGGAGTGAGATGAAGCTGTGTAAAATGTTCAGGAATATTTATTTATTAAAATTTCTTATTTTTTTTAAGCGTTAAGTTTTTTCTTAAGAGACGAAAACTGAGCATTCCTCAACCTTTAAAGTTGATTTCAATGAATATTGAGTTTGGATAAAATTTCAACGTTTTTTACTTCCAGAAACAGCTATCCAATATCTAAATATAACTTTAAAATTATCAAAAAAAAAAACGGATTTTCAAAAGTCCTATTATACTTTTATGGAATACATTGTATTGCTACAGAAAGAAAGAAAAGGAAGGTCAATAAATAAAAATTAAATAATAAAAATTTTAGACTACTTTAATTCAATATTTGCTTGTTATAATAGTAACCCCTATACCCCTTTTAATAGTGACCGTATACCATGTTAATCGTGAGTTGTCTTGTTAAATCTTATGGTTAATTGACATAATTTATTTAATTATTGTAGGTACCATAATAATAATAATTATATGCTTAAGTCCCACGGGATCGGGATTTACGCTGGTGGAACTGCGGAGTGCAGCTAATTAATATAAACGAGGCTTATATTGCTAATCATTTTAAACTAGTCTTTTTTTATTTTTTTAAAT
The DNA here is from genome assembly GCA_907269075.1 of Idaea aversata. Taxonomy (NCBI): domain Eukaryota; kingdom Metazoa; phylum Arthropoda; class Insecta; order Lepidoptera; family Geometridae; genus Idaea; species Idaea aversata. The sequence continues at coordinate 11,299,803 of OU026106.1, forward strand.
AGTTTAAAAGTTGTAAGTACTTAACTTAAAATTACTTAAGTACACTTTTTGTAATTCTGACATAAAATATTAAATAGTCGAAGCATAAAATATATCACTAATTTAATTTAATTATTATATTAAATTAATTTGATATGTTATCAACCCTAGGAGTGGTGAGGGCAGCGCGGCGCGGGCGCATCGCGAGCGGCGGCAGGGTCCGTTCATTATTGACACAATAAATTCTATCACACACGCACGCGTATTCTAACCACACACACACACACACACACACAAATCTGTGTCCTATAATGTTTATAATAATTGAAGACTTCCGGGTCATTTGAATAATCAAAGTCTTTATGCTAAGAAGTGTTGTTTATAGTTTTTTAATACAAATTAAATTCGATTTCAGGATTTTAAACATTGTTAAGTAGGTATTTAATTTTCTACTGAAGGTATTAGGTTCTGTTTTAGTTTTTAGGGTTCCGTACGGGAAAACGGGACCACATTCCCAAGACTTAACTGTCCGTCTGTCCGTCACCACTCACCAGGCTATATGAATCGTATATCCAACTAAAAACAAAAAAAAAATTAATTTTTTTTTAAAATTCCCATATCACATCATACGGAACGGAACCCTTCGTGCGCGAGTCCGACTCGCACTTGGCCGATTTTTTGTCCTTACTGTTGTATATTCCTCTCTATATTTCTATATTTCTCCTCTTTATATCTCTATACAGGTTGGTTAATTTAAGTGGGCCACTAAAGAGTCTTAACCGCTACTGAAGCTACGAGATAACGTTATTAGGACATCTTCCTTCCCTTAGTTTTAGAAATAACTAGCGACCCGCCCCGCCTTTGTACGGCTATATTATGCATGTATTATACATATAAACCTTCCTCTTGAATCACTCTATCTATTAAAAAAAACCGCATCAAAATCCGTTGCGTAGTTTTAAAGATCTAAGCGTACAAAGGGAAATAGGGACAGAGAAAGCGACTTTGTTTTATACTAGGTATGTAGTGATTAAAATCGCATTAATAAGTCTTTAGCAACTTTTGGGATACTAAGGTCCGTATTAATAAACCGAACTCAATATCGATTTCAATCTTGAGTTTGCTCTTGAGTTGTTGCGCTGATTAATAAACCTATCTTAAGACGCGATTAAAGAGCGACGTATCACTTGAGTAATACCGTATTAATAAATCAAACTCAGCTCTCAAGATATGTCTCAAGATGTAGTTTCGTGAACTCAAGTCTTATTGCGGGTCATACATGACACAAGTTAGCTGTTTCGTTAGTTTTGTAGTTCAGGAACATGGAGCTAGAACAAATTTTGTCAGAAATCAATTATTATGATGATATTTTATGCTAATGACTTTTTGAACAAATCATTCGCATTTAAATAATTATTTAGTAGTAAAATCTTACATTTTGTAAAAAAAATCACATTAAAAACAAGTTGACAGCAAAATATGACGACACTACCTACCATAGGGTAAAAACATACCTTTCAAGGTAAGAACAAAGCGTTACTGTCATTCAATGTCGCTCTCAAGATCAGTTTCAAATCTCAAGAGCGATATCAGCCTGGTTAAAACTTGAGTTTTATCTATTAATTAACGCCTTACTTAAGATAGTGACCGCATCTCAAGACTCACTCAATTGATACGCACTCAAGATCGATATTGAGAGCGATTTATTAATACGGGCCTTACTTACTGATAATAATTTTACGTTTTGATCAATAATGGTTCAAATTATACGTTTATTTATAACAAAGAATATTATTTTTTTAATTTAGTTGCCACAAAACAGGAGCCTAAAACGATAAATCTTTTAAAAAACCCCAATTATCACCTAAAAGGTTTTCCAAAAAAAAATTCAAAGAAAATTTTTACAAGCAACAAAACTGTAAAATTAACGCTGCAACTCAAAACAGAAATACGAGTTAACCATTGAACAAATATTTCTTTACCTTACCGGTCAGAATCGCTTCCATTTTACGAGGAAACCACCAACGATTTATATCGAAAAACTTGTTAGGATACAGGGGAAAATGGTCCTTAATGAGTTTGTATTTGTTGAGCCCTTTATTTGAAAAGGATCGGGTGAATTTAGCAGGTTCTACCGAGCGGCGAGATAAAGAGCCTTCGAGTTAATATGATAGGTAAACATTCGATGTGCGTATGGTGCTTATATTGTTGGTTGCGTATGGACTGTTTGTGACCAGTTAGCAGGGAGGTTTTGTCAGGATTATGGCGCCGCGCTACGCCTGCGCCTGCGCATCGCTCCGTCACGGATATTAACTATTAGGAATCATTAGAGTTACCACTTATGCTCTAAGTCAAACTCCAAATTCTTTGTTATTTTGAAATCATTCAATTTGCATTAAATAACATTGAAACGTCTTAAAAACAAAGTTATGATGTGTGTCCACCAAAATGGGGGTTTTTGGGGGGGCTCGCAAAGGTCAAGATTGCAAATATTTGAAGGTATTATTTAAAATAGAGTACCAACTTAATTAGAGGCACATCCATGGGTTCTTTCTTATTGATATGGTACGACGAAGTAAATACGGCTTACTGCACACGCACAGTTTATGCTTTATTACTAGGTACACAAATCTTTATCCAATATCGTTTAATCTAAAAATATCATATTCAACGTCCTGACAGACTTGTATCAATGCATAGCTCTAACCAATCGGCCTAAAATCTGGGACACAAATAGCTATTATAACGTAGACATCTAAAAGGATTTTGGTAAATTCAAACCGTATACGGACTAAGTCACGGTCAAAAGCTAGTATTCATTTCTATTTCTATTCACAGATATCAAGTTTTAATGCAACATTGTATACAAATTGTAACAAATGTAAGAAACATTGTTATAAAGGTTTTTATAACTACCTAATTAATGAGCTATTACATTGATCATTAAACCTGGTTAATACGCGGTAGTAAACTTCATATCTTAAGTAGAGATGGGCCGACTAGTTGCCGACTAGTCGGGAAAGCCGACTATTCGGCATATTTTATAGTCGGCGACTAATCGGCAAAATATGCCGATTAAAATCGGCACTTAACCTGTAAAATAAAACAATTATTTATATGTAGAAACTTTAACAGTTTCCGACACCTAACTATCACCATATATATATACTATAACTAGTAAAGTACCACAAAAAACTTCGTTCGGAACTTAGTTAGAAATCAGTCGGTCATTATAATTGAGTAGCATTAATCAATGAAATAGTTGAAAATAAAATGTAAACAAAACACGTTACGTCACAACACGCTCGGCGTGGTCGCACGATCCACTCGTATGCGTGCGCGAGCGAGCCGAGTGATGACGACATAGTCCGAATACCTCCGAAAGGCTAGTATTAAAATGATCGGCACTGCCGACTAGTCGGCAATTTGAAAACCGATTAGTCGGCTGATCGGCTAGTCGGCAAATACCATAGTCGGCCCATCTCTAATCTTAAGATAAGACTAGGTACAGTATGCGTCATAAGTACACTATCAGTTTGCTACAATAATACTATAAAAAAAAATGTGAGCCGTCACGGGACGCCTGGCAGATGTGAAACATCGACATTATTTTGTATAAGTAATGTGCAGAAAATAACAGATTGTGATAGAATCGCACGGTCGATTACACCGTACATACTACTGCATATAGACTGTATATACCTATATACCATCATATAGCGTGCGCGGCATGCGTCCCTACGGCATGCGTCGCCACGCCAGAAATCGGTTTTACGTGCGGCTATAGATCTTTTACATCAAAAGTATTGTATTGGAGTTACGACCTTCTTCTAATAGACGTAACACACAAACATAAATACTGAAATTAAAAGTACTCAGTATGATTATTTTCAACATGTTAGCTATGTATTTAGTTGTGTGAGTGGTATAAGCCGACGTGGGTTCGATCCACAGGTTACGTTGTTATAGCGTTCAAATAGTGCGGACAACGTTATTCCTTATTCCTTCGTCCAATCCTATTAGAACCATTTTCGACTTATACGCGGACGAAATCGCGGGCAAAAGCTAGTCTAAAATAAAACTTTAATAAAAGTAAAAAAAAAATTATTCATTTGGAATCATTCGCATGAAATCACATTAAAGCGTCTTGTAAACGAAGTTAGGATATGTGCCTTCGGAACTATCCCACCAATGAGAAGTCGGCACAAGAAAATCATGCGGCTTTTCTATAGATTCAAAATGGTTCAAAATCTAATTTTCCCTTTTCTATAATTTTCCATTGTTAAAATAACGTTTTTATCCACGTAAATGTAAAACCTCCTTTATCTTATAACAAAGTGTTAATTAATTAATTAGGAAGTAATAACTTTGAACAATGAACTAATAAACTTTAATTAATGTTGTTTTTACACGACTATTGTTGACTGGGAGAGAGTGTTGGCCTAGTGGTTTCTTTCATTCTGAAGATTGTCCTCGTTATTCCAAAACGAGGTTTAAGGATAGTCCGAGATGTGGATTTAAACCTTAGATTTAGACACAGATTTACTCGTGAACTATAGTCTAAACACTATCCCTATATAATCTATAGGGATAGTGCTTAGACTATAGTTCCCTATATAATCTATAGGGATAGTGTTTAGACTATAGATCACGAGTAAATCAGTGTCGAAATCTAAGGTTTAAATCTACAACTCGGACTATCCTTAAACCTCGTTTTGGCATAGGTTTGAATCCTGGATCAGAAAACGGATTTTTGTTGTCGAAAAATGTGCGCGATTATATAAAATATCGTTATGAAACACTGCGGCTTAATTTATCTGTGTATATCTATATAGCTACATAGTATAAAACAAAGTCGCTTTCTCTGTCCCTATGAAATCTTTAAAACTACGCATCGGATTTTGAGGCAGTTTTTTTTAATAGATAGAGTGATTCAAGAGGAAGGTTTATATGTATAATACATGCATAATATAGCCGTGCGAAGCCGGGGCGGGTCGCTAGTTATCATTAAAGTATACCTAATGGTTAGTTATTATCAAAGAAACCACTAACACCTCGGGAGCTTTAGTGAAAATTATAGAATCAATGATTGTTTCTACAAACAATCCGTTTTCAAAATAATTTCAAGTTGACATATTTATTCTGCCTGGATATTTAACAGACAGGCACATATCCCAAGTTAGTTTTTACGTGACGTTTTAATGTGAGTTCCTGTACCTAAAAATATTTTCTAAGAAAAATGCTATTGAAAAATTGCACCGCGGTCAAATTTGAACTGAGACTGTCTGATTTTTAAAAACTAATTAAATATTTATTATTTTGAAAGGATGTTTGTTTTTTATAACCGGCTGTAATTTAACTGTAAGTTTTACGATAATGGATGGTCACGGAGTTACTGTTTGCAATTTAATTAATTTTTCTTTAATTATTTATTTTTATTATTTCCGAAAGTTTATTAAATGCATTTGGGTTCAATTATGTGCAGTTTTTAAGTAGTCATTAAATTTGTTTTTACTTAGGTAAGTCTGTAGGTAGGTACTTCTTAAATGCTATTTTTATCCACATGTGCCTCAAAGCATGAATTTTTGCACTAAACTTTATTTAAAACAAAAATATATTTATGTATGGGCACATTTACTCATGTGGTATGGGTACGAATTCAGAACCTCCTCATTTTTAACGGTGGTTAAAATAAAGTTAAGTCTTATGTGTCGCAAAGGGCAACCTCGTTAAAAGCAATCTTCTCCAGGCAACCTTTTCTAACCGATTCGAACCTTTAAAAAATCAATTGAATTTTAATTCTATTCAAAAATCCTATTGATATTTTACATAAGTAGGTACCTACTACCTAAGTTTATAAAATGCATGTGTTTTTTTTTGATAATTTAGTTTTGATAAATGGTAGGTAATATTTTGTGTCAAGAAATTTTGACATTGACAGTCTTATGACCATAAGATGACTTAGACTAGAGCGCCATCTAACGACACTAATTTCTACTACAAAAAAAAAAGAGATTGTTAACTTGCCCCCATTATGGTTTAATCTCTCCACTTGCAAAGTCATCAGTCACGACAAACAAAACTGAAACGGCAACTTACAAAATATACCACAAATAATTTGACATATCTACGTGTGAAAAGGAGAGAGTATGCCTAGAGAGAGATGTCCGCGGATAGGTGTGGCCACGACCGACCACGCCTATTTATTGATCAGGCAGACTATAACCACAGGAATTACATACTAATATAATAAATGCAAAAGTTTGTGAGTGTGTTTATATTTGTTAATGGAAACACTACTGAACACAGGAGCTCAAGAAAAATACTTAGATATACTACTTTCCATGTAGGTAAATTCGCGGGGCGCAACTATAGTAAATCAATAAACGTACCTTGTTATTAAATTATATGAAATAGGTTTTGCTACAAAACTTTTTGTGTGCTTTGGAAAATAAAAAATGTTTTTATTTTCTTTGTAGGATTGGCGTGTTTTGTGAGCGGTATTCATGGTAGTGTCAATCGTTTAATTGTTTTCTATTTATATAATTTCAAGGAAAGTTAGTAAATGACACCTATAATTATTAGCCACTATTGTAGGTATATTTTAAGGCGATATCTATTCCGTTTCTAATCATAATGATTGGGCCAATGACGGGCCAGACAGTGAACTCTGGATTACCACGATTAGGAGACGCATTATAAAGATAGGAGCAAGGCCAAGAGAAGATATCTTCCGCTCCTAAGAATTGTTTGTTGACAGACAGCCAATTAAGTGATCTTCTAAGACTCGCGATTTGTCCTTAAACTTACACAAAAAAACACCATAAGCTCACTATAAGTTTTTTGTTGCGAATAAACGGTTTCTATTTCATTTTTAATTGGTGTTTTAACTCTACTCGTTAAGAAAAAAGGTTCAGACAGAACGACCAGAAATCGATCTTATAAATTCCCATTTCTTCCTCTTAAAGTAAGAAACCCTAAACTAACTAAACCCATCTTCATCCACAGAAAAGCTCCGGCTATCACTATGCGTGGGTTGCGGCGGCCAGATCCACGACCAGTACATCCTGAGGGTAGCACCGGACCTGGAGTGGCACGCCGCTTGTCTCAAGTGCCAGGAGTGCAGGCAGTACCTTGACGAATCATGCACCTGCTTCGTCAGAGACGGCAAGACGTATTGTAAACGAGATTATACTAGGTACGTAGACATTAAAATGTTTAAAAATTAGTTTATCAAGTCTTTAGTGAAATCCAATATTTTGGAACTTTTGCAAGTGCAATGTTCACGAGAGTTTAATAATCACAAAAATTATCATGTTAGTTTTAAAAACTTATTTATGTTCTTAGATATCGTGTCTAGATGATTTTTCTCCAATTATACGAAAAATAACTTTTACTCGCAACCTCGTCCGCGTAGAGGTTTACTTTTCTAAAATCGTTTTAGCGGATGTCTACGTCATCTGTATGGCAAATTTCAGCCCGGTACGTCTAGGTTTGAGCTGTGCTTGGATATAAGTCAGTCAGTCAGTCTGAACTTTGAATTTAATGTTATTACATCATAATGAATCATTTGTATGTAAATTGAATAGAATAAGTCCCAAAATTGATCCTTGAGGTACTCCATACAAAATATATTTTTTTATTCAAAAAAGAACTGAGAGAGTCACCCATTTCTCTAAATCTCTTAGACATAGATCAAATCATACATATTTTTCTAATTTAACCTACCGAAGCGACTTTAGGTCTATATATATTTTCAAACAAAATGAGTATAATTAGATTTAATTTGACCAAATCACTCAGAAAATAAATTCCACTTTCTCCAACAGTAAATCTAAATTCGTAAGTTATATTAACCTCATTGCTTACACAATCCTAAATCCATCTTTAAACAAAAAGAAAATGCATAACCAACCGTCAATCAAGGTACGCTCGCGGCGACCGGCGCAGGCGCAGGCGGCGCGGGCGGCGTACGGCGGCGCCACTTTTTGTACACACCAAACGAATTCACTAAAATAACGCACAATTGTTTATCTTTCCACCCTTCCATTTCAATCCACCAAAATATAGAATTACAAGTAAGCAAATATCATTATAACTATGAAGTTTATAAACTCTATCCCTTTCTATATAAAAGCTATAATCGCTTGTTTCTAAAGGTATAATATACGCGATGTTTTGTCACTCTACACTGTGATGTGCCGAAGAGAAAACAAACTGAGTTTGACTGAGCATTATGTATTTTGGCGCCAAAACAAACGTCAGTTTGACAGCGCGGCGGGCGGCAACGGGCGGCTTCGCTATACGATATGATCTAAGATGTTTGCTTCCATTTACACCGGCCGGATAAGCCGGTCTTCGATTACTTCATTTTATTATTTGAAATAACATTGAGGGGTTTTGAATTTGTTTTTATATTCGTCTCTGTTTGAACTGTCCCTGACAGTCGTGACATACGGCAAAATATTTCTCTAAAATGTTGAATTTAATGCGGTCGAATCACGTCCTCGAATTAATCTAGGGCTAACACAGAAGTATTATGATTATATTATTCAACAAATGATTGTCTGGAATTTGTTAAAAAAAACTTCAAACTTGAGAATAATAAAGAAAGCCGGTACCTATAATGATTTGTTGAAGATCTGACGATGATCTTCGGAGTGATGAGCAAAATACTTCTTAAAAAGGCAGTAGATTGGTTTTAATAGGTAAGTATATCTATTAATATCAACTGTTGCAAAAAGTTCGTGCTATCAGGGACTACTGTTCGCAGAAATTTTAATTTGTTCTCACGTTTGTCCGTATTTCATTTTACATAATGGCTTTCGATTGAATAAATTAGAAATTATTTAAGTATTATTTGAACTCTCCGGACATCCTTTCTCAAACAAACCGATTCAATCCACTAAATTAACACTTATATATCAATAAACAATACAATTTCCTTCCATAGAAATGATAAACCAGGAAGGAGCACAACACAATATCCGATTTACAAATTAGAAAAAAATAAACATAATATTGTCTAATTATAAGGGCTAACGCAGACAACAGACATGAAAGCTGCTGATAGTTGATAATAATAATTATATAATATAAACTAGCGACCCGCCCCGTCTTCGCACGGCTATATTATGCATGTATTATAAATACAAACCTCCCTCATGAATTACTCTATCTATTAAAAAAAACCGCATCAAAATCCGTTGCGTAGTTTTAAAGATATATAGGGACAGACAGCGGGAAGCGACTTTGTTTTATACTATGCGACCCGCCCCGACTTCGCACGGCTATATTATGCATGTATTATACATATAAACCTTCCTCTTGAATCACTCTATCTATTAAAAAAACAGCGCACTCCGGGAGTGCAGGCAGAAGTGAAAACAAACTTGTTATTTCTCATAGAATATTTCTTGAAACGATCTGCTACTGCCATCTATTAGCACTCACTTAAACAAATATAGTTTATTTTTTATTCGCTAGATGGCAGTAAAAAATTTAAATCAGCGCCATCTACATTCGAATAGCGGTCTTTCTAGAAACTAAGTTTCTCAATTTGTGTAATAGATGGCAGTATAAGTTAAACAAAAAGACTAACACAAATAAAATCTCATCTGTCGCGTCAAAATCTGTCGCGTCAAAATCTGTCGCGAGATCGGTTGAAAATGCTCACCCACAAAAGTGCCCAACGCGCCATAAGAAGTTTTCACTTCAAAAAACCGCATCAAAATCCGTTGAGATCTAAGCATACAAAGGGAAATAGGGACACAGGGACATAGGGACGGCGAAAAGTGACTTTATTTTATACTATGTAGTGATAGTGATAGTGAAGTGATAGTGAAGAGAAAAAGCCTCATCAACAGATCTCTGAAACAACAAGAGCTACGACTCTGAAACTTCGCTTCGCAATGGAGGTTCTTTTTAGGACGTAGAGGAGCACTGTGGAAGGATTTTGGGAAAATTGTCCTCTAAAGGGCCGATAAAGTTTGTAGTTTGTAGTAAATATTCTGTTTTTGTTGTATCTCTATGTGTATTTGTAAGTATCTGCGCGTAACCTATAGCCATCCTCGATAAATGGACAAACCAACACTAAAATTATTTTTCAATTCGAACCAGTAGTTCCTGAAATTAGCGCGTTCAAATAAACAAACAAACTCTTCAGCTTTATAATATTAGTATAGATAAATTAATATTAATTATAAAGACACACTAACGCGGGTCAAAATGTGGGGCGCCGCCGCCGCCAGTCTATAAATATAAAAAATCAAAGACTTGACTTATACTATTACTAACTGAAATATCAACGCATATCATAGACCAATAAACGGATCGAGTTATTTAGTATACAGATAGCAGTTTTAAAGTAGGTACCGTGCTAAAATAAAACAAATTATTTTTTACTTATTTTTTTTTGTTAGTCTTCGTGATCTGTCGTCTGCATACGCCCTAACAATTTAAAACAAATAAACAACATTCTAATTATAATTGCGTCAATTATTTAACGTAAACATGCCTCCCCCTGCGCCCGCGCCGCGTGTCTCGCGTTTCCTTCGGAAGGGAACGAGTTGGAGCTATTTCTGTCACACGTTGCTGTCAAACTAACATGTCGGTAACTCTGAATTGACCTAAAGATACCTAGGTCGTTCCTGTAGATTTTGGCGAAAAAGTGAAGAAAATATGACCTACCCAAGTACCCACAAGTAAAATGGCTATCGGATTGGATTTTGTTTGTGTGGGATTAACCGACTTCAAAAAATACTTTTCTAATTACTTCTGAAATATTTATATTAAATTATTGTTTTTAAATTTTTTATGTGATTCGGTTTTAAAATAAAATAACACATAAAATGGGGCAAATCCAATTCGTATCAGGATTCTGATACAATTCGTCGAAAGGTCTATTGTTTATCTATGGTCGACAGTAACCATTTCGATTCAATTTCGCTATTACCTTTTATGTACTTTTGCTCGCGACTTCGTCCGCGTAGGGTTTACATTTTTCAAAATCCATAAAAAGGTCATAACTATATTTTGTTTGCCAAAGTCCGATCAGTCCATTGACATTATTGGCTTATGCTGTGCTTTGTTTCAATCAATCAGTCAAGACCATGGATTTAAGATTTATAGATTACTAGCTGTGCCCCATCATGATGGTTTTAGCCGCGTTGGTGTCACAGTGATATGCATTACCTACAAATTATTACGAACTAAATACTATAATTAACCCTTTATAGGTCGGATATCCAAAAATCCTTCATAGTACTTCCCTACATTCTAAAAGGAATCCATGCAAAGTTTCAAACACTTAGCTCTTTGTAGTTTCAGAAATTTCGCCATGAGTCGTTCTCTTTTATATATGTATAGATTTTATTCATTGCTTCGTACATTTTGACCGTCTGAAACGTATGCATCGTAATGTTAGTTAAATCTATCTCCACACCTATCGGAAAAGGTGTAGAAATATCACCGTGTGTTTACCCTGAGCCCTGGCAGCCATCTCAGGCCAGCAGTCAATTAGCGGAACCTGACACCCGGTCGTTGGAGTTATATTACTTAACTACATCTATTTATGGATGCCTAGTACTCTCGGACCGGTGTTGGCATAGTGGTAGATACTTAGACTTTCATTTCGAAGGTTGCGGGATCGGATCCCGATCGGCAGTGTTCCAATGGATTTTTGTGCGCTATTAACATTGCTCTTGCGCTAAAGGAAAACATTGTGATGAAATCTGCGGCTTAGTCGGCTTGGTTGGTGCTAGTCGAATTGACAAGTCTTTCGTCTGGATATGGTCGACTAAGCTAAGAGGGTTTACTTGCTTACCATGTTTTATCATGTTGTACGCAAATAAATGATTGAATCTGAATCTTGGCAAGCCTACTCCTTACGCAAAAAGTCATTGACGAGATCATTTCTTTCGCGGGTGAAACCGCGTGGCTCTATACCACAACAATAATCTGTTAATTTAAATATTTATTCCACGGCGGGAATCGAACCACCTTCTCATAAATCTTCCTTATACATCGTCAAATAACACTGAACATTGAAAACAACACAAAGGCTTTACGCATTTGAGGTGAAAAAAATCTTTAATCCTACTTCGGTAGTACCTAACCCTATCCATACCTATAGGCGATGCTTTTAGCGATATTACAGGGGTGGTCTCCACCCCCTACCCCGGTCGATGACCCCCACGGGGTGGCTTTTATACACGAATTTGGGTGTCGAAATGTATTATATTCTAACTTCGATGCGACAGTCTGAAAATATGGTGTTTACGAATTATGTATCTTTATTAAATGGTTGGAAATCATTTTATTTTTTGCAAAATGTTTTTTGAGCAATTGACATCAGAAAGTATAATAAGAAAGTTAAGGTCTTTAGAACTGGAACTTTAGAACAGCTCGGTTATAGAACTGGGTTTAAACCCAGCTCCAGGTTGTTGTATAAGGCGTTTTTGGGGTTTATGGACCTTGTGGTGACTATCGTTACTTGAGTCCTCCCTGCCCACTATGCTGCACATAGTGGGCAGGGAGGACTCAACAACTACCTACTCTTCTTCTGCCTGCTCTTATTCTAATTTATTTGTCGTTGGTGCAGTATGTCTTCTATTAGTCGTCATCTCATCGTTCACATCCATCTCTTCTTTCAATTTCCGTTATCCCCCAAATTGGCATGATTATCAATTTGGGGGATAATGTCACGGCAAATTCACCTATACCCCATTTGGGGGATAGGGGGAATACCCCCTCATGTCTTGTCTCACGCAGTTCATCCATCTTTTCTTAGGTCGTCCTCTTCCTCTCCACCCCTCTACGTTCATACTCATCACTCCTCTAGTCACATGCGTCTCCTCTCTCCTCATCACGTCATGTCCATACCAACTCAAACTGTTTCTTTTACTTTTATCTCTGGAGTAGGTACTTACTTGCACTTAGAGTAGGTAGGTATAGTAACAGCTAAGTGTTCCTGAGTATGTTATAAATGTATTTTCCCTTGTCCCTCAGGTTATTCGGCACAAAATGCGACAAATGCGGCGCGTCCTTTAGTAAGAACGACTTCGTGATGCGCGCCAAGACGAAGATTTACCACATAGACTGTTTTAGGTGCTGCGCGTGTGCACGACAACTTATACCAGGTAAGAATGTCTTCGCCAGGACCAGGGCTTGGGGATCTTAGTGCACTCTTTTCTATATTAATTATTATAGGTTAGAACAACTCAGCACCAACCAACTTCACCAGGATTCCCTTTGGGTTAGGGGATTCTGGTGGTCTCTTTTCTACAGTAAATTTATTTCAACTGGGTCTACCATTTTAAAGCACAAGGGAAAATAGGTTTTACTTTAAGATTGAGATTGCGGGGCCTTAGAGTCTATGGAGCACCTCCTCCAATGTGCCCTAACAACTGCAAAATGTAACTTTGGACGGCTTTTTCGAGGTACATGATGCTGTCATCGCTGTTACAAGCTATCCCGAACCCCAGACACAATACTGAGATGAAAATCGAAGTACTTATGCATGCAGGTCTGCTGTCTTATAAACCAGTGAACTAGTTACTGATAATTATCAAAAATATTAAGTCCCTAAGCCAAGTTCCCAGCAGATAGCAGACGTCATAAACTCAAAAAACATTACTCTACTTTTGACTCTGCCGTAGTCTGTTTTTTTTTTACCAACCTAAGGCAAGTAAAATATTTTTTGAATTATTGGTATTCGGAAATATTAGTTTCGTTTGATAATTCGACATATTAAATGCACAAAACTGGTGATGGAATCAATTAATATAGATTAAAACTAGGTATATTTTTGTTACAGGTGATGAATTCGCGTTAAGAGAAGGTGGTGCTTTATATTGTAGAGAAGATCATGACGTTTTAGAAAAGGTATGAGTCTAAACTGCTCTAGTAAGGTACCTGCGGGTATTAAGGGCCATTTGCCATTTCGTGAAATAGACAACAACTTATTAAAAACAGGTCATTAGCTAAATATTTGCTTTATTTTTTAAAAATTCGCTTGGTTTTTTCTTGTTAATTTTGTCACTTATGTCAAGGTTAGTGGCCCTTATTACCCGCATGTACAGTCGGCTGCCCCCGGTAGAGTTCTAAAATTACTATTATTGGAATGTTTGCATTCTAAAAGTTTTTGTTTGATCAATTCATGAGTTAGAAGACTTTAAATTTAAAGCAGGTGCCTAGAATCTTGCTTGTGTTGAAAACATTCTTATAGCAACCGTTTTGGAGCTCTACGGGCGGGTCTAAAATTATGCAGCTGACCTTACCTTATTATATTATGTACCTACTATATAAGTATATACCTATTTAGGACTGAGAAGATACATAAGGGCATATTTTCTCTTTATTTCCTAGAAGAAACGCGAAACGGCGACAAACCTCAAACAAATTCGAGGGCAGTATTTCACAAACCACGCGTTTTGACCTTTTTACTTTCGTTTTGGTCAGTGAGTTGGGAGCATGGACGTATCCCTATATACTTATATAAAATTCTCGTGTCACGGGGTTCGAAGTTGAATTCCTCCGAAACGGCTCGACCGATTCTCATGAAATTTTGTGAGCATATTCAGTAGGTCTGAGAATCGACCAACACCTATTTTTTATTTTGTTTCCTTTAGTTTTTTTTTTTGTAAATGGCAAAACAACGTTTGCCGGGACAGCTAGTCCCTATATATATAAAATTCTCGTGTCACAGGGTTCGAAGTTGAACTCCTCCGAAACGGCTCGACCGATTCTCATGAAATTTTGTGAGCATATTCAGTAGGTCTGAGAATCGGCCAACATCTATTTTTTTTTTTTTTTTTTTTAAATAGCAAAACAACGTTTGCCGGGACAGCTAGTCTTAATATTAATATATATAAATCTCGTGTCACAATGTTTGTCCTCAATGGACTCCTAAACCACTTAACCGATTATAATAAAATTCGCACACCATGTGCAGTTCGATCCAACTTGAGAGATAGGATAGCTTACATCCCGATATTCCCACGGGATCGGGAGTTACGCGGGTGAAACCGCGTAGGGCAGCTAGTTATACTATAAATATTACGTCCATGGTTGGGAGGCACTTACAAATACCAAATGTCACGTTTAACGGGTGTGACGTTACAAGACGTTTTACGTGCTCCATTGTAGCTGCTTCCATCATGCAGTTTGTCCAATTTTTTCAAGACTTTTTGTCGAGCTTATCAAATATAAGTTCTATGTTGCAAGTTCTTTTTCCTGCTTTCGTGATGCGTCTTAACCGATTTTTTCAGTATTTTCAGTCGAAGTTTGTCAAAACAGAGTTCTATGTCGCGAGTTATTTTTCTATGTTTTTTGTTTTAATTTAAATAATTGTGTATTTCCTTGCAGAGTACAACAACAGGCAGTACGAGTGGTGGCAACACAGAAAGTAACAACAACACAACACTAAGCAACAACAACTCACACCATCCACACGAGTTAGGTTCCATGTCAGGTTTGTTATTATTAACCTACCTACTTGCTTTTACAATCGATAGATCACTGGTTTGCCTACTATCGCACTTGGCTGATGGTAGTTGACGATGCGGTCGCCTCGGAATCACCTCGCCGTTTATCAGCTGAAAAGTATTTTATATTTAACTAGCGACCCGCCCCGGCTTCGCACGGCTATATTATGCATGTATTATACATATAAACCTTCCTCTTGAATCACTCTATCTATTTAAAAAAACCGCATCATCAGCAATCCGCTGCGTAGTTTTAAAGATATAATGCATACATAGGGACAGACAGTGGAAAGTGACTTTGTTTTATACTTACTTACTATGTAATGATGAAGATATAAAGAAGATACTATGTAGTGATAGTGATGACTAGCTGCGCCCCGCGGTTTCACCCGCGTAAGTCTCGATCGCGTAGGAATATCAAAATAAAAAGTAGCCTATACTATAGCCTTCCTCGATAAATGGAATATCCAACACAAAAATTATTTTTCAATTCGAACCAATAGTTCCTGAGATTAGCGCGTTCAAACAAACAAACTCTTCAGCCTTTTAATATTTATAATATTTTAAAATTTTTGTCCAGAATGTTGATTAAATTTATTTTTTATTTTTAGACTTTTCACTGGTTTGTTTATAGGTATATTCCATACTAATGAAATACTTAATCTTTATTTTAACTTAACTTTAATTCATTAACCAGATCAGTGCCAATGACTAGTATCGATTTACCTGCCTATTCATATGATTTTGAAATTACTGTGCATTTTATCAATTTAGCTCCTACATAAGTACTTCACTAATTACATAATTTAATATATCTACTGCCAAATAGATAAACTGAAACAAAACAAGACAAGGAATCAAATTACAACACTGAAAATACTTAGAAGCGAAACTACCAAAAAAAACCTTTAATTAAATGATATCTTACACGTAGCGGCGTTATCAAAGACAGCGGAAGCCTTTGGCGGCACACATCAAAGCACGTTATCAGTTAATCAGTGCATCGCGAAACTATTACACGGACAAGTGTTGTGATAAACTAATCGAATGTGTATCGATAAGATGGACTAATATTGATGAGATTTTAACGCTAGGATAACGTATTAATATCGAATTCGTAAAAATAGATTGCGGAAAACACATTTATCTTGTGATAACGGTATTGATTTTGTGTGATTTGACGGTAAATAATCGTGTCATATGCGGACTTGAAAATATTATTGTAGGTACTTACCTACCAGACTACAAGGTGCCCGCGCGATTTTATTAAAAGCGTACGCAGTTATAGCTTTTTTTCTTACAAATATATTTCTTTATAAACTTCCTGAATAATGCCCTTAGCTAAGAAGATTGGTTTCGTCGCATGTGACCAAAAACGGGAATGGTCAATTATAGGTGTAGGTACATACAATTCTATTGTTTGATGAAACCTTAACAACAGCAAAATAGAGGGACCTATGTAAGTAGAGCACTTACATCTAGGTCCCTCTATTTCGCTGTTTTTATTTTATTTTTAACCCCTCGACGCAAAAACGACGGGGTGTGTTATAAGTTATATTTATTTTAACGTCAATTTATTACAGAAAAAACTATTATTTACAATAAATTAAATATAATAAAAATTTATAAAACAAAATGTCAAAATATCTAAAAATAAAAAAAATTATGTCAAGCAAGTCAGGTTGGTCAAAATATTGTTTTCTAATAACACGATACCAAAGTTCTTGTCATCACGTCTTACGATTACTCCCGTCTGACCACCAAACACAGGTGGTCAGTTGAAACATATCCCTTGTGATTATTGAAGGTAAATTTAAAGTTTTTTTCCTATTTCGTTAATCACTACATAGTATAAAACAAAGTTGCTTTCTCTGTCCCTATATCCCTATGTCCCTAAGTATGCTTAAATCTTTAAAACTACGCAACGGATTTTGATGCGGTTTTTTTAACAGACAGAGTGATTCAAGAGGAAGGTTTATATGTATAATACATGCATAATATACCCGTGCGACGCCGGGGCGGGTCGCTAGTATATTATAAAGCTGAAGAGTTTGTTTGAACGCGCTAATCTCAGGAAGTATTGGTTCTAATTGAAAAAATATTTTTGTGTTGGATAGTCCATTTATCGACGAAAGCTATAGGCCATATTTTTCACCCGATATTCCCACGGGATCGAGAGTTACGCGGGTGAAACCGCGGAGCGCTGCAATTAGTAATAAAGTGTATCGTCTCAATTGACCAATGATAAAAATAAAAACGAAAGACGAATCTACCTACGTCACAGCACAGGGGCTGTATGTAGGTAAACCTTAAATTCTCACCCCTTTCTGTGAATAATCCCCTGGATTATAGAGGTGTGAATTGGACTCAAATGACCGACGGTCACTCTTTGAAGGATTACAATTTTAACTTATTAATATTTGTATTCCGTTGATTAGTTTTTAATAATAGATGTTTAGGTTTAAATGAGTGTGAAGTGGGATTAATGACCAACGAGGCGTTACCAAATGATTAGGTATGTTTGAATGTCAGAAAGGGGGCTAAGGACTTCATTTATTTAACACCTGAGGCAAATATACGAAGTATTTTTAAGCAACTACAAAAATTACAAACAAATGCGCATTTTTTCTTGAAAATATTTTCAGAATCAAATGATTATTAGAATCCGGAATCCAGAAATTCAGAATCCAGATTAGATAACCCAATTGCAGTACCTACATTCATTTTTAGTTCTTTTCAGGGTTCTGACTTCCGAGCCCAAAGGGTAGAAACGGGATCCTAATTCTAAAACTTTACTGTCCGTTCTATCCGTCTGTCTGTCTGTCACCATGCCGTATCTCATGAACCGTGATAGCAAGACAATTGAAATTTTCACAGATTATGTATATCTGTAGCCGCTATAACAACAAATACTAAAAACAGACAAAATATTAAGTGGGGCTTCCATAGGTATAACATTGTACGGAACCGTTCGTGCACGAGTGCGACTCGCACTTGGCCGGTTTTTCCTTGATATTTTCATAATATAGGTCAATAGTATACTTAGATATAAAAGTAAGTATATAATTTATTTACTCAACTAATTTAAACGTTTTCAGATTCAGGCAGCGAGTCTGGCTCCCACAAGAGCGGTCGCGCGCGCACCTCGGCCGGCGCAGCCGACGGGAAGCCGACCAGAGTTAGGACCGTCCTCAATGAGAAGCAGTTGCATACGCTAAGGTAGGGGGGGCTCTGGGATTATATATAGCTGGGAATATACCTAGTGATATTATTTTTTTTCTTTTTTTTACTCACTGATTAAGTAGGTAGGTACCTATACCAAATCAACATCATTATCATCTTCCTGCCCTTATCCCGATTTATTTGTGGTCGGCGCAGTATGTTTTCTTCTTCCATTCACTCCTATTAGTCGTCATCTCATCGTTCACATTCATCTCTCTCATGTCTTGTCTCACCGAAGTCCATCCGTCTTTTCTTAGGTCGTCCTCTTCCTCTCCATCCTTCTACATTCATACTCATCACTCTTCTAGTCACATGCGTCTCCTCTCTTCTCTTCACATGTCCATACCAACTAAAATGGTTCCCTTTTACTTTTTCAGTAACCGGTGCTACTTTCAGGCTTCCTCTAATATACTCATTCCTTATTTTATCCATCCTCGTTACTCCACACATCCATCTCAACATTCTCATCTCCGCTGCATGCAATCTTCTCTCATCCTTCTTCTTCACGGCCCAGCATTCCGATCCATACATGACGACAGGTCTTATCACGATTTTATAGATTTTACCCTTCAGTTTAAGGGGAATCCGTGGATCACAGGTGGTTGCTGTGACCTTAACTTAAATCGTTTTTATCTGTAATTGTTTGAAAAATTATGAAACCGTGAAGAAAGATGTGAGAATTTATTAATATTTGACACGTCATTAGGATTTTCCGCCAATTAACAAGAAAAAAAATAGGTAGGATTTGTTCTGATGGTATCTCTTTGATTGTGTAGTGGGTATTTTTATCGGGTTGATTCATTTTATCTGATTATAAGAATTGTGTAGCCAATTGACCACAAAGTTTCTGACACAAATTACATTATTTTACCTGATTTTGCCCTACTACAACTAAGCCAAAAGAAGCATTATTTAACACTACTATCAATACTTACTCTTAGTATTACAAAGAGGAAAGATATGAAAGATAGATGAAATTTGGTGTGACAATACATTGATTCATTGGGAATAACATAGAATTTTTAACCCGATATTCTCACAGGAGTTACGCGGGTGAAACCGCGGGGCGCTGCTATGTATTTTCATTTAATTTAAAAAAAAAAACCTTTTGAGAAAAAAACGGAAAGTTTTGATTAGGTATCCAGGTGACTGTAGGCAGGTACTTAAGAAAACAAACGACTATCTAGTCGTTACGCTATCTAGTCTTAGCCAAACTAGTCCAAAAGCAATGTTATTTTTAACGCTATGTAGTCAAAACGAGATTTAGTCTTATAGCGATATGGTCGTACCTGCTATCTAGTCATATTGAGATGTCATGAATCTTCTAACACGTACTAAGTATAAAAAAAAACTTTAGAAGAAAGATCACCAACTAATCTCCACCAAAAACCTACTCAAAGCTTGTAGGTACCGAGGGAATAATTCGATAATTTCAATATGAAATGCATAATTTCCAGAACATGTTATGCAGCGAACCCCCGGCCTGATGCCCTGATGAAGGAGCAACTAGTCGAGATGACAGGTCTCAGTCCTCGGGTCATCCGCGTCTGGTTCCAGAACAAACGGTGCAAGGACAAGAAGAAGACTATACAGCTCAAGATGCAGATGCAACAGGAGAAGGTGGTAATTACACACAACAGGTTTCATCATCTTATTTAGCAAATGTTAATATTCTACACAGTTAAGGTGAAAGGGTACCGGGCGCTCTCTCCATACAAACGTAGTCGACTGTTTCCTCCCTGGATAATGACACTAGCACAAATATTTTTGTGCCATAAAACCTATAACTGCCATGACTATGCCCCTATGTTTTGGTTTTTTCGTTTTCTAATAATCATAGAAATAAAAATAAAAAAATAGGGACCTGGTCATGGCAGTTATAAGTTTTATGCACCAAAAATATTTGCTCTAGTGTCATTATCCAGAATCAAGAATTTTAATTCAGGGAGAAAACAGTCGACTACGTTTGTAATAGTTTGTATGGAAAGAGACCCCGGTAGCCTTTCCTCTTAATGAGTCAATCATTAAAGTGGGAGAGTCACCCAAACGATGGCACACCCGGCCATCTGCCCTTTGTGACCTGATAACTGCTCTGCAGACTATCTTAACAGGGCGGTTGTGCCGTGGCCGAGTTATGGGCAAGAATATTGTGACATAACTTTGAAGTAATGACAGCGTCAGGTAATTTTTTCTACAGTGACAAATTGTAGGGGTCTATGTTACATCTACAGCACTCAAACTATGTCGAATAGAGTTAAATATATTGCAGGACATTCCACACATCGCCATCTAGCCCCAAGCTAAGTAACTACACTTGTGTTATATGTGCTAGACAACGGATATACTACTTATATACTTTTCTTTTGTAAATATATACTTAAAATACAAAGAAAAAACCAGACCACAGACAAATGACTAAGCATAAATACTTGCCCGAGGCGGGAATCGAACCCGCAACCCTGTGTTTGGCAGTCCGGCACGGTGACCATTATGCCAACTGGGTCGTCAAAAACTCTACTTTTTATCACAGTTGCTCATAAAGTGGATCTTATTGAACCGCTTTTAGGCTCATAATGCAACGTATTATACACCCGTGCGTTTAAAAAAAATCCAACTAGTGCTAAAATAATACGTTATCCCGATGTTAAATACGTATCTTACTGCTAATTACATATTGGGTAGATGAAACATTCTTAATTTATCTGGGTTATACTGTATAGAAAAAAGGTACCATCAAAGAGTTTTTAAGCCTTGCTGGCTTAAAACTCTTTGTTGGTACCTTTTTTCTTCTTTTCAAAAGGTTGTCTCTAAAGTCTGATAACGAACGATAATTTTACGTGATAACGTCTTTGAAAACAATTAAAAATTGAGTTTTGTTTTTATTTTGTTTTTTCTTTAGGTACATAAATATATTTTTTCCTTACCATTATATTCTGTTTTTAACCGCCGACGCAAAAACAAATGAAAAAAACCCGATAAAATAATGTATGTCAGACGAGGCTGTATAGGTTAAAAGTCTTTTGCCTAGCCTTTCGGGAGTGTAATTAACAAAAAATAGTAAACCTAAAATTCTTAAAAACTTTTTATTGTTTTAACAAGTCTTTTTTTTATTCGCAACTGTGATAAAAAACGTCGTACGATACACGTGTGGATTGATCATTCCATCTCGGCTTTTGCCACGTTCGCGTTCCGCTCGCGCGTCATAAACCGCCTCTATGGAATGATCAACTTTCCACACTTGTATCGCAATGTACCATTGTTAAACACATTGAAGTAATAATAGCAGTACAGACGTTGCTTAAAACTGGACCATTTACCACGGAGCTGTTGCCTATGTCACTATTTATGCTGTAAACTGAAACTATACAACATTTTATGTAAATCGGTTGAGGCTACTGAAATTATGCAGTAAGATATTTAATCGATTTTATCGTCGATGCGATTCAAGAAGAGTATGGGACGTATGAGAGCCATAGACTAACAAAAAATGAGAGCGTACAAAGTACATCATAGTAATTATTTTCCCGGGTCTTTATCGCGTATTTTTTATTTTTATTTCTCTTACCTCGACGTTTCGACTATGTTACAATAGTCCTGGTCGCGAGGAGACTGGAGCAGCGGCAAGCATTGTCATACCAAAGTACATCATACCAAAAAAAAATCCGTATTATGTTTAACCATATCGCTGCTAGAACAGAGTGTCCCATAGCACGTGTTAATATCGTGTAATGGTTTCCAACAGGAAGGCCGTCGTCTCGGCTACATGTCGTTGGGAGTACCACTAGTTGCGGGGTCGCCGGTGCGGCACGAGGCGGGCTCGCTGGCCCTCGAGGTGACAGCCTACCAGCCGCCGTGGAAGGCGCTCTCCGACTTCGCGCTGCATGCGGACCTCGACCGCGCGCCGCACCACACGCACGCCTTCCAACAACTCGTTAACCAGGTATTACTTCTTTCAACTTTTTAGTACGCGTTCGAGGGATATTTAGGGAAACACGCACTAAGTTCGAACAGAAAGTTTATTGTGACAATGGGTTCATAAAAAGTTCAATATAATTGGAGAAAACGGCAGGAAAACGGTGATAATTTTAACAAACGATTGTCGAAGAAGGAAGCGGAAACAAGTCCATGAGCTTGTCGCGTCGCAGTGTTACCATTATAAAATATAACTAGCAGTAACACAATGTGTTGCTGGACACCCTCTATTGGCCATGTTGGGCATGGTGTTGGCCAGGTTTGCTATAACTTATTATTCGAACCGGAAATGGGCTTTCAACCTAATGGAGTGTATAGTCTTCAGAATAATTTTTGACATACCTTCCTATCTACAGCCTGACAAGGGAGATAGATAGAACACTTTATTGTACACACCAAGATATATATTCTATCTAAAAAATATACCTACGCGACGAATTAAGAACCTCCTCCTTTTTTGCAGTCGGTTAAAAATCTAGTTTAAAACTCGAGTGTCACAATAGGTGGACTTACGACTGAAGGCGGTCTCATAAGCGATCAAATGAGAATTAGAATTTGAAATGCTTTGCAAAAATGTTTATCCCCGATGGTGTTACAACCACTATGCTGAAGCGGGACACTTAGACTTACCTAAAGATTAGTTTTAATTTCAAAACTTCCTAATTAGTGTGGATTTAACACTAAAAGAATACTCAAATTCATTGATATCCGGAGCTTGGTCTACCACGTCTTTAAAAGTTTTATAGAATGACTAGTCTGTCCCGGCAAACGTTGTTTTTTGCCTTATACAAATAAAGGGAAAAAATAGATGGTGGTAAATTCTAAGACCTAACGAAAATAACTAAAAAATTTCATAGTAAGCGGTTCAGCCGTTTAGGAGGTAAGTAGGTACTCAACTACTAATATTATAAATGTTAAAGTTTGTGTGTATGTATGTTTATTACTCCTTCACGCAAAAACTGCTGAACCGATTGTGTTGAAACGTGAAGGGGTAACAAACACACAAACTTTCACATTTATATTTGTAGGATCATCATTGTAGGAAAAATCCAATTAACGGAGAAATGGTAGAGATTTCTCCGATAGTTGTAAGGAGAAGGTTCTCAATTCGTCTGTAGGTATGTTGTTTTTTAATTGTTCGTTAACCTTACTTACAACCATTTTCCTGTAATTTCCAGATGCACGGTTACGACGTCCCATCCCTCCCACCCCCTCGGCCAGCACACGGTCACGCCGGCGGCGCGGGGGTCGTAGCCGGCGTCGGTGAAGACAACTACGTCACATACCTTGAGAGCGATGACAGTCTACCTCCTTCACCCTAGTGCTGTCTTTCATAATACCCTCTTACTACAATAACGGCCATTTTCATTAGCCAATCGGAAGTTGCAGCAAATGGCGTCGCAGTGAAGAGGAATAGTACATTGTTATCCTAGGTGTGAAATACACTCATTACAAGTCCCGAGACGGAGTTTGGCGCCCGAGCGTAGCGAGGGCGCTAATAGTTCGAGGGACTTAATGAGTCTTTCACCCGAGGTAAACACTGTGCTTTTCATTACGAATAATACATAAAATTCTTCATAACAACGAGAATGAATGAGACTATGAGACTCCATACCACATGAGTAGGTACTCATGTGTCCATACTACCTGATCCTCTTACAAGGTTGGGACCAAAGAGGTTATACATTATGTAGTATTTTTTTAGGTTTCTGCTATTTGTATTCAATACTTAAATACGGCGGTACTTACCGAAGAAGTTTTTATTAATGAGTTAATCCAACATTGGGAAATGACGCGAAGTCCGTAGATTTAACTTACATTTTTTGTAACACGGTTTGTCTAGAAAATGTTATTTACAAAAAATACACAATCATAAATGAAAAACCAGATTAAACTTAACACAAAAACATAATAAAATAAGAAAAAATAGTTACTTAGTACTAAACTCTGGCAGTATGCATGAGCCGTGCCAAGCCATAATTATTATTCTTTGGTGTAAAAAAAAAGCAAGGAGGTTAGGTTTTTGAAGTTCCTAATGCGTAATGATACTGGCTACATGCAGATTGCACAAGTCGTGCGAAGCCATAATTTGACATGACAGCTGTCAGTGAAAGTGAAAAGCCCTAGGGCTGGAAATTTTATTTTCTACACGCTCTTCAGGCATATTTAGACCTACTTTCGGAGTATGAGTTATGAAAAAAACTTTGCGCGCGTCTTAATTTGCGTTATTTGCATAATTGTGTCAAGACATTTTTCTACCTATTTTGGCGAAGCTTGTACCCTTGAACATGCCTTGAAATAATTTATAATAACTTGACACTGGCTATATGCACAAATCGTCCGAAGCCACTTGAAGAAAATAAAAAAAAGGCATGGGCCAATCAACGCCCCTCGTAACCGTCGCCACTCGCTGCAACTTCAAGTTTAAAATGCCTGTGTAGTTGAGGGTTAAAATACTACCTTTTATAGTAGTTGGCCAGTTTCATACTTGTACAAAATACCAATAGATAGACGAACTTTGTATAATAAAAAGCTATCTTAAATTCAAAAATATTAATAGCAAAATATTTTGTTACGAATAATAAGTACCTACAACTTTAGATTTTGCTATTAAATTTGTTAAGGCACTTGTTTTTCCAATGAAAAATTTTGTTATATTTTCCTATTTCTTGCTCTCAATAGTAAATAATAATACCTATACATAATATCAGTAAATAGACTATTTTGTACAGTAAAAATAAAATTAATTAATCGAGGTTTACCATTAGAATAAGGTCCATAAGATTTTCATTTCATATTTTATTTATTTTTTATTTTTACTAGACTATTAACTTTAGATCTGATATTGTAAATATTATGTAATATCGTTGTAAATAAAATAAATTGTATAAATAATGTATGCGACATCAAGATCTACTAAAAGTTTTTATAGTTAATAATTTAAAACACTTTTATACCTACTATTCTAAATGTAAATAGATTAATAGTTAGCATTTTTAAGGTCTGTATTTATACCTTCGTTGTTTTCCTTGGCAATCTTTATCCTTCACTCTTCCGTTTCCCCCTTAAGAGGCTTACAGTATCAAAAGATCGGTCTCTATTCGACTATATTGAAATGAGCGAGATGTGAGATGCTGCGTAATTAGTTTAGGCATTTTTTTCTTTAAATCAGAACAGTACCTAAAATACCTATTTTTTGCCAAAAACCAAAAGAGTTGCATTAATTTTTGCTAGTAAAAACTTACGGTTTTTAATATAGTTACAAGAATTTCAGGTGTATTTTCGAAGATTATGCTTTATATAAAGGTAGAATTAAAACAGGTAGTTGTGTTATGTTTTGAGCATAGTATTTCGGTAGTATGTATCGAACTTATACTAGTATTTTTTTCAGTTACTGAAGTAAATCATACCTATACTTTTACGCGCTAAAAATACTGGCGTTTGGGTCTTTAGTCCTCTCTGCCTCTTAAGTCAATGTCCACTAACCTATCCCCTATATCTCCCAAACGCAATCCCTCCATCTCTTAGCCTTTCCCTGCTCTACTTAAAGGCCTTTATGTACCTATAGTTTTATAAAAGATGCTACGAAATTTTTTAGTATAATTTTACATTACTTATATCATATTCTTACATAAATTAATGTAAAAAGGGTGATGTAGTAAATAGTTAAGCTAACATTTTTTGATATAGAGAAAATGTTAATTTATTATGTAGTTAAATAACACACTGGTCTTAGATTGTCGGCATTATATTAATACGAAATCAATACAATGAAAGTTATGGTATTTTATTTCAACGTCCTCAATTTTTTATCTTATTTATATTTAAGTAGGGGAGACCGAGGGGTTTTGCAACAGAGGGGTTTTGCAACAGTGCTAATATCTCGAAATCCAAAACCGTTAGCCAGTTGTCAATAACGCGATTGAGAAGCTTTTCCTCTCCTGCGCACCCTTCAGTAGTCGTCCATCGCCTACCATGTGCGGTTGCTGAGATATGACACTCGCGTGACGAAAATTGCAAAAAGTAAGTTTTAAACGTTATTTAGAGATACCTATATTTCAGCAATGTGGCTATATTGTGGTTTATGTTATATTCGTTTTGAAAGCTTATTGATTCAAGATTCAAATTTTATAGATGGTATGGCTCATTTATTTGTCGTTTTCTGCTAATTTGTGATTAAATAGAAATTGGGAGCATTCTTGCCACTGAGGTGACTTGCAATACCCTGTTGCAAATCACCTCGTTTGAATTTTGTATGGATAATTTGCTTTTGCACTGGATTTTTTTGATTTTTTTTCTTTGTTTGTTTCAGCATACCTACTGATTATAAAAGAAAACCCGACAGGGGTATATCAAGTCAGGAGATATGGTTTAGTTAGTTTAGTTTTACGGGGCTGTTTCTGCACTTAACCTCTTCATTTGGGCAATTGTGCGTGTAAGTCGGGAGATATACGACCTCGGTGCAGTAGAAGAGTCACAGTCCATAATAAAAGCCTTCGTGATGCAGCTTAATGATGATGGTGATGATCTCATGTCGCACTAGTTCATTTCTTAATGTTTTTGAATAATATATTATTAAAAAATGTTGATAGATTTTTGTTTAAGCTTTGCAAAGCCTTTACTCTGCTCAATTTATGAAATATTTCCTAAAATGTTAATGTTTAATGTTAGAATTTCTTCTTATTTTAATAAACACCATAAAATTCGTTGAATGATATGGTTGTTTTACTTTACAACCCTTAATTCTATCAAAATAATACATGTTGCACCTCGACCCCTGTTGCAAATCACCTTAGCACGAGGGGAGTTGAAACAAAACGACTTGTGACGTTTAAAATTAAATAGCTCCTCAGATTCTACACTAACAGCTTTGTATTCATTACAAAGTAGAAAGAATGAGCCATCTACTGGTACTAGTTACATACTATTTACACAGCTAGGATTCGTTTTATGAGGCAAAATGTCAAAATTGTTGCAACTCCCCTCGGTCTCCCCTAAAGTAAAATTAGTACCTACATTAATTTTAGTCTATGGACTAAATATTCTTCGTATGATTGATTACTTCACTACATAGTATAAAATAAAGTCACTTTTCGCCGTCCCTATGTATGCTTAGATCTTTAAAACTACGCAACGGATTCTGATGCGGTGTTTTTGAAATAGATAGAGTGATTCAAGAGGAAGCTTTTTAAAAGTATAATACATTGATAATATACTGCCGTGCGAAGAAGAAAAAACATAAGTAACAATTTTTGGGAAATTGAGTTATTAACACTCCCGGGTTCAGAAAAAAAATTGTGATTTTTCTGTTTAAGAATATTTGCGCTAACTAACATAGAACCCCAGATAGACAAGCATAAGTACACCACATTTTCTTATAAGTACTTCCTTTTTAAAGACAAAAACACATAACCCTCACATCAGAAGCAGAAAACTACTTAAGTGAGCACATATGATTTTTTATGTTACTAAGTGATTTGAAAGAATTGAATTGCTCAGACTAAGAAAAAGCATAACAAATAACATAACCGAATCAGTGTCTGGTCGAAAGAATGAAAACATCATAATCAGTTCTTTCAGAATATTTTTCATGGAAGTCAGATGACTTAAATAAGAGATATTCGTATTCAAATAAATATTCGTCAAGTTCATTTGCGGGATCGACGACGCTGTCATTGGCGGGAGGATCTTCCCTAAATTTTACTCTGTTTGGAGGCATCGATTGAGCAAGACGTTATGTCCTGTTTTCTTTTAGGGGATTGAGGGTTGTGCCTTTGAGCTCCTCTTTAAGCATGGGTAACGGGAGGCTATTTTTTAAACAATTGATTATAATGAGGTCTAGTTTGGTGCAATCGCCACCAAGAGACGTTTTGTGGTTGGTGTCATGGAATCCTCTTGTAAATTTCGCTTGAACCATGCCACTTAAATGGCAGCGGGATCTACTTATGTTAATTTTCTGAAAGGCTGTGTAGTGCTGAGGAGTGTAAGAGTCATTGACTCTCATTTCATGAACGTTTAACTGTGCCACTATTTGCTTTTTCTACTGAGCTTTTGAAGTCTCTGAAGTCGTATGGCTTTGCCAGTTTTTTCAGAGAGGGAGGGGCCTGGTGATGGAAGACATGGAAGGTTGCCCGTGGAATAGTTGACGCTCATGAGATGAGAGCCAATTATTTTTTTTTCTTTTCAGGACTGTAAGGCTTCTCTGAAAATTGGCATGAGTGGACCCCGCCCTTATTTGGGTGACATGGTTCAGGTGCAATTTGCAAAAGGATGTTGTGACATTGACTGCCAAGCGTCTTTTGATGGCGATTGCATTGAACTGGACCTCTTGAGGGTTAATTGTTTGATAGATTGCCTTCCCTTGTTTGAAGAGGGGCCCATGCAGAGGCATAACTTCAAGGGGAAAATGGGACATGATTCCACGTCTTGTTCAATCGAATATTATGCCCCCGAACGGAGTAGAATTTTGGAATGATCTTCGTGTTAATGGCAGCGTCGCGTCGCTGATCTTTTAAATGAACACGACGATTGTGATGAACACGATGAGTGTACCTACGAGTTGACAAAAGTACATAAATATTATGTTATTTGCAGGATTTTTCGTTTTTTTTGTTTTTTGTTGTCATAC
This sequence comes from Idaea aversata, assembly GCA_907269075.1. Taxonomy (NCBI): domain Eukaryota; kingdom Metazoa; phylum Arthropoda; class Insecta; order Lepidoptera; family Geometridae; genus Idaea; species Idaea aversata. Next base: position 11,329,089 of record OU026106.1, read on the forward strand.
CTAATATTTTTAAATTTTAATTATTATGCAGGTATGTACCAAAATGTACCTACCTTTTATGTGATTAATAAATACCTACTTTACATTATTTAATACCAAAGAAAAATAACAAATGTGTTTTTATTTGTATTATTTCATTATGGTTGGTCAACCAACCTTATACTGAAAAATAAAGCATAACTGTGCACTTGTGTTTTTTTGCTTCCTAACAATAGCACACACTTTAATAAAAAAACACAAGTGTGTACTTGTGTTTTTCTTAATCTTTCTTTTATAAAAAAAGGGTGTTATATTGGAGGCAGAAATAGTTTTTTCTAAATATCTAATCAAAAATACACAATAACACTAAAAATAATTTACAAAAAAAATCTATGTCAAAAATACAACCAGAACATTTGTTTTTACGTAACTTCTATCTAAGATAATTGAACAAAGAAAGTAAGTTTTAAATTTTCAAATCAATTTATCTCGAAACTTATGTAACTGCACTTATGCTTTTTCAGTGAAAGAGGGCAGTATAGCCGTGCGAAGCCGGGACGGGTCTCTAGTTATCTATCGATTCTAGGCAGTTAATAAAAATATAAGGCAAAGAGAAATAATAAATAACACTGCAACATGTAGTTATACAGTTTTAATTAAGTACATGAAATTTAGTTGTAAACCGAGCTGAATAGTGAAACTCTGGAGGAATATTATCCAATTGAGTTCCGTGAAAGTGCACAAAACGTATAAAGTTAGAGAAAGTAAAAATTAATGTCAAACACGGACTTCTCTCGTTGCCTCCAAAATCTCCCACAAGGTAATAATAGTAAAGTAGCTTCCGCTAATCACCGCTTTACTATAAATCTTTAAGATTTTGGCTATCTTGAAACACTCTTGAGTCCGATATTTTAAATCGGGTCATAATTTGATGCAAAATATTACTTGAAACTGGCTATATGCTTAAGCCGAGCGAAGCCATAATTGAAAAAAAGAAGCATTGGGAGTCGCTGTCAAACGTCAGTTTGACGTTGACGGCAAAAGAACAATTTTATTCTTCAGGGTTGCCCGAAATGGTAACGGTGTACATTTATTTCACCTTTTGACTCCTTGTAAGTACCTAACAACCGATGAAGCATTTTGTTGTTTGTATCTTGCATTCAAGGAGAAAAATGCTGACTGCATTTTTTATTAAAAAAATAAATAAAAAAAGGGTAAAATTAAATTATCTCGCCAACATCATTCTGAAATCGGGCAGTTTACTCCACGGAACACGGGACTCCGTGGTCTACTCACTCAGTATTCCCTATTGCAGATTTTGAAACTAATCAATTTGCAGCACGGTTGAGGTGATTCTGTTTGATTACTCCGAAGATTATTAGATCCTAGATTTTTTGTCCTCTTTTCACCAAAAAAATCAACTCAATCGTTTGAGCCATTATCGAATAATCGATGAACAATAAAATGGTGCCCCTAGATTGAATGATGTCTATTCTCAACTTATATTATAGTTTAAATAAAAGCCCAATCAAAGTACTAACATTGAAAATCGCCGTGATTCGGCGTGAATTTGTAGCGGACAATATTTTGCCTGACACGGTCGCAGTGTTTCAAGATGGCCGACGAAAAGTTTATTAAATTGGTCCGTGCGTTGCCCGTATTTATCACGTTTTTTAACGATCGACCCCTAAGTATATATTCATTTTCCTTATAACCGCAGTTAAAATATCGGAAATGTTGCGGTCGTTATTTTTGCTCGCTCTCGTTTTTTACATAATAATAATTAAAAAAACCGTCCAAGTGCGAGTTGGACTCATGCATTAAAGTTATGGTAACCCTTGCGATAGAGTAGGTACTAAAAATCACTGTGGCGTCACTGTGTCGTCACTGAGCTGTGCGGATAGGCCTTCACGGTACGGTACGGAACTGTCGTTACTGTGCTGTCACTGTGTCACCACGCCACTGAGCTGTGCGGATAGGCCTTTATTATTATTACGGATAATAATATTTTTTAAATAATTATTATTTAAAATAATTTGGAATTTGGACCTATTGACTCAAATATCCTGGCAGCACTCCTTTGCCTGTCATTCATATCAGTTTTTTTTGATTCGCTATTTTTGCTGATATCTACTGATAAAACAGATAGCAGCTTGCCGCTTTTTCTCAAAAAATCTTCAAATAAATGTAGAAAATCAATCTGGTTGGTTTTATACGTCGTGGGTGGTTTTTTTTTTGCAAAAATGTCGATTATTTTCGCTGAGGAAGATGAGCCTATTCGCGACTTCAAAGAAAAGAAGATAAACGAACCAGGGGTAAGTCATAAATTTCGTTTAATTTACTTTACTTTGTAGACTTAACTTATCGAAGAATCAATAAACCGGTGTTTGCAGAAATATGATTCAGATTTATGCGTGTAAAATTAGCAAATAACTTTTCAAAAGTAGGTAGTTTTTAAAAACAGCCTGTTGCTTTGAAAATTATTTGGGTCAAAATAAGACAATAATATTCCATCTATTGATGTACATATTATAAAGGGTTTCAATAATATTTCATAAAGAGACAAGCTCTTAGATTCTAAAGTACTAAATAAATTTAAAATAGTGTGCAGTTTAGTTACTCTAAATAAAACAGACATAATACCTATTAGGTGAAATGAAATCTTCAAATCTTAAAATAATAGATGAAGTTCTTTGCCATAGACAACATCGTCCATATAAGTACACCTAGGTATTTAATCGGTACCATTTCAACAAAAAACCTTTGACGTATATTCCAAAAGTTCCTGTTACTTTTATCTGATCATTTTACAATAGCCGGTCACAATTATTTATAACTTAACAACCTGATTACAGTAATTGTGTGTTAAAATTTAAACTAAATTATCAGTCATAAAAATTACTGAGTTTGATATCTTAGTATTTATTAATTTATTGTTATTTACCTGTTTTTCAAGGTGATATTTCCATCCTGAAGCTATAAAATACTCGAATTTGGACTAATGATCGAATATATCAAAATCTTTAACTTTTAAAAAATTAGTTAAAAACTACGTCTTGGAAAAATATGCACAGCTATAAAGCTAAAGTTACATGTCTCTTCTAGTCAACCTAGTCATAGTTCAATCGTATCACCTATTTTTACCTACAAGTAGTATAATATTTTTTATTTTGGATGCCTAGTATTTAAATTAACTTTAATTAGATTATTTCTCAATGTAAGTGAATTGTTAATTCTTTTTTGGGAAAATAAATGTCATAATATACCATAAACCATAAAATTTGAAATGGGTAGTTAACATATTATAATTATATGGAGACTGGCATAGTTGCGGCCTTAATCTTTTGTTTTTATTTAGTTGCACACCCATCTGGAATGGAAATGTATAGAGATCATTTTGTACAAACAACAAATACTATGTCACAGAATCTCCTGAAGTGTCAAGTTTCCATGTTATTCGATGTTAAAAAATATATTTAAGAAGATTTTATTTAATTTGCCACTACAGGAATACCTACCTGAAACTATAAGATTTATTACGTGACATTTTTTGTTTGTATTGTCTCTCACACTCAGAAATATTCCTAAGTGAATCATTAGTTAAATACTATTTAAGGAGCCCCCATACCTAATGCAAAGTTTAGGCCGTGCAATGTTTGTTAAGGGATAGATAATTTGAGTAGATAAGTAACGGGTGAATCATTAGTTAAATACTATTTAAGGAGCCCCCATACCTAATGCAAAGTTTAGGCCGTGCAATGTTTGTTAAGGGAGAGATAATTTGAGTAGATAAGTAACGGTTTTTTTAGCTATCTATATCTATGCAAATATTATAAAAAGTTAAGTTTGAATATAAATAATGTTTGTACTGAGTAATCTCCATAACTACTGAAACGATTTTTAACCGACTTCGAAAAAGGAGGAGGTTTTTATGATTAAAGTACTATAATGGTATTATTACAATTAATTGAATTCTGTTGGATTAATGACAGACTTTTCATCCTGATATTCCTTTAAAATTAAGTGTTCCTATGATATTATGTGAGTGAAATCGCGAGGCACTGCTAGTACCTATTAATATCAAGGCGAAAGTTTGTGATGTAGGTATGTCTGTCAGTAGGTAGGTATATTTGTAACCTATTGACAAAAAACTACTACTTATACCTATTGGAAAGAAAGCGAAAAAGTTTTTCATTTTTTTCCCAAGTAGTTTACGACATTTTAAGACTAATTTCAATATACATATTTACATTTTGATCAGAAGTAATTTTTGAAAGGACTTCTGCGAACGACGCCGAAATCTTTACCCATATCGCTTGGGGTAACCCGGGACGCAATCGTTAAAAAACTGAAAATGGTAATTTTTTATTACTTATAAGCTTCTTTCTGTTTAGATAATAACTAGCTTTAGACTTTTAGACCTTGTAAAACTTTATACACGCTAAATACATCTTATTAAATTGCAGTTCAAGTAGTTTTCTTGTCTCCTGTAGTTTATCAATAGTTCTATCCAAACCGGAGGTTGTCCTTGACTGCACTATATAGTGCGGATAGGAAGCATCGCCAGTTTGGTGTCCACATCATACTTTGCTAATAAACTTATTATTACTAAAACAGTTCCTAAGTATCTGGGTAGGTACCCAGCCCAGGTAGATACTTACAAACTTACAAGCTACATATCACATTTACTGCATACCAAAATGTTTAGATTCAATGAATTATAAACATGATATCATGGTATTGTATTGCTTACGTACGTATCTATATCTAGGTATGATTCTATCGATTTCTATGTCTTTTTATGACTAGTCTAAATAAATCATATGAATAATATAAAGAACTAGGGTCGACTCTGTCAAGTTGTCATTTGATATAAATAGTGTAGCCGAACTATCGATAGTTTTACTATAGATAGATAGTTTTGTTACTTTATATAGTTTTATTACTATATGAATAGTTTACATCGACGTTATAAGCAGTAGAACACGTATCAATAGTTTTTAAAATTCGTATCTGTCTGTAACCCATGCTGAAAAATTACTGAACATATCGAAATCTGTTTTTTTGCTATGACTAGCTATATTTTCTGGGCAGTTCGTTGTATACCTTATATTAAAATTCCTAGAAACGGAATTATCCAACATTAGCGTTAGTAGATATAACTGAAGAACTAATCGTATCGAACGTCCGGCGAAACAACCAATGAAAAGTAAACTCACGATTCATGACTAGAATAACTGTAGGTAGGTACATACTTGTTCTATTTTTTTTAATATTACTAATTATATATTTATATATATTTTATTAGACGACCCAGTTGGCACAATGGTCACCATGCCGGACTGCCAAACACAGGGTCGCGGGTTCGATTCCCGCCTCAGACAAGTATTTATGCTTAGATATTTGTCTGTGGTCTGGTTGTTTCTATGTACTATAAGTATATATTTACAAAAGAAAAGTATATAAGTAGTATATCCGTTGTCTAGCATCCATAACACAAGTCTAGTTACTTAGCTTGGGGCTAGATGGCGATGTGTGGAGTGTCCTGCAATATTTATTTAGTGTATTGTGGTAGTATTTTAGCGCAAAAAAGGGAATGGATTTTTGCTGTTTTCAGACTTGGAGCTTAGGGATCAGCGATGGCCGTTGTCGCGTCGCGGGAACCGAAAAGCCCTGGCATCGGGTTAATATAATTTTATATGTGTTACCAGGCCAGGTTTTTAGATCAATCACAGCTTTCTATCACGATCGCTAGCTAACGACATTCGCAAACTTCACTCCACATTCATAAGTTATTGGCTAAGTGAAGTTCTTGCATACCTTTTGTTGACTTTTTGTTGATAGCTAATCATTATCGCTAACCTATAGTAAACCTAACATATCCGTGTGACACATGTCACGCGATAACTCGAGATAGGAAGCGTTTATCTTAATTTTAATTTATCGCATGCATAATATATCTTTGAAAAGTTAGGTTCCTTCTTCTTCAGTCGTTCAAAGACATTTGCCCAAAATATGACGGTATGGGTTTATCAGACGCCCTTTCTTGTCTTCGGCTGATCAGGTAATGAAGCACACGGTGCAGGCCATGAGGTGCTCCATTATTTGCTCAGCCTTTGTATAAATACACCGAGTTTTACCCTGTTCCCTAAAACACCAATTTGCCATACCTACTCGTTTTGCACCGGCCAACCTGGACTCGAAGGCGATTCAACGACTTCCAGACTGGCCAGTGAATCTCTTCTAACTTTGCATTGATGCCATTTACTGGCTTGACCTCACTAAGGCTTTAATTATGCTGATCTAACATAAATTTAACGTATGCATCACAATTGTATGTAGCGATCTAGCATGGAATGTACTCGTAACATAAATAATTTGCTCACCTATTTATTTAGTCTATACCACTTAGATTCACGGCTATTGAATTGCAAAACTAATAAATATCCATACTTACCTTCCATTGGACTACAAAACTGAACTCCGACAAACTCTTACTCGACAAGATTTTACTTCGTCATTATCGAACTCCGATACGACTTTATTTCAAGAAATATTTAACTAGGAACTTAATTCCGATACTACGGAACTCAGACAAAGCGTTTTTTGTCATGACTTTACAAGGAAATTCTTCTTCGACAATTATGCTACTCGATTATGATCCAATTCCAAAGAAATCTTTTGACACTTGAATGGAGGTCCGATTTTTATTAATTTTAAATTCGTAAATTTTTAAACCTTTTTTTACCTAAAACCTCAAGCGTCTGCGCCAAAATGATTTCGTCATAATTGAATTATGTCGGAGTATCATTCTGGTGGAATTAAGATATTTTCGACGTACAGCATGTCGAAGATGAGTCCTTCAGAATTGAATTTTTCGGAATAGCTCGACTACGTTTGTATGGAAAGAGCGCAGGTACCATTTCACCCTAAGGGAGGTACTTAGTAGGAAAAGTTCGACAACATTCTACTTCAATATAGGTTTTACAGCACAAAAATATTTGCTCTAGTGTCATTAACCAGGGAGAAAACAGTCGACTACGTTTGTAATAGAAATGGAAAGAGCTCCCGGTAACCTTTCCTCTTAAGTCATGTCAATAAAATGCCTGGAGTTGGTATCAGAGTTATATGTCGAGGTACAGTCTTGTCGAATAAGGGTTTGTCGGAGTTCAGTTTTTGAGTCCAATGACTCCAATAAAAAATTATAAGAATTTGTTTTTATTTATAGTCCTTGCACAGTAATTTGCGTAAGTAGTAATAAATTGCATGCGAAATACCTACTAGAAATTGAATTTGGAAATTGCAATTCGTTATAAATAATTTACAGTTTCCATAGTAACATAATAATTGTAACTAAATAACTGCATAATCCATTCATTACTTTAGTAATTTAATTTAATTCCTATTTTAATATGATTAATTATCACATAATATTAATTTAAGTTGGCTGTCGTCAATAATTTAAATTGTTAATGATTGCATGGTAAATTGTAGTGGACTGTTGTCATACTCCAAAAACCCTGAAAATTCTCTGCGGCCGATTTGACAACCAAGATACAGAACTCGTTTTCAAAAAAGACATATTCATCGCAGAGCGTCCACCTGTGTAAAATACACAAAAAGAGTGTGTTAGATGTGGTATCTACTATCTACTTATTTAATATTTACCCGACGATTCGATCAGGTTGCATCGGTCATGGTCATGGGAAAACGAGATACTTACTAAAAAACTATAACGCGATCACAACCCGTATTTATTGAGTGAATATTTACTATCGCGAAATGTTTTTAACACATCGATTGCTCTAGAAATATAACGCCATATTATGACGTTATGTCCTTTTTATTAGGACAATAAAAATATAAATATTTTTGGATACCTAATACCGGCTTAATCGTTTAGGGCGATCACAGACTGCAGACTTTAAATCATCCGATCGTATCCGTTGTTCTTAATCTGGGATAATAACCAGCGCGGGGATAGTACGCTGATAAATAGATATCAAAGTTTTTTTTACATATCAGGTCAGCGTTTGACCACTACCATACCTGCCTGATGGCAGGTGACGATGCTGTCTAAGATGTAGCACGCAAAATTTTCATGATTAAATGCGGTGGCAACGCGACAGAAGACAAAAGAAAGACAGAAAGACCAGGAGAATTTTCACTGTAGTGTAAGAATGCAGGCAAGTGAAACCAGTGATAAAAGTTATACACAAAACTATAATGTAAACATAGTAATTTGATATCACATCTGCACCGATATGAAGATGTGCCAAGGGCAAGGTTACTTGCATTTCACACAGGAATCTATATTGTATTAGAAGGTCATGTGCCTTAATATGTACCTAGTTTAGTATAAAAACCCCCGTGTTTACCGTGTTTTACAGAGTGTTAATAGTTCTACACTTCAAACCACAAATTTTTGTCTGTCTCACGATTTTTGATTGCCTTGAAATGCGATATAGTCTCTCGGCTGCGTGTGGTCGCCCTTATCTTATACCTACTGCAAATCATGAAGCTTAGCGGTCCTCGATCGTACGGATAACATTATCCATTATAATATCATATATCAACAATGCAATTCATTTGGTTGCTAACTGTTAATGATCTATTACTTATTCATTACTTTAAATATTTTTAATATCGCTTTTACACCGCGTAGGGGTTGAATTTTCAGAAATCCTTTTTTAGCGGATGCCTACGTTTGTATGTCAAATATTAACCTTATCCATCCATCTGTTGGGTTACTCTCGTTTTTAACCGACTTCAAAAAAAGGAGGAGGTTCTCAATTCGTCTGTATGGTTTTTTTTGTATGTATGTTACGCGATCATTCGAGGACGGTTCAACCGATTGAGATGATTCTTTTTGTGTTCGAAAGCTCAGGGACCACCCCTGAGGTATCACCTTTCGAACAATTTTGGGTCACTAAGACAGCAGATAACTTAAACATCATAAGTACTTACTTGGAAGTCGGACTGGGTTACATTGAATGTTGAGAGGTATACCAAGTTAGTTCTTATGTTGTTATCTGCTGTCTTAGTTACCCGAAATAGATTATGTTTCACTTTCAGCTTTTTTTAAAGTTTGTGTTTCCAGGTTTTTTTGAAGTCAGTTTTTTTTTCTTATAAATATTTTATGTTGCAAGATTAGATACATATCTATTATATCGCAAAAGGATCTAATAGATTTTATCGTATATTCTATTCTTAGATGTCTTAGGGCCATGTTTGACATTGAAAAATCAAGCAATGAACTCGGCACAATGATTCTATCTTAATTTATAAATAACATTGAATATCGAAGTAAGTGAATAAATAAAATTACACAACCAGAAATTTAGAAGGGACTTTTGTGTCTAATGATAATAAATGACATCAAAAACATCGTGATGAAATGTATTGACAAGTTCACGGTGATGAGCAAGTCTACTCACTCAAAAAGGACTCAGCTGAAGAGGGTTGCGGAAGACAGCCCGTGTACAAGTACAAAATCTTCGAGGCGTCTCCAAAATCGCCTGTAAATTTTTACTTAATAAATATTCGAAACAAAAGTGAATTTTCGTCACAAAATTGTACCAAATTTGTCGGTAAAGATCATACCTACAAATAGTAAAACTAGCTTTCCCCGACTTTGGCCGCATCGTGGTTAACATATTTTTAACCCTAACCTATATTAACCACTTACTACATAACACAATTAATGTAAAAGTAGGCATGTTGCATGTCTAACACACAGTTTAGTCTGGATTACAATCATAAAGCACATTAGTAACAATATATCAGAGAACACTAATTAGTTTCAGCACATGTACATTTGCATTAAATACATACATACATTAACACTAGTGTTGCTGAAATATCGATAGTTTTACTATCGATAGTTCATCACTTAATAGTTTTGCCACCAGTCACCAGTCGACCAAAACTATTGATAGTTTAATCGATAGTATCGATTTCTCTATCGTTATGATCGATTTCTATCTCTATTACTTACAGAACAACTGCTATTTTACTTTCGAAACTATCGAAAGTAAAATACTATCGATACTATTGATTATTAATGAACTATCAATAGACTATCAATAGACTATTCGATAGTATCGAGTTTTATCATGCAATACTATCGATTGATCTGTACTATCGATTTCTACCTTTATTGCAGAACAACTTCACAAATCGATACTATAGAAAGTATCGAATGTTATCATGCAATACTATCGATACTCGACTATCGATCAGCAACACTAATTAACACATAAATGTTCCATCAAACAGCATCAATAAAATCCCCAAATCAGTTCACCAATGCGCTGTCTGGTGAAACTTTAAAACATTTGCAATTAAAAACGCTTTCGTACACAGACATCGTCATAATGATCCGGGGCTATTGTCACAGTGGGGCTATTGTCATTCTGGGGCTATTGTTGGAGATGTAATACCAATCAGGTACCTGTATTTTAAAATAAACATTATAAAATTATCACTATGGGGCTATTTTAGTAGTTAAAGTGTATGACGCATGTCGTCACTCTATGAGTCGTCATAGAGTGACGACTCATAGAGTGACAAGAGATAAGAAAAATATTATTCTATTTTAAATTAAATAAAACAGTTATCCTGTAATTCGATACAATTGCAAACAACAGTATTTTAACGGATTATTCTATTTTCTAACGATTGGAAATACTATAAAAACACCTGATTTCCTTCAATAAGTAATCAGTTGAGAACTGATTGTTATCGTGTTATTTACTCTCTATTTGAAGGGGATTTCAGATCAGGTGCCTATCTTTTACGTAAAAATAATACTTCGTTTTTAGTAAAAAAAAAAATACCCAGTTAGAAATCGTAATGGTAAATAATTTAAAACTTTTATGAGGCTTTGTAATAATTGAAATTATAATTCCATATGTTTTTTTATTGACGTTTAATTTATCAAGCAAAGCCTAATTATGAAAATAATAGTTGAAAAATAAAAAAATAAAGTTATAAATTAAAGTCATACTTTTTTTAAATAATAAAACATGTTAAGCTAAGCTTAGAATACAAACTATTAAAATCGATTTACATCAATAACACAACACTTTACTACATTTAATGAAAACAGGTATGCCGTGGAATGAAAATTTCATTAAAAAAATGTCATCGGTATGGAAAATAACTTTTTAATTCATCTCCATAGTCACAATAGCCCCGGAGTTATTTAACTTAATGTTTAATTATATAATAACTTGTAGGTGCCAAGTTACTACGTAGTGCCCCTGCTGGGGTTCTATATCTTACTGGGGTACTTTGCACAGCTGATCGAAGATGAAATGCCCAAGGTTGTCAAGGAAGCTGACTTGGCGGTTGATGTAAGTCATTCAAAGTCATACATTTTTCAGTGCTTTACTCAAAAGCTTGTGGTGGCTATGTGATGCTGCCATCTGTAGAGGTGTAAGGAACTTTAGGGTTCCGTAGTCCTAACAAGGAAGCCTAAAGCTGGGGACACATTGCTCGGACGCGTCCGCGGACGCGTCCGACTGCCGCGACTGATAAGTGTGCACGGTTGTTTGGCATCCAGCGGCCCAGATCGCTCTAGGACGTCCGCGGACGTCTGAACGCTCAAGGTCACGTCCGCGACTTACGTCTGATAGTGTGCACAGTTACATACATTTCAATTACACAGATGGCTATAAGTCGCGGCTGTCGGACGCGTCCGTAAGCCGCGTCCGATAATTTGTTCCCAGCTTTATAGTTACGCCATGTCCGTCCGTCCGTGTCTTAGCTCGAAGACTATTAATACTAGAATTTGGCATGAATATGCAAAAGATTCACGTCGACAAAATGGTAAAATAAACTCTAAAAAATTCTTAAACGCATCAAAAAATATTTACTTTTTCCGTATTTGTTGTTATAGCGGCAACAGAAATACATCATCTGTGAAAATTTCAACTCTCTAGCTAGCTATCGTGGTTCATGAGATACAGCCTGGTAACAGACAGACAGACGGACAGCGAAGTCTTAGTAATAGGGTCCCGTTTTTACCCTTTAGGTACGGAACCCTAAATAAACAAACATTTGAGGTACTTATTTTAAATCAAACCTTACTAGATTTAAAAGAAACTTATATTATTAACGAAAATAAACATGATTATCCTACAATCCTTTCTTATCGGATGCCTACGATGTGCCTAGCCTAGCTATCCAAATAGCCTGATCCGTCCATCAGTCAGGACTTAGAATTTTATATTTAGGTAAGTACTCATCTATACATATAAAATCCTTTGTCCTGACTGACTGACGGATCAACGCACAGCCTAAACCGCTGATCGTAGAGACCTGAAACTTGGAGGGTGTGTTCTTTGTATGACGTAGGCATTTGATAAGAAAAGATTTACCGAAATTCTAAACCTTAGGGGCCTTCTAAAAGGGGGGCAAAGTTTGTATGGGACAACGTGATTCCTTGGTCCAATCTACTAATTCTACGAGAACGAAGTCGCGAGCTAATTTAATATAATTTCTTTAGAATTGGGACACATTCAGCGAGGAATCAGCACAACGTTACCTCCACGTTATCCTCGGAGACCAGCCCAGGGTAGCTGGGTTGGAGTACCATCTCAACAAGACCTACGATATGAAGGATATGGTCGATCAAATAGCTGCTGGTGGGAGACAGAGGGTTCTTACTGACTGGCAGATGGTTTCAGGTATGTACGTGCAGCGACATCAAGCCGCCCGAGCTAAGGCAACTTGGCTTGTGTTATGGTAGCCAGAACACGGATAGAATAGTGGTCCATCACTTGGCCAACAGTGGGGGACAGCAAAACAACTTTTAAAAGTCATGCCCGTTGTTCATCACTGGGGGACAACGGCACCATTTTTTAAATTAGTTTCATTCGACACCACTGGTGAACAGTGATACGGATTTTTACATTCCCTATGGCCCCCACTGGATGACAATAGCACAACTTTTAGTAAAATTCCTACTTATATATTTTTCTTAATTGTAAATATATATAAGATACTTATTATAAATACAGAAACACCCAGACCAGGAACAAATATCTTTACATAAATATTTTTTTGAGGCGGGAATCGGACCCGCCACCGTCTGTTTACAGGCAATTAGTTGCCCGCCCCGCTACAGAGGTCGTCGTATGTTTATTTTTTTTACAGGTTATTTCACACAGCCCCATCTAGCTCCGAGCTAAGCTTGTGTTATGATGGTCATATAAAAGATAGAATCCTTATATACTTTTCTTTCACGTTACAGTGGCCGCCATCTTTTGTATTTATTTTCAATTATTTAAGGGACAAATAGGACCTATGGTCACTGGAAGAAAAGTAGTTATAACACGATCGCGACCCAGTTGGTATATAATAAAAACACATGTTTTGTATAATTGACAGGTTCGATTCCTGACTAGGGTAATGACTTTTCCAAAAATCTTATGATACAGGTTTAATTTTTGTCAAAATCGGGCACGCAACTCCTTTCAGCATTTTCAGCTATATTGTTATAGTTAAGGAAATTGCTCTGAAGAACTATTTTAAAAAAGTCACTCAAAAATCACATACCGAAATACAGTGCACAAAACATAATACAACTATTTAGATTTGAGACAAGTACAATGAAATACAGTGCACAAAACATAATACAACTATTTAGATTTGAGACAAGTACAATGAAATACAGCGTACAAAACATAATACAACTATTTAGATTTGAGACAAGTACAATGAAATACAGCGTACAAAACATAATACAACTATTTAGATTTGAGACAAGTACAATGAAATACAGCGTACAAAACATAATACAACTATTTAGATTTGAGACAAGTACAATGAAATACAGCGTACAAAACATAATACAACTATTTAGATTTGAGACAAGTACAATGAAATACAGCGTACAAAACATAATACAACTATTTAGATTTGAGACAAGTACAATGAAATACAGTGTACAAAACATAATACAACTATTTCGATTCGATACAAATGCAATGCAATACAATGCACATAACATTACAACTATGTATTATTTGATACAAGTACAATATTTATTTTGTTTTGTACATTTATGTATTAAGTATTATATTAATATGTACATATTTGTACATATAGTATTGTATACTTATGTAACGCTATATTTGTCTTCGTTATAGTTGTTTGTAGTAATGGTGGAAGGTATGTTAGTCATGTTAAGAATAGTACAGTCACATTGTATGATTTGGCCGAAAAATCTATTCAAAAACCGGCCAAGTGCGAGTCGGATCCGCGCACGAATGGTTCCGTACCATCTTGAATTGAGGCCCCACTTATTTTTTTTTCTGTTTTTAGTATTTGTTCATAAAGCGGTAACAGAAATACATACTTAATCATTTTTTGATAATTTTTTTAGTTTTTTAAAGGTCATTCAGATTTAGAACAGTAAACTTAAAAATAAGTATAATCCTTAGATTAATGACCTCTTAGCTTAAGAAACAGCTGCCTTTAAGGTAAACAAACTTAGAGGTTTTAAAAAAATGTTTGAATTTCCAAAAGTCGTAGTACAAAAGTTGTTTAACCTGGAAGGAGCATGTCGGTAGTGTGTGTTCAAAGTTAAAACAATTTGCTTATGCACTTTTTCATTTAAAAAAAGTCGTAAACATCACAGCAGTATTGACATCTTACCATGGTCATGTAGAATCAATACTACGATATGGTGTCATGTTTTGGGGTAACTCGGTTGAAAAGAGTGCAGCATTTAAAGCCCAAAAAAAATGTGTCAGAGCAATATTTTCTCTGAAACAAATAGAAAGCTGTAAACCATATTTTGAAAAGTACAAGTTGTTGACTTTACCATGTCTGTACATTTATGAGATCTCAGTATTTGCGAGAACACATTTAGATCTATTTGATACTTTCAAAGGTAAAAGACATAAGAACAAACTTGCTTATCCTCAAAATAAATTTGCTCATCTCAGGAAAAATGTATTATGTATGTTACCTCTTATTTACAATCACCTACCGATATCTATAATAGAATCGCACAATGTAATAAGCTTTAAACATGACCTGAAATCATTTTTGTTAAGTAAATGTTACTATAATGTTGACGAATTTTTAAAGGACAAATCTTTCAATTAGGCTGAAATGTACAAATGCATTCTGACACTAAATCCTAGTTATGAACATTTTAGATATTGACATTGTTGAATTGGATTATATGAATCTTAATTATTCGCATAAATATTACTTAAAATTTTAATATTTACCTACTTAAATCTTGACATTGTATTGAATTGAATTAACTGACATGACAAATTATAATTTAACATCTATATAAAATTGTGTACCTAATTATCTTGCTAAATGTTAACGTAAACGCTACAAACATAAATTGCATGCCCTACGGTTGAGTAAGGTGATTCTTTAACTGTTCTGTAACACCAATATGTACCCTGATCGCAATAAATGAATTATGAATTATGTTTTTTTCGGTGCACAGAAGTGGCCCTGAACCGCTTGCTAATATTTCCAATAACCATTACCAATAACCCTGTATATATAGATGATATCATTTAGATTAATTTGTATATTTTATAATATAATAATATATTATGTAATATTTAACCAATATGTACAACTATTTGGTTAATATTGTGGTGGAGGTTTTACGTTAAAGTTTATGTAGTGACGTATTACAGTTCTATGTATATGTATTTGTATGTATTTATACTACTTTGGTCTATAAATACTAATTAAGGTCAACGCCTACTGTACCTTGGGATACTAGAGTCGTATCCTATATTTGTCGTGTTTCTATACCTACATTTTGTGACATTTCCATACTAAATATGTTTTCGTCGTACTTACACGGAAATTGTTGTTTTGGACCCTAATATCATCCAGAAATTACTTTTTCCTTCCAAAAATGTATTCATCAGTCTTTCTCGAAAAATATAGTTTTTTTATTCTCTACTTTTCTGATTATCTTGTGTTGTGTGCTTGTCTAAATAAATTTTCTCTTTTTTCTTTTTATCTCCACGGGTGAAAAGTAGTGACTTTTGGCCCGCTTAAGGACGCATTTCATTCGTCAACAAAAGCTAAGTTTGCTTTGAGTTGAGAGTCTGAACGTGATCTTTACCTAAATATTAAAAGATCCTTATCGATTAAGTATAATAAATCAATCTATTAAATTGCTTTGATAATATGAAAGGCTATTAATACGAATCTGTAATGATTTAAATAAAGCCGCGGCTTATACATGCAGCTCTTTTGCAGCCAAACCCTTAATAACTTTACCTATTTTAATTGTTAGTATGATGTAAAATATTAGGCATTAATTACTTATGTAAAAATATAACTGTAATAAGGTAAATAGGTAGAGGTAAATTATAGGAATTGAGGTAAAATTTACAGTTTGTAAATAGTCGGTTTTCCGCCCTAGTTACACAATTTAATATTTTTCACATTCTGAAAATTGTTTTTTATTATTATGATGCACAATTTTTTATAGCTAAAACGGTACAATCGGCGTTGAACTTTAGCCCAAAGTAGTAAAAGTCACCACCCACAACCTAAACCAAACAGCTCTACATACATTTTAGGTGATTACTTCTTAGGGATGACGCTGCCTTATGCAAACATATATCAAAACGCATCAAACATAATAGCAGTGCTGGAAGGGGAGAGTGGATTCCATTCCAACGGGGATATAGGAAGTTCGGTGCTTGTTAACTGTCATTACGATTCTGTACCTTATGTTATGGGTGAGTAAGGTCTATTTTACTATTCTAGGTGATTACTTCCTAGGCAAGGAGCTGCCTTACGCTAATATATATAAAAATGCATCGAATATTATCGCTGTGTTAGAAGGAGAGAGTGGATTTAATTCGGATGGTACTGCTGGAAGTGCGGTTCTTGTTAATTGCCATTATGATTCTGTACCTTTTGCTATGGGTAAGTACTTGTTACGCCCCACGGTTTTACTCGCAATCCCAAACAAATATGGAGATTAAAGGTAGCCTATGTCCTTTTCTATATTATGGACCATCTCTCTACAAATTTTCGTTAGAATCGCTCAAGCCGTTGGCTTGTAAAGAAGGAATAAACTTTCCAATTAAAATATGTTGCCGCTGTTTTGTTGGTGTAAGTCCCGATCCCGTTGGAATATCGGGACCAAAAGTAGACTATATTCTTCTCTACACTATGCACTATCCCTATACAATTTATTATTAAAATCGGTCGAGCCGTTTGTTTGTGATGAGGGAATAAACTTTCCCATTATATTATTAGCTGCGCGCTGTTGTTTTATTCGCAGTAAGTCCCGATCCCGTAGGGATATCGGGATCAAAAGTAGCCTATATTCTTCTCTACACTATGAGCTATCCGTATACAATTTTTTATTGAAATCCGTCAAGCAGTTTGTCAGTTAAGAGAGGTAACAAATTAACATCCAATTGAATCGTCAATTTGGCTTTACCACTGAGAAGAAATCACAAAAATCTCAAAGAGGCTAATTCACTAAATATTGCAATTTCATATGTCAGTTACTGAATATATTTTGATAAAGTTTACTTCGATAAACGGAGGATCAATAAAGATTTATGAGTATATTTATACTTTCAAAATACGTGCGGAAGATAAGGTTTATTTATCTTAACTTGTATCTTTATGTAATATTGTAAAAATGATTACGTGAAATGTCTTTGAAGTAGGTCACAAGGGTAAGAGCATTGGAATAATCTAACGGATGTGACGTCATAACGTGTAACAGATGTCAGAAATTTTAACTAAAGAAGGCTTAATTAATATTTATGAATAAGGGGGTTAGCCTTTGTTCTTTGCGAGGCGAAATAAAATAAACTTTGAGCCTCAAATAAAATAATCTTAGAACAATATTTGTTGACGTAGACGTTTAGAACAACCCCCTTTCGCATCACGTTACCCTTGTCTAAACACATTGTATAATGCGCAACTAAAATTACTTGTGTAAAATATTTCAGGTGCATCAGACAATGCTGTATTTTGTGCCGTAATGGCGGAAACACTAAGTAAATTGTCAAAAAGGACGAACAAATTCAAACATAATATCGTATTTTTATTCAACGGAGCCGAGGAAAATCCTCTACAGGTAAATAATAATAAAAAGAGACTGAGTTCGTAACTGGTTACGTAACTAACTATGAAGGAAACTAGTCCCTCTTAAATGGTTAGGTAAACTTTATAAGTATATCAATGGATTCCTTTGTAATTGAATTAGTTCGTAATTACTTATAAAATTACGGTTTTTACTCTAAAAGCAATTTGTACAATTTATATTAATAAATATCTAATATAATAACTTTTGTACAATTTATATTATTAAATATCTAATATAAATTTTACAAAAACTGTTATCAATTAAATTTGTCTAAAATTGTATAACTATTGCAGCTAATTAAATGTCTAATCTATATTGTATAATTAATGTTGTCATATAATTGTCTAATATAAATTGTATAAGTAAATATTGTTGTCAAATAATTTATCTAATATAAATTGTATAAATATTGTTGTCAAATAATTTGTCTAATATAAATTGTATAAATATTGTTGTCAAATAATATGAGTTATAATTTCAGGCAAGCCACGGGTTTCTCAAACACCCATGGGCAAAAGGAGTCAATTCTGTTATCAATCTCGATGCGGCCGGTATGAATGGAAAACCCGCTGTATTTCAGGTAAGTTGATTCCATTTACTATTATTTTCATTTTTAGGGTTCCGTACCCAAAGGGTAAAAACGGGACCCTATTACTAAGATTTCGCTGTCCGTCAGTCTGTCTGTCACCAGGCTGTATCTCATGATCCATGATAGCTAGAGAGTTGAAATTTTCACAGATGATGCATTTCTGTTGCCGCTATTTTGTACTGTTTCAGTTTAAAAATGTCATGTTTTCAACTAAAAATTTAAGTTAAGTAATATTTTTTTAACCACTTATCTAGGAGTAAAACAATTTACTTCGTAATCGGTTGCGAAATGTTAAAATATTTTCCAAATAAAATCATCCATGTGGAACTCCGAGTTCCAAGGTACTCGGAGACCTCTTCCGAAGTATGGATTTAACAGTAATGAATTTATATGCTAAAAATTACGTAACAAAGTGTGTGATACATTCACAAATATCTTTTGATGATAAAGTGCTCGTTTACTGATAAATAAATCTCATAGAGATGAAGATTATAGTTATCTTGTCTTTTCATTTTGATTATTTTATCCACGAAACCTAAGTACTACTGTATAATACTTACTAAATCAAAATACATAAACTAGGTACTTACTGGTTATTTGTGGTTATTGTATTAACTTAAGATCATTTATTACTTTGTTTAAAAATATTTGCCTTCTTTCGTAATCGGTTACAAAGTTTAGAATTTCGATACCAGTTAAATAATATGGTTGCGAAAAGAATACATATGAAAAATAATTTATTGAATAGCAACAAAAACTTGGCTTTACTCTCTGACCGGGGGGTGGACGGCAAGCCAGAGGCGGGGGGACCAAAGTCAATGTAAACATTATTTATTCAAATAATCATGCAATGCATTTCATCACTTTGAAACGTATTAAAAATTAAATTAAGTTAAGCCTTTGGAACGCGCCCACCAATGAGAAGGCACAAGAAAGTCAGGGGTTTTTTTCTTTTGTGTGATCATGCTCACTAAGGTCAAAATAACAAATATTTTTGAAGATATATCTGAAATTGAGCAATTAAAGTTATTGACCGCTTGTTCTCTCCGACCAGCCAACTAAGGCAACCTGGAGATGAGGAACGGTGACTTCCTCCTGGAGCACTGGGACCGCGGGGTTGCTACTCCCCGACACCTCGCCTCAAGGTGCTTATTTATAATTACAGGTGACAGATCCAAGAGTCCTCAAAGCGTACCGTCAGTCAGTGAACCGTCCGAACGCTCAGAGTTTTGGTGAAGCGTTGTTCGCTTCCGGTATCATACCTTCCGATACTGACTTCAGGATATTTAGAGATTTCGGACGTATACAGGGTTTGTATCACGTTATAATATTATTTATTGGTGACCTTAGAATTGACTTACCCGTGGTGTATATATTAAAACCTTCCTCTTGAAACACTATATCTAATTAAAAACCGCATCAAAATCCGTTGCGTAGTTTTAAAGATTTAAGAATACATAGGGACAGATATCAAAAGCAACTTTGTTTTATATTATGTAATGATTTTACACTAATGTTTATACAATTCAAATTAGACAATTATTTGACAACAATATTAATATACAATTTAAATTATTTGACAATAATGTTTATACAATTCAAATTAGACAATTATTTGACAACAATATTAATATACAATTTAAATTATTTGACAATAATGTTTATACAATTCAAATTAGACAATTATTTGACATTAATATTTATACAATTTTAATTAAACAATTATTTGACACTAATATTCATCCAATTTGAAATAGATAATTATGTAACAACGATATTTATACAATTAATATTAGACAATTATTTGACACTAATATTTATACAATTTCAATTAGACAATTCTGTGACAACAACATTTGTACAATTAATATTAGACAATTATAAGACAATATTTCATGCAATTGATATATTTCGGCTCTAATCCATGACCGCTCTGTGTTGTAGGTATAGACATAGCGTTTACGAAATGGGCAGCAGTGTACCACACACGGTACGACATTGCAGAGTTGATTCAACCTGGTGTCATACAGAACGCTGGGAACATGGTGCTTGCTACGTTACGGACATTGGCCGATTTACCTGATATGGATACTAAGGTAACGGAAATTATTGTAGTCAAAACTTCTTTTAGCACATTACGCATATTTTTAGATGAGATAAAATCTCTGAACTCGCGACACCGTTACGAGACGCAGCTACAGTGTGTGCTTATGTGCATGTATAGTCGTCTGCATAATTGCAGCCCTCGGTAGAGTTCGAAAATTACTATTATTGGAATGTTGCATTCTAATAATTTAGAAGAGTTTTGCTTGTGTTGAAAACATTCTTATAACAGCCGTTTTGGAGCTCTACGGTGGGTCTGCAGCTATGCAGCCGACCGTACATATATTATGTAGTTGTTTTGTAAATCATTAAATTTTTTTTTTTAAGTTTTATGTTTAATTTTTTTTAAGTTTTCACTTCTGTCGGCACTGTCTGTCGGTTTTTTTTATTTTTTGTTTGAAGTGTGGAAGTAAGAGGGACTATTAACTCTGAAGGTGAATGTTTATTGAGAAATAACAATATTGCAGGACATTCCACACATCGCCATCTAGCCCCAAGCTAAGTAACTACACTTGTGTTATGGGTGCTAGACAACGGATATACTACTTATATACTTTCCTTTTTTTAAATATCACTATCGCTACATAGTATAAAACAAAGTCGCTTTTTCTGTCCCTATTTCCCTTTGTATGCTTAAATCTTTAAAACTACGCAACGGATTTTGATGCGGTTTTTTTTAATAGATAGAGTGATTCAAGAGGAAGGTTTATATGTATAATACATGCATAATATAGCCGTGCGAAGCCGGGGCGGGTCGCTAGTATACTTATAATACATACAAAGCACCAGAGCACAGACAAATATCTAAGCATAAATACATGTCTGAAGCGGGAATCGAACCCGCAACCCTGTGTTTGTCAGTCCGGCATGGTGACCATTGTGTCACATACGTCACATGACCTAATTACACAATATCGATTACTGTGTGGAATGCAGTAATCTTGTCCTTGGCACATATCGGTGAAATATCAAATTACTTTGTTTACATTTGTGACATCGTAGTTTTGTCTATAACTTTTACCACTGGTTTAAGGTGAAAGGGTACCTGCGCTCTCTCCATACAAACTAATTTATATTTATCATAGAACCTAAGATTAAAAAAAATATATAGCGGCATGGTTATGGCAGTTATAAGTTTTATGCACCAAATATATTTGCTCTAGTGTCATTATACAGGGGGAAAACAGTCGACTACGTTTGTTATAGTTTGTATGGAGAGAGCCCCCGGTACCCTTTCCTCTTAACTTGCCTGCATTATGACACCACATTTGTCTGGATATAGAAAAAATACTCTGTTAAAAAGCTATGGAAGCGGGTTACTTCTGTACACCTTAACAAAAAAACTAATGAATACGACGTTTAGAAATTCGACAATTTTTCGAAAAAAAAAAAAAAATGACTATGTCCTTACCAAAATCAGCTATTACTTAATACCTACTGTCAGTTTAGGTGTCTGAATTTCTTAATATGAAAACAATTCAGAAAAGCCTTTACACACTTTGGCATAGTAATTTAAAATGCTGCTGTGCATTTTGAGACCCACGCCAATCGATAGAGGGTATTATGGCGAACAAATAATGCCTTTACATCAAACCGCTAAAGCGTCTCGGAAATGTGATATTTAACCAAACGTGTGAAGACAATATTTGTTCCCTGTAATACCTTTTATCGATTGGCATGAGAAATGCACCTTGCAACAAAAAATTACTATGCCAAGCTCCCATATTAAAAGTCCGGACTTTAAATTTTTTTCAATTGTTTCATAAAAATGAATAAATAACATAGAAATATTCTAAATAAAATATTTATTTGTTTCTAGGTTGAGGAAAGTGAATCAGTATACTACGATTACATGAATCTGTTCATGATATCGTATTCAAAAACGGTCGCTTACATTGTGGATGCTATTATAGTGTTGGGGGCGCTTCTCACTGTCGCTTATTTCATATGGATCGTTGGACCTAGTGAGTATTTTACACTAAACACACAGAATTACACAAATGTCTCAAAATTACACTTAAAATTACATAAATGCCACCGTATTATACCTTAAATTACACAAATGCCACTAAATTATAAACTAAAATTACCTAATGCAACTAAACTTTACCTAAAATTACACAAATGCCAATAAATTAAATTAAAAATTACGCAAATACTAACAAATTAAACTTAAAATTACACAAATGTCACTAAATTATACTTAAATTACAAGAATGCAACCAAAATATACTTAAAATTACACAAATGTCTCAAAATTATACTTAAAATTACACAAATATCACAGAATTATGCTTCATATTGCTTAAAATTACAAGAATGAAACTAAATTATATATAAAACTAGCTGCGCTCCGCGGTTTCACCCGCGTTACTCCCGATCCCGTGGGAATATTGGGATAAATTAAGATGTAAGCTATCCTATCTCTCAAGTTGGATCGAACTGCACATGGTGTGCGAATTTTATTATAATCGGTTAAGTGGTTTAGGAGTCCATTGAGGACAAACATTGTGACACGAGATTTATATATATTAAGATTACACTAATATCAATAAATTATACTTAAAATAACACAAATGCCACAAAAGCTATAGTAACAACACAAGATAGAAGACAACCTGTCTGTAATTGAATTGTCTTCCAGGATGGTCAACGTACCGTGAGTTCCTATATGCAATCCTCGGCCGTATCGTAGCGATGTTAGCCGGGGCGTTGCTGGTTGTCTTACTCACGCTTATAATGGTGGCTACCACTACACAACTCAGGTGAATATAGCTGTCCAAGGTCAAAATCTTTCCTCGTCAACAAGCGACGTGTCCAGGTAGTCGTCCTCTTCTGTCTTGATGGCGGACGTCAGCCGGCGCAGGGCTTGTTCACGTTCACGTTTCCAAAGTTATGTAAAAAAATATCGCATCCAAATAACCGATGACGAGGGAACCATAGACGAACAATCATGCTATACAGGGTTATTTGTAATTATACTAGCAAGCCGTTGAGGGCTACTTCTGTGCACTTAAACAAACAACT
Organism: Idaea aversata; assembly: GCA_907269075.1. NCBI lineage: Eukaryota > Metazoa > Arthropoda > Insecta > Lepidoptera > Geometridae > Idaea > Idaea aversata. The sequence goes on from OU026106.1 coordinate 11,352,905, forward strand.
TTTGTTCTACGACTTTTGGAAATTCGAACATTTTTTTGAAAATTTTGAGGTTAGATTTACCTGAAAATCAGCTGTTCCTTACACGGAGAGGTCGTTAACCTTAAAATTTTACTTATTTTTTAAGTTTTATCTACCGTTCTTAGTCTGAATGACCTTTTTTTTAAAAAATCAGCTGTTTTTCGAATTTCCATAATCTCAAAATTTTCATTTTTTTTTTTCGAATTTCCAAAAGTCGTAGAAAAAAAAGTTGTTTGTTTAAGTGCACAGAAGTAGCCTTCAACGGCATGCTAGTATAATTACCAATAACCCTGTAGTGATATCACAAACAAAACAATCTGGCAAAAAACCCTTTGTTTTTATATGGCGCCGCGCTGCCACCGCTATTTATACAGTTTATACCCTAAATCTAGATGGCGCCATCACTATTTTTATTACTTTACGGTGTTAAAAAATTACTATAGATAAAATTTCAATTTTAAACTGAGAAATACTCTTTTAACTAATAAATATTTTTTTATTACAGCGCCATCTCTGTTACACATTTTCAATAGTTTGTAGGTTTCATTCGATTTATAACAGACTAGCTTTTGCTCGCGACTTCGTCCGCGTAAATGTCGAAAATGGACCAAGGAATCACTTTGTCTCATACAAACTTTGTCCCCCCTTTTCACCCCCTTAGGAGTAGAATTTCGGAAAATCCTTTCTTATCGGATGCCTACGTCATACAAAGAACACACCCTCCAAGTTTCAGGTCTCTACGATCAGCGGTTTAGGCTGTGCGTTGATCCGTCAGTCAGTCAGGACAAAGCATTTTATATGTATAGATGGCGTTAATAAAGTGCACGTACGCTGTATGGGCGGTGTTTGTGTATATCCATTCGTCTGTAAACTCAAGACATCATCTAAAATGTAAATAAACCTATTTTGGATCTCAGTTGGATATTTAGCTATTAAACATCACATATTTTCAGATATCTATCCCACCCATGGATAGTGGTCCCTATATTTTGGGTCCCGTACGTTATTGGAGCGTTCGCCGCTTCAGAAGCTTATGATTCTTGGAGGAATAAAAAGGTAGGGTATTAAGTAATACATATATTCAAAAACGATTTAGCAGATATCAATGCTGTTTTTAGTATTTAAAGGTGTAAAAAAAAAGATTTCATTTTTGATTTGGTCTCATCAGCTTTTTATTATTTGCGATTACTTTGACTATCATTGGCGTCAGTTTTCTAGCAGCCACATCAGTTTTTCCATCAACCACGTCAGTTTAATAAATACATATTCCAGGACATTCCACACATCGCCAAGCTAAGTTATTAGACTTGTGTTATGGGTGCTAGACAACGGATATACTACTTATATACTTTTCTTTTGTAAATATATACTTATAATACATAGAAACAACCAAACCACAGACAAATATCTAAGCATAAATACATGTCTGAGACGTATATCGACCCCGCAACCCTGTGTTTGGCCGTCCGGCATTGTGCCAACTGGGTCGTCGTTTGTACGGTCGGCCGCATAATTGCAGACCCTCCGTAGCGCTAAAAAACGGCTGTTTTAAGAATGTTTTCAACACAAGCAAGATTCTAGACACCTGCTATAGTTAAAGTTTAAATCTTTTAACTCATGAATTTATCAAACAAAAATTATTAAATTGAAAACATTCAAATAATAGTAATTTTAGAACTCTACCGGGGGCTGCAATTATGCAGCCGACTGTACATGTCTGAGGCGGGAATCGAACCCGCAATCCTGTGTTTGGCAGTCCGGCATGGTGACCATTGTGCTAACTGCGTCGTCGTTTGTTTGACCAGGTGACCCTATCCCGGTCGACCCGCGCGCTGCAATCAACAGCCGCGACCAGGTTCCTGATGGGCGTGACAGCTCTAGTGTTGATGTTGACTCCTCTACCGACGTACGTCATCACTGTCGTCTTACTTATCATGTCAGTCGCATCAATATTGACTATCACTTTATCGAGGCGATTGAAGGGTGAGCAAATATTAATAAGTACTTAAATTTTAACCTTATATACCTACTTGAAATGTAACTCTAAATACTTGAAATGTAATCCTAAATTCTTGAATTTTAAATTTTAATTTGAATTATTAGTATTAATAATTTAATTTTAACCCGAAAAAATGGGTTAATTTATCTAAATGTTTAAATTCTCCAAAATACTTAAATAGTAGGCCTAAATGCCGTATTTTTTCCCCCCAAATACGTATAAGGTGCTACAATTTTTTATTATAATTACACAGTCAAATATGTAAATGTTGTTTATATTTCAGCATGGCAACACTTATTACTGTCAGTGTTACTATCAACCCCATCCGTCCTGTTCATAAGTTCGATGTCACTCCGGCTGGACGCGATAATGTTGCCTATAATGGGTCGATCACCTAGCAACACGCCGGATTACTTGGTAGGGGGTCTCAATCTAGGGTTGGCGTTGCTCATGTCCTGTATTTTGGTAAGTTTAAAAAACTAATGTACTTTTTTTTCTCTCCAGGAAAGGGTACCGGGCGCTCTCTCCATACAAACGTAGTCGACTATTTCCTCCCTGGATACAGACACTAGAGCAAATATTTTTGTTTCATAAAACTTATAACTGCCATGACCCTATGCTTTGTTTTCTTTTCTTTGTTGTTTTTTAAATTTTAATTTCTATGATAATTAGAAAATGAAAAAAAAACCAAGATATAGGGGCATAGTCATGGCAGTTATAGGTTTTATGCAACAAAAATATTTGCTCTAGTGTCATTATCCAGTGAGAAAACAGTCGACTACGTTTGTATGGAGAGAGCGCAGGTAACCTTTCACCTTAAGTTTTTGGATATAGTTAAACTTAAAAATGTATCTTATACTTTACTAGCGACCCGCCCCGGCTTCGCACGGCTATATTATGCATGTATTATACATATAAACCTTCCTCTTGAATCACTCTATCTATTAAAAACCGCATCAAAATCCGTTGCGTAGTTTTAAAGATTTAAGCAGTCAAAGGGAAATAGGGACAGAAAAAGCGACTTTGTTTTATACTATGTAGTGATAATTGTAAAAAATCTAATTTATATTTTTATACTAATATTACAAAGAGAAAAGATGTTTTGTTTGTAACGAATAGGCTCCGAAACTACTGGACCAATTTTGATGAAACTTGGTATGAGGATACATTGATTCATTGACAGTAACATAGACTATTTTTTATCCTGATATTCCCACGGGATCGGGAGTTACGCGAGTTGATATATCAATACTTTCAGAGTGGTACAGAGTTGCTGTTCTCCCGTCGCCACCTGTGGATATACCTATCGGGGATGTTGGCCGCGTGTGTCGTCATCATGTTCATACCGTTCCAACCGTATAACGATGATGGACCTGCTACCATGAGGCATTATTGGTTTGTAAGTACATTTTATATCTTCTCTTCTATACATATATTGGGTTATTTGTAACTATACTAGCAAGCCATTGAGGGCTGCTTCTTGGGACCCTTTTGTGACAAATCAACATCGAGCTATGTTTGGTCAACTCGCTCGTCTTATATTTTAATGAGGATACAAACAAACCATGCTGTGCTGCGCTGTGTGAGGCTACGCTCTGGTTAAAAACGCAGCAGTCTCGAGCGAGGCGCGCTACCCACCGTGCTGAGCCGCGCTGTGCCGAACTGTGCTATGTTTTTTATGGAGCTCTGCCATGCTGCGTCATGCTTCTTCTTCACTTTCATCTTCATCGGCTCCAACTATGTCGTAATGTTTACGTTTTTTTTTAAATAAAGTCATTTTTGACGAGACTTTTTTAAACGACTACACGAGCTGCTGATTACTTTTATACTGAGCTAAGCAAAGCGCAGCACAGCTTGATGGTGATTGTTAAAAAAACGTAGCTGTAGCGCAGCATAGCTCGATGTTGATTTGTCACCCTAAGACTCCACTGTCTTACAACACCATTTTAGATTACAAAAAAAAAGTGAATGATGAAGAAATAATGACAGACTTACAGTCAGACAGACTGACAAGAAAGTGATCCATTAAGGGTTCCTTTTTAGGTACGGAACCCTAAAAATGATTGTATCTTTCTATATTCATTTTGTGTCGGTTCCGTTATAGGTACCTAGTGTTAATTTTTTTTTATCAAAAAGGTATCACGTTCTGTTGACATGGTAGGTAACCATAGCAAGATGTCAACTATACAAAACAGTTTAATTATATAATTGTTTTTCATCAATGTTTTCTTACGACCACGTTATGACGTAAATCTATCGTCCGTAAATCGATTTTTTTAATTTTTTTCCCCAGAATACGGAGATAGTGACAGTGAGTCACAACCACAGCGCTCGTTCCTCCGGCGTAATGTTCAGCAAGTTGGACGCGAACTGGCCGCAGTTCACGCGGGGGACTCCACTAGACAACAGTAACTGTGTCGACTATGTGTTCTGTGGCATGCCACTCTATAGACCGAGCTTTGCAACATATTTGTAAGTTGACCGCATTTGTCGTTTTATGAAATCGTAATCCTAACTAATCTATACTTCACTATCACTACATAGTATAAAACAAAATCGCTTTCTCTGTCCCTATATTTGTTTGTTTCAACGCGCTAATCTCAGAAACTACTGGTTCGGATTGAAATTTTTTTTGTGTTGAAGGATATGCAATAGTAGTGCAATGTAACAGTAGGTACTAAGGGATTCTTATAGGGCAAGGTGGCATCCGACGACGGCTATCCACTGAACGACACGAGACACGACACTTTGAGATTGCCTACAGAATTAGCTGTCTGTATTTTTCTTGTTTCATACTTTTTAGAGTGCGATTTTTATGTAGGTAACTAGTTTTTTTTACTACATTTTTTTTACGTAGTCGGGTTTTAGTTTTTTAGCTTTTTTTTTATCTTCACTATCAAATTGGATGAAAATTGGCATTAGTGGTAGTTTAAAGGATGGACATAGGATACTTTTGATCCCGAAATTCCCGCGGGATCGGGACTTACGCGGGTAAAACTGCGAGGCGCATCTAGTAATAAACTAAATTACTGAACACGATATAGGTCCGAACTTTAAGAAAAGGGGTTCCACAGGGTACCGTTTTAGGCTCACTGCTGTTCCTAACTTGTACAAATGATATATATTTGCTTAAGAAATAATTTATTTTTACATACATACAGACCGGAAGCGAAGTTCGTATCAGCCCCGGGCCCCGCCCCCTTCGCCCCGCCTCCCTCGCTGACGTCCAACAGGCAGTGTACTCAAACTTCTTGCACGTACAACTTCCGTATGATCGGTAAGTTGTCGACTCCATTTCTAGATGGCGCCACCGCTGTTCATGCAGTTTATACCTCTTATATCTAGATGGCGCCACCGACTATCATAGTTACCTTGATTGCGTCATTCTTTGTTATGTTTGTTTCCAAGAATTGATCTCAATCAGCAACACTATTGTTATAAAAATATAGAATGATTATTTTTTGTGCAAAATCAACAGGTTCGATTCCTGGCCAGAGTAATAATGACTATTTAAAAAATCTAATGATGCAGTTGTTTAGAACACGCAACTCCTTTCAGCATTTTTCGCTATCTCTCATAGTTTAGGATATAGCTCTGAAGGCCTATGTAAAAAATTCATTCCGTATAAGCAATAGGGGTCTACCTAAGGGCTTTTTGGCCTAAAGCCCCGTGGATACAAAAGGTAGCCCCCGTGGTTGCCTCTTTAAGGTGGTAACAGATTAATCAGAGCCGAAAGAATCGAGCCGAATGACCGCCTTTGACGATGCGGTCGAATCTGATGACGTCATCGGAAATATAAATGTAGGTACCTTATCTCTATTACTATAAGGTACCTTTCCCTTGGCCGGCAAAAATTCGATTCTTTCGCCTTTATACCACCTTTATAGGCACATAACAGCATTTTAGCCCTTTTTTGTTTTTTATTTACCCCTGAAGGCCTGTTATAAAACTTGACTTATCTCTAACCAGGTGCGGCCCACAACACGATCACGCTATGGCCGGTTCCCCACGTGAACGTGACGTCATGGTCGTTAGAGTCGCCGCCCACCGTGTCGTTCGTCCAGCTCGAGAGGCCCGTCTACGTCATCATACATTCACAGGCCACATATGTCCTTAATTATGTCGAATATCACTTTACTGTTGATATTGAGGTTAGTTTTTATAAATGCCATGTGTTTTTTAAGAGGAAAGGGTACCGGGGGCTCTCTCCATACAAACTATTGCAAACGTAGTCGACCGTTTTCTACCTGGATAATGACACTGGCTCAAATATTTTTGTGCCATAAAACCTATAACTGCCATGACCATACCCTATTTTTTTTTATGGCACAAAAATATTTGTGCCAGTGTGGAAACAGGGAATCCAGGGAGGAAACAGTCGACTACGTTTGTATGGAGAGAGCGCAGGTACCCTTTCACCTTAAGGTTTTTTAATACGAAATTAACATAATCAAAATTTTTATATAGCATATACCTTAATGATAAGATGCACTCACAAAAGCCAGTAACATTGATTTTTCTTCTCTTTGTTTGGCCCCACGAACATTATGCCATTTTCAATTAATATTTTGTATCGAATTATGAGGCTCAAAGTGTCTAATTAAAGTCGTCATAGTCCGTCAAGTCGGGGGCTATAGTAAAGGTTGGCTACCGTACCAAAGCCTTGAAGCAGAAGAGTTGGGGCAACATGAAAAGTCCATGTTCGACACTGATTTACATTTTCACACAGCACTGTCACAAAATTAAACTGAAAACTTACCCCCGAATATAATTAGGGAAAATTAGGGCAGTAAAAATCAAAAGGGATGGGCTTACAAACGACGGATGGCGCAAGTCATTGGAGCAACGATCAATTTATAGGAAAAGTTCCCTGGTTGACCGCCAGTCCCCTGAAATGCACCATAACTGAGTTGACCCTCTCCGCAACCGTCTTCAGGATACTGTTGTGACTCCCCCGCACCCTGCCCACCAATGAAATGAGTTTTTTACGCATGATGGCATGGAAGCCATCAGTATGTGTCCGCGCAAACATTTCAGAGGCGCTACAAAAGCGGAAATAAAGTGTTTATCTATCCATCTATATGCTTCCAGTTTCCCCAATCGATGTCATCAAACGGCCACTACCTGGACGTCTCTCACCATTCCCACAAGATCCACCACCCTGAGGAGTTCACGGCGTCTTACCGGGAACTGTTGGACTCTGTACCGCATTATTATAATATCGCTAGTTTTCTTAGCTTTAGGTATAATTATGAATATTAAATGAGTTTTTTTTTTCGTTTTAATTGGCGTAACTTGTTGACTGAGTGAAGCGTTTCTGTTTCTAGTCTGGCCAAAGCTTTCCTCTGTCAGTTGGTTGGTACAGAAAGCGAATTCTTGTAAATGTAATTGTTCAAAATACCAAAAGCTGACTTTGAGGGTAATTTTTGTAATTGAAATGTAATTTACGAGAATTGGCCTTCAGAAGGTCAATTCTCGTAAATTACATAGTTTAAATTACATTTCAATATCATTTCGATTGCATTTCGATCACAAATAATACTCTCAAAGTACCTTATAATACCCTTTTTATTATAAAAAGCTGACTTTGACGGTATCTTTTGAAATGCAATCGGAAGTGAAATTGAAAAGTAATTTGAACAATGTAATTTACGTGAATTGGCCTTCAGATCGTATTTTACATGGGAACTTGATGTACGTACAGGTTCTTAGTATAGTTTATTTTTTTCGTCGGGATCTTGCCCTAAAAAGGGGCAAACAAGGGTACTGCCTTTTGTATCCATGGAGCTCTGGGCTTCAGCCCAAAATGTCCTTAGGTAGATCACCCCTGGCCATATTGGTGATAAAAACCTTATACTATTCATTAAAGATGTTCATCTATAGGTGTCCCAGTACTTAACACTGGCTATATGTACAAGTCGTGCAAAGCCATTACTAAAAAATGCTCATTTAACAATAACACCTATGGTATGATTCGTTAGGTTATTAAATATCATAAATATACGCTGAAATTGTTGATTTTTAAATGAATGTATTTTAAATTTGTGTTTTGTTCATAGTTTTTAAGGAAAATAAAGTATTTTTTTATGAATTCTCGTGTTTTTACTGAAGTTCAATTCAATGTTGTCTTTTAAGTAGCGAGTGAAGAGGTATCTTATAGGAAAGTGTGTTACATCTTAGACCGTATCGTCACCTACCATCAGGCAGGTGTGATAGTGGTCAAACGCTGACCTATCATATGTATAATTTTCATATAGCGGCAACAAATACATTATCTGTAAAAATTTCAACTTTCTCATGGTTCATGAGATACAGCCTGCTGGTTACAGACGAACAGTACGGAACCCTAATAAAACAGACAAAATAATTCAATTAACTCGAGCATGATTTTACATTAGATATCTGACAGTTTTTTGTAGGATACCCTCTACTGAGTTATGTTTGCCTGGTACTTGCAGACCAAATTACTATCAAACAATTTACACGGTAACAGAAAGAGAGCAGTTGAAGAAAGAGAGAGATAGCGTTATAAATGTGATTTTATACCCTCTACTGAGTTATGATTGCCTGGTACTTCCAAACCAAATTACTATCAATTTACACGGTAGCAGAAAGAGAGCAATTGAAGAAAGAGAGAGAGCGTTATAAATGTGATTTTATACCCTCTACTGAGTTATGATTGCCTGGTACTTCCAGACCAAATTACTATCAATTTCCACGGTAACAGAAAGAGAGCAGTTGAAGAAACAGAGAGATAGCGTTATAAATGTGATTTTATACCCTCTACTGAGTTATGATTGCCTGGTACTTACAGATCAAATATTTATACGGCAGAAAGAGAGCAGTTGAAGAAAGAGAGAGATAGCGTTATAAATGTGATTTTATACCCTCTACTGAGTTATGATTGCCTGGTACTTTCAGACCAAATTACTATCAAACAATTTACACGTTAACAGAAAGAGAGTAGATGAAGAAAGAGAGAGATAGATTTACACGGTAACAGAAAGAGAGCAGTTGGAAGAAAGAGAGAGATAGACTTACACGGTAACAAAAAGAGAGCAGTTGAAGAAAGAGGGAGATAGCGTTATAAATGTGAGTTTATACCCTCTACTGAGTTATAATTGCCTGGTACTTACAGACCAAATTACTATCAAACAATTTACACGGTAGAAAGAGAAAAATTGAAGAAAGAGAGAGATAACGTTTTAAGTATGATTTTATACCTTCTACTAACTTCTGATTGCCTAGTACTTTTTACAGATCAACGACTATTTGATAATAGTCGTTCAGTCGTATTTGATCAAAGATTTTTTTGTTTGTAACGTATAGGCTCCGAAACTACTGGAACGATTTTAATAAAACTTGGCATGAGGATACAATGATTCATTAAAAGTAACATAGGCTACTTTTTATCCTGAAATTCTCAGGAAAACGGGACTTACAAGAGTGAAACCAAAGGACACGGCTAGTTACCTATTAACTAAATAATCTTACTAAAGTAATTAGTGGTTGATCTTGAGTAGGTTCTGTAGGTAAATTAAAAACATTTTTGTAAAAAAAAAAACTTTATTCAAAACGTCAGTCTTCTTTAGAATTTCATCCAAAACAACAATTTTAAAACAAAATTTTCGTATAAACCCTTATTTTTTCATCATTAAAATCACAGAGCAGACAATTTTAGGACAAAAAAATATAATAAGTTACTTAATTAAACAAAAAAATAAAGGCATATACAAAATATTTCATCTTATATTACTAAAATTAAGTATATAATATACTTAAAGGGTTATCTTATACATTAAAACACATAATATAAAAAACTGCATTTATTCGAGAGATCGTTTTTAAAATAAAATATATCACATAATACCTAAAGGTAAAAATAAAATAAAATAATAAACATTTTTGTTTCAATCTAGCGTAATTTATTTTGAAAATAACAAAATCAATTTGTTTCAAATGCACCGCACTTATAAACGCTGCTTAGTGAGCGATTAGTTAATCAATGTTTTGTCACAGAGACGAAGCATTGGTTAACTAATCTGTAAAAGAGCAGCGTTTATAAGTTCGGTATGGATTATAAAATTGCGAATACGCAGCCGCAATGGAGTTCGTGAAAATTTATCTTACGTCAAGTTGACAATTATGATGTGTAGGTGTAGCTAATCTAATTTTTTTTGTCATATCCTTCCTGCCTTTTTGCAAAATAAATAGGCGACGAATTGAAAATTTTCCTTTTTTTTAAATAGGTTAAAATTTAGTCAAATTAAATTATAGGATAGACAAGACAACGCACAGCTTTAACCACTGGGTCTAAAAACTTATTTCCCTATAAACACTAAGGACTTTCAGAAAAGTTCTTAAAATAACCTAAATTGGCATGATTTCAAGACTGTCATAATATGTCAGATACCTATTAATAACAAAGTGATCCTATAAGGGTTCCGTTTTTCCTTTCGAGCTACGGAACCCTAATTACACGATATACATTAATAAAGAATAATTTAAATCTACTGGAAAAATAGACTATTTTTTCAAAGAATTTTCAGGAACACAAAACGTTTACTAACAATAAAAATATTCTGCATAAATGTACGATATACATTAAAATACCCTCAAAACATATAAAAGGGATTAGGTATTTTTTCATTGAATTTTCAAAAAACAAATTATGTTTACTTACTTACAAAAAATATTCTGCGTCCAATTAAAAAAAAACATTAAAACTAATCTACGATATACATAAAATACCCAGAAAACAGCAAAAAAAACCACAATTTTTACATACAATTTTATGTACTTTCTAAATAAACACATAAATCTAATAAAATATGTGAATTAAAAATGTTTGAACTAACCGAATTGCCTCTTTTACAAAATAAATGCAAAAATTACTAAAAACTAAAAAGGTTTAATTTTATTTTCACTTACGAGTCGAAATCGATAACCATATCATACTTGCTCTATTCAGTCGCAGATAAGGTCCGAAATGGACATATAGCCGCGAGACTACACAAAACAAAAAAATGTTTCTTGAAGTGAGAAATAATCTTCTCCCTATATACACTAGAAAATAATTTATTATATTTTGGAAAAAAATCTATAAATAATAATCAGTGTTCGAAAGAATAATGGCAAAACTTCAATCAAAAATTACTTGTTTTGTTAGGTTTTTGAAGGTCCTATAGTGTAATGGCGTTAGATGCTGATGAAGAAAATAAAAAACATATGACATTAAATGCTTTTGACGTGACAACGTTTTATAAATTGGTTTGCCGGGTGACACTTCAAGAAACTGCGTTACGCTCCGCTGACGTTATGCGCTCACAATGAGAGCGAGTGAGAGGCACGCGGGCATGGTTAGCCCGCCTAAGAGCGAGAGAGACAGACATAAAAAGTGAAAGGCACGCGTCCCTTCCACTCGAGCACAGTTGTTGTCACGTAAAACTTTCGCCCGTATACCGACTTTACAGGCAACCAGTTTTTTTTCTTTTTTTTTCTACATCTAGTTCACAAAACATACATACAACCGAATTGAGAACCTCCTCCTTTTTTTGAAGTCGGTTAAAAATACTATAAATTTCATTGTAATCTAAAACAACAGAGAATTGTATCATATATTTTCTATTTGTGTATATGCTCAAATATTGCCATGCCATTGTTATTTTAGGATATTGCTTTTACTTTTTCAAATAAGAGTATACTGCATGTCATTTTATAATTTACTAAAACCAAGAAATTATTCTCTAGCGTCGATAGGGAAGGACTATTGCTTGCTTCCAAGAAACCAATTTCCCGTGTAAGTGCTGTTCATTCAATTCGGACCACGGCCTTTATATTGATATGACAGAGAAAGATATCAATGACTAACAAGGGCAAGTATGATAGATTATTGAGTCTCGGCGTTAGACAAAAGCACCCAATTAAAAATTAAAAGTCAAACAGTTATCCTAACTAAACCAATTATTACAATTTTATACCTAATATTAGGTATGTATAAACATATCTTATTTCTAAGTAAAATTCGATCAAGCTCATTGAAAGAAAAGAGCATAACTTTTTTAATATACAGTGTGTCTACTGTCTACCTTTTCTCTGTGCATTGGGGGTTAATTATATGTATTATTCTGAACACGAAATGTTTATGGTTAGGGAATCCAATTCTCTTTAAATAATAATCATAATATACATTTTTAACATTGGTACAGTCAGCAAAGGACTGAGGGTCGCAGTTGCATATTTTAAAGTTTTAATTTTTTTTAATTACGGTTTTATAATTTTTGGTTATTCTGCGTGAAATTACTAACACTTCAAAAGCTTTAGTGACATCAAGCAGCATAATTAATGAAATCGAAAAATGATAATACATAACATATGGTTTTTGCAAGTTACCTCTTACGACCAAAATGAAAGTCGTTTCAACACAAAAAACATTTGATTTTTTATTTTTACTTTAATTATTTCATATTTGATAGTAAATAAAAAATAAAATGACTACCATTTTAAGGGAGGATGATTTACGACCATATTTTGTGTTCAGAATTACGCATAGAATTTACCCCCCTAGTACGGACGAGCGACGGGCAATCAAAACACACTGTATACTAAAGTAACACAAAAACAATATTAGGTATATATACCTAAATCTATAACTAATTGAATTATATATACTTACTACAAAATACACAAATTATTTTTAGACAAAAAAAACCCTTACATCTGAAACAGATTTATATGATAGCTAAGACCTATCTTAACATAACTGGCTTAAATTAACAATAAAATATAGTCACAATTATAATTTGTTTTATCAAGCTATGGCTCCAAACGACCTGTGCATATCGCCAAAAATTACAATATAATAAACAATTTTTTCCCTTATATTTTTTAAAATCAAGCAATGGCTCTAAACGACCTGTGTATTTAGCCAAAAATAATAGTTAAAAAGAAACACTTATTTGACATAATCATTTAAAAACTAAGTATAAGTATATTTTTGTAGGTATACTTATAGCTGTGCTCAGAAATGTTCCTAAGCCACACTTTACAAGCATTTCTTAACTAAAAATCACTAAGGAACATTACTGAGTGCAGTCGTAAGACATACTATAGAGTAATTGTTAACATACATACGACCATAATTAGGATGGAACGAAATAAACGCTAGACTTTTGTAAAAATAATCCAATTAGAGATCGAAATTTACACTTAGCGTACTAATTTGTAAAAAAAAAACATCATTTCCAATTTCCTTATAGTCTAATTCTGTCTTCCAAACCACCCTATATTTGTTAAATTAGGGGTAAAACTTAGAAGTTTCAAAGCATAATTAGTTAGGTTATTAGAAAGTTGGGAATTATGTATTTAACTAATTGTAGCGAAGAAATAATACATTTCAAACAATTTTTTTGCAATAATATAGCTCTTATTTCCATCCCGCAGAATTATGCAAATTGCAGTATTGTGCAGTTTAATAATATTGTAAGGAGAGAGAAAATCTCTTTTGTTCAAAGTTGTTTCATATTATTGTACCTATTTTGTTGGAATTTAGAATATATAGTAGATGTATAATGAGTATTGAATCCTGCTAGTTATACACAAAAATCAAGTATGTACAATTGTCAAGAGGCAATTTTGCATAAACATACACAATGTAGCATTATTTCTAACATTTAAACACGCTGCTAAGTCCCTCAGCGTGGGATTAACATTTAAAAAATAACGTCTAGTAATTAATTACTCGCTAAGCGGCTATTTTAAAGGAGTACATGTAAGTTTCTTAAGTTTATTCAGGACAATTATAACTTGATGACTAGTTCCATTGTGCATTGATAGATGGCAGCATCATCTAAGTACATCGGATATACGATACAGTAAGACGTCTATGACGATTAGAAATCAAGTTTTAGTTTAAAAAATCAAGTTTTGATTAAAAAATCGTGTTTTGATGTAAAAAATCAAGTTTTGACATTGCGTCAAAGTCAAAATCAAGTTTTTATTTAAATAATCAAGTTTTGGTGTGTAAGTGCACAATAAAAAAACAGGTTTTGTTGTCAAAATCAAGTTTTAAAATGTCGTCAACGTCAAAACCTAGTTTTGAGGTCAAAAATCAAGTTTTGACATTGCGTCAACCACAAAATCAACTCAAGTATTTACATTGAGTCAACATTACAAGCAACAGTTTTGACAATGGTCGAAACACAATTGACATTGTCAATGTCAAAAATGTATAACCCGCGTAAATTTCTCACCGGAGATAATCCACAACTTGTACCCAACCGCCATCTACCGAGCAATTTGGAACCAGTTCACAAAAAAATCTAGAAAATCTTAATTGTTTAAAACTTTTTTTTATTCGATAGTGACAGTAAGTCTGCTGGCGGCAACCATCTTGTTATTGAACTTCCTCTTGAACGTCTCCGCAGCGATTGTCGTCTTGAATGTTATTTTAGCGCTGCGATCTTCTTTATTCATTATCAAACTCTGGAAACAATTATATCCGACCTTTTTTGAGATTTATTTCTTTTTCTCTTAAGTTTCTACGGCTTAGGGCGATAAAATTATAAATATTTAGTTTCTTAGGATTAAAATTATCGCTAAAAATTGTAATTTCCCAGTGATTAGTGTTATAGTTTACGAATATTTTTATATATTATTTTATTAGGTAAGCGGTACTTTTTCAATTCGTAGATTTTTCGAAAAAAGGTTTAACAACAGCCTAATTATTTTGCTAATTTGTTTTATTTTTATTTATTTAGTCAAATTGTCATATTATTCAAGAATATAGGTGGGTAGATTTATTATATGTATCAAAAATCTAATTAAAAAAAAAAGTGCCTCGTTACCTAAACAGTAATCTCACAGTAGATACATGCATTTTACATAAGATTTTTACAAAATACAAGATTATTAGATACATATTACAGAATAGGTACAAGTTACATCAACTATGTAAATTAAATTAAATATACTCAGACATAACTTACAAATTATTCGTTTTATATTAAATAACCAATAATAATAAAACGATGATTGCGAAAATAACGGCTCTAAAGAGTTGTGGTCACTGTAAAAAAGCCACAACGCGAAATTTACAGATTGAAACTGGTCCGTCGCTATTTCTGCCAAAAAGCGGCTGCTCTTCACGCCAGTTATTTAAAAAAAAACTCTAAGTTAAGACTGGCAAGGCTAGATGTAGAAAGAGGGGAAGGTTGATTCTGTTTTGTAATAGTTTTTGAATCTAACCTATTCGATTGGGGGTTAAAATATTCAGTTGGGTAAAAGTTTTAACGTCGAAATCAAATTTTGACGCCAAAAATCAAGTTTTGACAGTAATCAAGGTTACGTTAAAAATAAGTTTTAACGTGGAAATCAAATTTTGACGCCAAAAATCAAGTTTTGACATTGCGTCAACGTGAAAATCTAGTTTTGATGTCAAAAATCAAGTGTTGAAGTTGCGTAACTCAGATGTGATTGAACTGAAATTAAACTATTAGATAATCCTATTCAAGAGCCATAACACGAAATGAAAAGGCCATACCGCGTAATAAAAGAGCCATATCACGAACAACTATTTCGCGTTATGTCTTTTTTGCAGATACCACAACGCGCTCAATAAGCGTTTTCGTTCTTTGAGACTTACACATTAAATAGGTACAGTTGACATTTTTTACATTTCATATAAATAGTAACAATAAATATTATTAAAGTAAAGAAAAAAAATTTTTTGACTAGACATGCCAGTATTTTACATACAAATATTAAAACCTTAGAATCACAGCGCCAACATTAAACATAATAAATATACGTGTACATTAAAAAAATATAGTTTTATATGGTCCAAATATTTCTATCAGAGATGCGCCGAGTACTTGTTTACTACTGTCTACTCGGTTATTATTTAATAATTCTAGAAAATGAAATGTAGCAATTTAAAAAGTAAGTTTACACTATAAATTTTGAAAAGAATAAAAGTAGAACTTCGAACAAAATTGACATGTTTGCAAGTTAGGTACTTGAAGTTCCTTTAAGTATAATGGCGTCAGATGCCGATGAAGAAAGTGAATAACACGTCACTTTAAATGATTATATCTTTTTTATCACAGTTGCTCATAAAGTGGATCTTATTAAACCGCTTTTAGGCTCATAATGCAACGTATTATACACGCGTGCGATAAAAAAAATCCAACTAGTGCTAAAATAATAGGTTATCCCGATAAGTTAAATACGTATCTTACTGCTAATTACATATTAAAAAAAAAGCTTACTTTGAGGATATTTTTAGCTACTTTGTGGGTAATATTTTGTGATCGAAATGATATTGAAATGTAATTTGAACAATGTTATTTACGAGAATTGGCCTTCAGATAGCTTTTTTTTAGGGTTCTGTACCTCAAAAGGTAAAAAAGGGGAACCCTTTTATGATCACTTTCTTGTCCGTCTGTCTTTCTATATTTTTCATAATCATTAAATAGATATATAGATAACTTTATTTGTACAACATAGAAAGGAACATCGAAGATTATATAAAGTAAAAGTAAGATAGAGTGTATAAATTGCACCAATCGGCCGCTTTATCGCTGAAAGCGACATTACTAGCTTCGGAAAATATTTGCTTTAATAAATAAACTATTTGCGCGGCCTGAAGGCCAATTCTCGTAAACTAAATTGTTCAAATTTTATTGCACTATCATTTCGATTACAAAAAATACCCTCAAATTCAGTTTATATTTCAAAAAGTTGACTTCGAGGGTATTTATTGTAAAGAGCATTTGAAAGGAACCGAAAAACTTGGCCGAGTATGGTTACTCGGAAAAACTAGTACTCAGCGCATCATTAATTAAAAAAAAAACTCGATAACATAAAAAAAACAACCAACGATATGTCGTGCAAAGTGCTAAAGAAATTCGTAACATATTATTTTCTTTAGCCACTTGGTTATATGTATAGTAAATTTATAAATAATATTTACATAAATATAAAATATCACAGCACATTTAAATATCACAAGTATTTCAAATAATTAGGTGCTTTGAATGATTCAATATAGGTATTGGATAATTTTTAATTGAATTAGTAATACCCGACTACGGCGAAGCCAAAAGGGAGGGTTATGTGTTTGAGTCGTATAACTACCAACTATAATTTAACAATTAAGGTATCGTTAGAAGCGTCTCAATAGTCTGCTAGTTATAGGCTATGTGACAATAAATTAATGGCGCAGGAAGAGTCATGAATAATAATAAAAAATAAAAATGTACCGTGTGGGGTATCAAATGAAATAAGCACATTTCAATGTATTCACTCGATAATGGTGATAGTTTGATTAACAGATACGCAGCCGTAGTAAAAAACAAAGTAGTCGCGTCTGTCTGTCCGATCTCTAAAATTACTGAACAGATTTTCATACGGTTTTCACTAATGAATAGGTGTATAAATTGGCTGAAATATGATAGACACAAGCGCTGTTCCCGTGCAAAATCTCAAAGTCAAATGTCAACATTTTTTATTTATATGGAATCATTGAAACGTCCTTAATCTAAGTTAGGATGTGTAACTTCGGAACGCGCCCACCAATGAGAAGGCACAAGAAACTCATAGGGTTTTTTTGTGGTCAAGCTCACAAAGATCAAGATTACGAATATTTTTGAAGGCATATATAAAATAGAGCAATCAAAGTCGAAAATGAAAAGTAAAAGTAAAAACACAATCTTTTTTTGTAACCTAGAAATCTAACGACTTCAGTTTAGAAATAGACTAAGTAAATTGAATCATCCAAAGCATACTTATTACTAAAAATATTGTATAAAAAAAATATATTAATCATTTTGGAACGACTTGGGTTTGCAATGGATAAGTTTACTAAGCGAATAGCTTCTATTTAACTTGCAATGTTTGTATATATTTTGCAAGTTTAATAAGATTAAGTTCCTATTATCATACAGAGTTGAGTTTTTGCATGTTGGTTCAGTTCCAATGACAATGCATATTGATGGTGAGCACTATCTCAATAGACATCCAGGCTCATGGCTCCAGATAAAATAAGTCTTCAACAGTCAACAACAAAGGTACTTTTTATTGCTAGGTATTCTTTTTCACTTTATCACCTTTTGATGAATAAATATATTTGTATTTTGTACTTCTAAAGAAATCACTTGAGAAACATAAAGGAGGTTTTGCTGATAAGAATCTTTAACAAAAGAATATTTTTTGGCATTCTCTATTGAATTGATTTTCAGTTCGTTTGAAAAACATGATAATCACAATGAAATCACCTTGCGCAAATGGAGTTATCCTACTTCCATTCGACATAATTCTAATAGATGTAGCTAATCCAACCTCTTTGTTATTAGCTAAATTGTAACGCCTTTTGTTAACACTAAGACTACTCATTTCATAACGCGGAAACCCTAAATGAATATTAAAGGATGAAACTCCCAAAAACTTGGTTAACTCTCAACTGGGTAGTAGGCCGCACGCGGTTATTTTTCCAAGCAACGCCATCTGTCGCCCAATTGATGAATTAAAGAACAAATCCAATACAAAACCAAATCCTTCGAGAAACGTCCTAAAACCACAACAAATTACCTGCACATCGTTCCCAGCCAAGGTCTTCATCCTGGTATCCGTCATCCCATGAGGCAGGTTGGTTACCCGAGCCATATACCCCACCTCTGACTCCAATATCCTATTCTCATCCGAGTCCGATGACTGATCACTGTATTCTATCTCAACCTTCTTGCTATCCGTTGACTTATCAATGCTCTTGTTGTCCGATATAGTTTTGACAGCCCGGCTGAATATCCCCGGGTTGGGTTTGGTCGGATCGTTTGTTATCTCAATACGGGAGAAGACGGATTTGTTTGTCTGTTTGTTGTTCGGACGTTGGAGTATTACGCGACGGTTTGTGAACGTTTCTGGCGGTTTCTGTTTCTCTTTTTCGGCCTGGAAAATTAAAATTAAAGAAATCCATCAAGTGGTTGGGAAGAAATGAGGGAATCACTACATAACATAGTATAAAACAAAGTCGCTTTCTCTGTCCCTATATCCCTATGTATGCTTAAATCTTTAAAACTACGCAACGGATTTTGATGCGATTTTTTTAAATAGATACGAGTGATTCAAGAGGAAGGTTTATATGTATAATACATGCATAATATAGCCGTGCGAAGCCGGGGCGGGTCGCTAGTAAAGAATATTACAAACATCCAAAAAAAAAGGCGCGTAAACAGCCCTTTCCTTGCAGTCGGGTAGTAAAAAGAAATTTTGAATATTGCTTACAGCGCCATCTAGACTTATCTACTGTGCTTGTGTTATGGTAGCCCGATAATTAATAGATAGTGACGATGCGGTCTGAGATGTAACACGCGCCCCTAGAAGCTACCTATACCTACGCTCGTGACTCAACAGACACCCAAATAGACGGGGGCCTTCGAGGGACGCCAGTGAAGGTAGGTAGATGTTTAGTTAAACAAAAACTTATCCGAACGATCCTCCTTTTGTGGTGGTTAATTAATTTAGTTCCGCGACAGTACACAAGTGTAGTATTTAAAGAAATCAGTGTTGAACGTGGATTTTCTCGTTGTCTCCAAATCGAATGAGGTTAGGATAAAGTAGACACCGTTATACTGTAGCCTCTGACTGAAGGCCAATTCACGTAAATAAAATTGTTTAAATTACATTACATTAATTAACATTCCGATTGCATTTTGATTACAAAAAATATTGAGAATGCCAAAAGCTGACTTTGAGGGTCTTCTGAGCCTCAAAGTCAGCTGCAAATGCAATCAGAAGGTCAATTCTCGTAAATAACATTGTTCAAATTACATTTCAATATCATTTCGATTGCATTTCGATCACAAATAATACCCTCAAAGTAGCTCAAAATATCCTCAAAGTTAGCTTTTTGTAAAAAAAAAACTGACTTTGAAGGTATCTTTTGCAATCGAAATGCAATCGGGATGATATTGAAATGTAATTTAAACAATATTATTTACGGGAATTGGCCTTCTGAATGATCATCATCATCATCATCGCTGGCGATGTTCCCGGTTGCATCAATCTCGGGAGCCCGGGTTCTGCTTTCCTACTTTTACGCCTCCACTTCGCACGGTCATAGGCATCCTGGGTTGCAAAGCCATTTGCACGCATGTCACCCTTTACGACGTCAAGCCAGCACTTCTTGGGACTGGGTAGACCCAGTCTGCCACGAACAAAGTTATTTATGATAATTGACTTTCTGACTGTTTTAAAATATAATATGGACACTAGGGGCGAGCCGCGAGCACATAGTCATAACTTTCAGTCACTTAACACACTTACATTTAAGACCTAACTACAAACTACAAAAAATACACTATTCTGGCACCGCACTGTGGACAGATTTTTGATAAAATTCAGTACATAGAAAGTGATCGAAACATTATGGCATAGATAACAGTCAAATCATTTTTATTTTCGCAGCCACCAAAATCTCGTAGTTACAGGTTTGCTTTTTATGTGGTAATTAAAAAATATTAAGTAATTAGTATTTTTTTAATAAATATTAAGTAATTAATATTTTTTTCCTGTAGGTGAATAAAATTATTAAATATTTTTCCCTGTTATGTAGGATTTTTCCCTTGTTATAATTGGTACCTACCTAAGCCTAAGTACTGGTACTTATATAAAAATTAATAAATGTTTTTTTAACATCAAATAACATGCAAACCCGACACTTTACGAGATTTTGTTACAAGGCATTTGTTGTTAGTTGTTCTCTATACAAAAATAATAAAAAAATGGCGACGAATACTATGCCAGTCCATACTTAGATGTTTGAAGTATATAAATGCTTACCTCTTTCTTTTCAAATATAATCCTTTGTCGAGATTTATTTGACGATGACGATTTGTTTTCGCTTTTTGGATTAGTCTGTAAATAATATTAGTATGTACTTAATTTAAGTTATACTTAAAATGTACCTAATATTAATATTTACTTTATTTTACTTTATTATTTATTTATAAATACCTAATATTTTAAAAAAATAGGAAATAATTTCAAGACAAAAGGCATCTTTAAAGATTGCATCGCGACGAGACATAAACTCGCGGTCTGCGGCTTCGTTCGCTTACGGTGTTACCTGCACGGTTAATGGAAGTTCACAAGTTCAAGCCTCGCCGCGATGTTTTCCTTCACCATCACGTGACCCTAACGCCAGTTTAACAAACAGTACTCAAGTTGATCTTGGATAAGTGAACGCACTGCGCTAAATGCGACCCTAT
This sequence comes from Idaea aversata, assembly GCA_907269075.1. Classification (NCBI taxonomy): domain Eukaryota; kingdom Metazoa; phylum Arthropoda; class Insecta; order Lepidoptera; family Geometridae; genus Idaea; species Idaea aversata. The sequence goes on from OU026106.1 coordinate 11,374,187, forward strand.
GATTGGTCAATTTACTGCTCCTCTCTTGACTCCACTATATTATTTGCGGCTCTATGCGTTCGCGCGCACACATGCAATCACATAAGGTTGAAACAATAATAAACCACAGACAAACCTTTTGTTTCTTCTCTGTCGGTTCGTTGTCATCAGATCTGGTAGAACTTGTGACAACAGGCCTCTTTATCACTGGAGATTTATCTGTTAGACAAGGAAACAAAACACCATTAGTTTATTGTGCCTTCTTCTCATTGTCAAAGTCAAATTTCTTTATTAATTTAGATACTTATCACTACATAGTATAAAACAAAGTCGCTTTCTCCGTCCCTATTTCCCTTTGTACGCTTAAATCTTTAAAACTAGGCAACGGATTTTGATGTTGTTTTTTTTAATAGAAAGAGTGATTCAAGAGGAAGGTTTATATGTATAATACATGCATAATATAGCCGTGCGAAGCCGGGGCGGGTCGCTAGTGTTTATATATATACATCACATTGAAACGTCTTAAAAACTAAGTTAGGATGTGTGCCTTCGAAACGCGCCCACCAATGAGAAGAAGGCACAAGAAACTCATGGGGTTTTTTTTTCATGTGATCACGCTCACAAAGGTCAATATAACAAATATTTTAAGGTATTATTTGAAATGGTGCAATTAAAGTCACATTCATGGATTCTTATCATAATTGGTGGGCGCGTTCCGAAGGCACACATCCTAACTTAATTTTTAATATGTTTCAAAGTGACGTCATGCAAATTGTATGATTCCAAATCAATAAAGAATTTTATATATATACGGTTTTTTAAATATTTGAATGTGATGTTATGTAAATGAATCCAAATGATGAGAATTTTAACTTTGACTTTGAATAACATCACTACATAGTATAAAATAAAGTCACTTTTCGCCGTCACTATGTCCCTTTGTATGCTTAGAAAGATCTTTAAAATTACGCAACGCAACATATGCGCAAAATATGCTCAAAATATGCGGTTTTTTTTAATAGATATAGTGATTCAAGAGGAAGGTTTATATGTATAATAGGTACATGCATAATATAGCCGTGCGAAGCCGAGGCGGGTCGCTAGTTTATTAATAAAGTTATATAGTTTACCTCTCTTCCGTTGTTTGTTATCATTATTATCATTATCGTGGAAGACGATCTTCTGTCGTTCGGTCCGCGACCGTGGCTGCGGCGGCTGCGCGGGCGGCGCCTTGTCGACAGGTTTCGGTGGTAGCTTCGAACGGAGGTCTCCTACTGGCTTGCTCGTTGGTTTAGGCTTTGAACTCTCCGATCTGAAATTATACGTATGTTTTAGGTTATACATACTATGAGAAAATAGTTAAAGTATTTAAAAGTAACATTGTTACAAAATTAATAAGTTACGTAAACGAAGAGTTAAGAAAAAAATTCGCTACGGTCCGTTTCGCCTGTAGCATATAAGATCAAGTTACAGAAATAAAATACATATTTAATATAAAATTTCCACTTCCTCCGTTCGTAGGTGGAATTTTTTCCTACATTTTGGTATAATTCCTTGGCGTTTCTAAGCAAAAAAAAACAAAAAAAAACAGCGCACTCCGGGAGTGCAGGCAGAAGTGAAAACTGTATATCTGTGTAAAATCTCATCTGTCGCGAGAACGGCTGAAAATGCTCACTCGTGTATCAGTGATGGCGCTAGCGTGTGACGCGAACTGCGTACGGCAGCTCGCTGCGAACCTGCACCATCCACCGAGAGATGTCGCTGTTAACACTGTTGTACAGAAGTGAGTATCGTAGTTCGGCCGTTTGCACAGAGATGGCGCTGTTTTCAATATTGCATAGTAGTAGAAGCACAATCTCATCTGTCAAAATCTCATCTGTCGCGAGAACGGCTGAAAATGCTCACCCACAAAAGTGCCCAACGCGCCATAAGAAGTTTTCACTTCAAAAATTATATTGCTGCGTGCTGTTTGACATCATTGTTGACATGACGTCACCGGAACGTGAAAATTACGTCACTTAATGGGAACGTGACAATGACGTCAACTTTTTGTGAATGCAGATGTTCCAATTTCAATTTAAAAGAGCTTAACTTAACTTAACTATCCAGAGGGGGAACGCTGCCAATTTGCTTGGGACTTTGGGTCGTAGGGACGCTTTGGAGGACAGGGTTTTTTGTTTTTGATGTTTACGTGTTTCATTTTTAGTTTTAGTTACTGGATATTTTGACCGACTTGACTGGCTTGACATTGGTGTTTTTTTTGGAATTTTTACATTTTGATTTACAAGACGATATCACGTCAATAAAAAATTTAAGACGAATTTTAATTAAAATTGATAGTTAGACAAGGAATTTTCGTCTTGAAGTTATACCAAAATGTAGGAAACGATTTAACCTACAAATATTTCATTTCTACTCTATCGGACCTCGAATGTTGTCGGAACACCGATGGGTTTTTAGTGGGTAAGCCACTAAAAACCCATCGGTGCCGCCTTCCATCCTCAGGCTAAAGGCAGCCCCACATACCTCCGTCGGCCCCTCCCCCTTCAGGGTGGCGGGAGGATGCAATAATGCATTTTCCCATCGATAAAAAAGGTAAAGAGCATAACACAGCTTACGCTAAAGCAGCTGGTAGGGCTAAGCTTGAAATGTAAATATTTTTTGTGTTACAATAAAGATTTTTTTTATTTTTCTATTTTATTTTATATCGAGTTAGTCCCCCATATGCACCTAAACATAGATATACTAACTTGTTCTTGGTGTTATCCTTGAACCGTCCGGTGTCATCGTCATCAGACAGTATACCATCGATGTCTCCGAGTATCAGTTCCAGTTCATCATCACTGACACTGACACCACCTGACACACCCAGCCGAGGGGGGGTTAGATCCTCTGGAATATAGATATACTAACTTGTTCTTGGTGTTATCCTTGAAACGTCCGGTGTCATCGTCATCAGACAGTATACCATCGATGTCTCCGAGTATCAGTTCCAGTTCATCATCACTGACACTGACACCACCTGACACACCCAGCCGAGGGGGGGTTAGATCCTCTGGAATATAGATAACAAACAAATTACTACTAATAATCTTCTGACCTTTGGACAAAACAGTTCTAGTAACCTAAATACCTATTGAAAGAAGGCTTCAAATAGGTCATTGGGTCTCAATTTGTACCTAATACGAGTTTTATTTCATAATTATATTTATTTTAACAGATTCGCGTTTTTATTTTTGTTTAAAACCTAACGTTTCGGGAAGTTTGACGACCTCTGTGGCGCGTCGGGCGAACACCCGACTGCGACGCAGAAGGTTGCGGGTTCGATTCCCGCCGGGAACAAGTATTTATGTAGACCATAAATTCTTGTTTCTGGTTCTGGGTGTTTCCTATATGTATAATATGTATATATTTAAAAAAAAAAAAAAAAAGTATATAAGTAGTTTATCCGTTATCTGGCACCCATAACACAAGCATTAAGTTGCTTAGCTTGGGGCTGGATGGCGATGTGTAATATGTCCTGAAATATTTATTTATTTATTTATTTAAGTTGCAGATTCCACGGTCAGAGGCAGACTGAGATGACGTCGTCTTACAAAAAATTATTATGTGAATTAATGCTGTCAAACTATTTAATTGTCTACTTAAAATTAATAAAAAGGTTTCATCTAACGCAGAATTGACTAACGGTGCTTGCGAATTTTATTTCATGTTTAAAATATTGGTCCAAACTCAATAAATAAATAAATTCCCAAAGTCAATGACCTTCAACTCCAATAAACAGCTGATTTTCGCGTGAACATAACCTCAAAATTTCAAAAAAATGATTGCTTTTGCAAAAGTCGTAGAACTGACTCCTAGTTCTTGTAGTTTCAGAGACTTTTTGATGAGTCTTTTTTTAGTATATATGTATAGACTAGCTTTTCCCCGCGACTTCGTGCGCGTAGAAGTCGAAAGAATGTTTATGCAAAATTTGAAGTAGATTGGACCAAGGAATCACATTATCCCATACAAACTTTGCCCCACTTTTTCACCCCCTTGGCAGATAAATTTCGGAAAATCCTTTCATATTGGATGCCTACGTCATACAAAGAACACACCCTCCAAGTTTCAGGTCTCTACGATCAGCAGTTTAGGCTGTGCATTGATCCGTCAGTCAGTCAGTCAGGACAAAGCATTTTATATGTATAGATTAGTATATTACTTACCACAAGTAGAATTAATTTCTTCATCCTTTGCTTTAACCGGTTCAGTTTCCTTAACTTTCTCCTCGATCTTAACTTCCGGAGGTCGTTCCGGAGTCAGATCCTTCTCCGGTGAATTTCTAGTTGTATCCGGCTTAGTTTGTTCTATCCTTATCGGTTTAGCATCTTTCTGGGGCTCTTTTGGGGCTTCTTTTTCTATCTGTTGGAGCTCTTTTTGCTTCTTTTCTTGTTCCTTTTTCTCTTTTTCGAGTTCCCGTTCTCTGTAACAAAACAATTGGTAATGCCTAAAATGCTTTTAACACATAAATATGTTTCAAATATTGACCCTGGTGTCTTACTACTGCGGTATTTATTTTTAATTGTGTGTGTTATTTCGTTTAGTATCTATATTGTAAAATTTACGATTAGAGTAAAGTGATTTTTTGTAAAAGATAATTATTTATTTTTGCACGTTACCCACACACGCCCACACTATGTCATTAGAAAATGTCTGGTCGAGCACTTCTGATCTGACATATGATACTGACCTGTCCTGCGTCTGCAGCGCGTTCCTGCGCCGGCGCAGCTCCTTGGCGCGCAGCACACGCTCGCGGAGGTGCTCCTGCTCGCGGACACGACGCTTGTACTCGCTCTCCTGTCACACACACAGACACAATGTTACCTCACATTGAATCAATAATGGTGGAATTCAACAACCTCTGCGACACGGAAGGTTGTGGGTTCGATTCCCGGCGTCGTCGTCGATCAAATATATCTAAGCATAACTAGTAGTCGCGAGCAATTTCGGTGCTTGTGAGGTCTTTGTAGTTTTATAAAAAACTAGCTTTTGCCCGCGACTTCGCCCACGTAGATGTCGAAAATAAACCCAGGAATCACGTTGTCCCATATAAACTTTACCCCCCTTTTCACCCCCTAGGAGGTAGAATTTCGGAAAATCTTTTCTTATCAGATGCCTACGTCACACAAAGAACACAACCCTCCAAGTTTCAGGTATCTACGATCAGCGGTTTAGGCTGTGCGTTGATCCGTCAGTCAGTCAGGACAAACGATTTTATATGTATAGATATATAATAAATATTGCAGGACATTCCACACATCGCCATTAAGCCCCAAGCTAAGTAACTACACTTGTGTTATGGGTGCTAGACAACGGATATACTACTTATATACTTATACTAGTTTTAAAGATTTAAGCGTACAAAGGGATATAGGGAGAAAGTGACTTTGTACGCTTAAATCTTTAAAACTACGCAAGAGGATTTTTATGCCGTTTTGTTTAATAGATAGAGTGATTCAAGAGGAAGGTTTATAATATGTATAATACATGCATAATACAGCCGTGCGAAGCCGGGGCGGGTCGCTAGTTAAGAATATGAATAAAGTTAGAACAAACCTCATCATCCCTGTGCGGCTTGTTATCCCTCGGCCTGCGGTCCGGGGAGCGGGACCGGGACCGACGTGGCGCCGGAGACGGGGACCGCCGCGGGGACGGGGAACGCATCCTGGGGGGGGATATACATTATCATATTATACATATTAACACTTTTCACGATGCACTATTGAATATAAATGCTAAGAAAGTTCATGGAAAATTCAGCTTATGAGATAAAATAAGTGCTTATGTACAGTCACATTAGCAATTAGCTGAACCCCACGTGACCTAGAGCTCACTGGCAAATCTGTAAGGTTGTAAGGTAATGTTACCTGATTCTGATTTTTTTAAACAATATACGATACTATACATACAATACAATATCTACTATATAAAAATAAGTCGGGTTTTCCTTCCTGACGCTATAACTCCAGAACGCACGAACCGATTTCCACGGTTTTGCATTCGTTGGAAAGGTCTCGGGCTCCGTGAGGTTTATAGCAAAGAAAATTCAGGAAAAATTTCAACAGAAAAGCGGGAAAATCTGGTGACGAAACGGAGTTCGCCGGGTTTGCTAATACAATTTAAAAAAATAACAAAGTAAATAATATATGTTTTTACAGATATGCGAATTAGCTCTGGGTCACATGGGGTTCAGCTAATTAATAATGTGACTGTACTCTATACTTATTACTATTTAACAGTTATAAAAGTTTAAGATGAAAACTTTAACGAGACGGTTAATTTTATTAAGTAACGGTTTTAACTTAGTAAAAATTTACAAACGGCTTGTATACGGACTGTTTTCCGCAACAAAACCTATTTAATTGGGTCCCTCTCAGCTCGGAGCCAAAACAGCCGCAGGTTTCATCACGCTGTTTTCCTTCACAATGCAATGTAAAACAGCACAGATTTTGTGCAAAAACATAAAAGAGGAGTCGTGTGCTGACCCAAATGGATCGACCTTAGCTAAAAGTTGCAACCAAGCATGCTCGGCTGCAGCGCTGGTCTTCCGGCCAAGTCCGGCCAACCCAAAAAAAACGCGATTAAGGTTATACGTTTTCCCTACTAAATGTTTTAGAGATTCCTACGTTTTATACTGAGATATTTAACTTATTATGACTTAAAGTAGGCCTAATTTAAGCTATTGTAGGGGCAGACCAAAAATATCACTGTTTAACATCCAGGAAGTACTCTGTTTCAGCGTGAAAAAAGAGACCAATTTTACGTATGTAGTGGTGCACGGTTATATTGACGTATGGTCATAGTGTAAGTGATGCATAGATGTGTGGAAACACGCGACGTTGTCGCGTTGTGTGTGGAAGCAGGAACACGCAATTACGCTAGAGCAGAGCCGCAATACAGTTTGCTGGATAAGGGCGACGTTGCCTCTCCGTCTAATCTGTCTAATAAAAATCAAAATATTTTCAATTGCATGATATTCAACTCAGTGCTGCCAGACCTACACCTGCAAGATTTTATGTAACTTTTGGCACTGTCGCGTCACTTTTGATACTTGAATTATACGTTATTTTGATAGACTTATCAAATTATCACTTTACGTATATAATAAATAAATAAACATTTATACTTGTTTGCATTTAATTAATAGTATAAAAATATAATAAAATATAAATGAAGTATAGTAATTCGCGAGAAAAAAAACCAAGCAGTCTTGTTGTTTTTTTGGTACTGTTTGTTGTACACACTGGCAACATACACCCAGTCGATACTTTGCCTCGCACTAGATGCGCGCTTGTTACCTAGGTAACGGAGAGTCAACAGAGATGTCAAGTAGTCAATAAATAGAAAAACCAAAAATAAAATATTATAATCATTTATTATATTCCTACTATTGTGTTTAAAGTGTCATCCATCTGAGCACCTACTGAAAATAAACCTTGAGGAAATTTTAGTGTCTTGTAAGTGATTGAATTATTAAACACAAGTTGGGCCGTAGGAACAAACTACGACTACTCTGGGTCCCAGGCCATGAAGGAATAGCAGGAAATGAGAAGGCTGATGAGCTGCAAGAACAGGATCGGCAAGTGCTATGCTTGGACCAGAACCATGTACGGGCCTGCCAGCATGCACAATCACAAAGGCCGTAAAGGATTACGTTGATAAGAAACACACGCAAGAGTGGGAAATCAGTGAAGGGCTACTACATTCGAGGAACATAGGATTTTTCCTCTTAGTGGGATCGCTGCGTTAATCGATCCCAAGGGGTCGAAGTGTTGCTGGCTATGTCAGCCCGCGATATAAGATAAGATAGAACTAATTTTAAATAAATAAACCTTTTTGTACATTACTTTGTCTTTATTTTTCTCTTTTCATTCAGACCTAGTACAATTTGCATAGTTCAGAATTCGTCCTAGTTTAAAAAAAAATGATTACTAACAGTACCTACCATAAAATTGATCCTGTTTTTGAAAATTTATTCAAAAATATATTTTCATTAAAAAAAATATTTGTATCGAGATTTGAACCGGGGCTCTTCAGAACACTACCCCGCCGCTCTAAATGACTACACCAATCGGTATCTGTAGGACTACGTCAAATATAGTCTATAGTTGCTACAGTTTATTGTTTTGTATGTGTGCGTGTCATTTATATCGTGACAAGAGTTAAAAATTGTACTTTGGAAATACATTAAAATGTGACTTCCAAAAAATTAAATTATGTTTGAAATATGTTCAGAGCAAACTAGAAAACAGGCAATATATATACAAATACTTTAATTCCACGTCAATTATAGCAAAATAAAATAAAACAATACTTTCGGGGAAAACAAGCGCCATCTAGCGGAATACTTTGCTTAGCGATACGAAACATTCAACCTTAAGGTGAAAGGGTACCAGCGCTACTCTCTCCATACAAACGTAGTCGACTGTTTCCTCCCTGGATAATGACACTAGCACAAATATTTTTGTGCCATAAAACCTATAACTGCCATGACTATGACCCTATTTTTTTTTTTTTTTTTTTTTTTTTTTTTTTTTCATTTTTTAATTATCATAGAAATTAAGATTAAAAAATAAACATGGCAGTTATAAGTTTTGTGCACCAAAAATATTTGCTCTTGTCATTATTCAGGGAGAAAACAGTCGACTACGTTTGTAATAGTTTGTATGGAGAAAGCCCCCCATACCCTTTTCCTTAATGGAAATAACATACCGTCTCCTCAAGCCAGCTCTGTTAGCGTTAATGAACTCCTCCTGCCTCCTCAGTAAATCATCTTCGTTCTGCGGCCGACGTGCCAGCTCGTTCTCTATCTCTATTGTTGTGTTCTCGATGTATCTGTACAAACAACATACATTAAAAGTTAATACTAAATCTAACAACTAAAGAAGTCTGAGTAAAAAATACATAAAAATACATACAAATAATGGCAATATTTGAATAAATAGATTTTTAAAATTATGATAAAATTCTCAGTGATCAGTAAAATTCTCAGTTCTCAGTGATTACAATGACTTTTACATATAGTATTTCGTGTACTAGATGTGGAAAAAATATATGAAGATGGCGATTTGTGGCATAAGGATATGCCACACATCGCCATCTAGCCAAAAGCTAAGTATCTAGACTTGTGTTATAGGCGCTAGACAACGGATATACTACTTATTTACTTTTCTTTTTTGTAAATATATACTTATAATACATATAAACAACCAGAGCACAGACAAATATCTAAGCATAAACACATGTCTGAGGCGGGAATCGAACCCGCAAGCCTGTATTTGGCAGTCCGGCATGGTGACCATTGTGCCAACTGTGTCGTCAAGTGCACTTGTAGTGTATTACTACAAGTATATGTGTGTGTGTGTGTGTGTACGTACCTCTGCGGCTCCCGTTTGGGCGGTGCATGCGCGTGCGCATGCTGCATCTTCCTGTTGGCCGCGCGCGCGAGGGCGTTACGTTGCTCCGCTATGAACCGCTCCGCTGCGTCATCTATGTCCTTTATTGGACCTGACAATACAAACAAAATGGATAATTGTATAAAAAAAAAATTAATGTGAAGTTAACCAGATGCCCGCGAATTTTCACTTATTTTTTGTAAAAAAACGGACATTGGACGGAAAAATTGAATATACAGGGTGAATTTTTTGTGTGGGCCTTCAGGGCTATATCCTAAACTATGAGAGATAGCGAAAAATGCTGAAAGGAGTTGCGTGCCCGATTTTGACAAAAACTAAAACTGCATCATTAGATTTTTGAAAAAGTCATTACCCTAACCGGGAATCAATCCTGTTGATTTTGCAAAAAAATAATCACCTATATTTTTACACTAATCGATAGTGTTGCTGATAGAGATCAATTCCTGGAAACAAATATAGTGTGGCAAAACAACGGAAATGGCTGAATTTTGTAGTTTTCTGTAATTTTCACCTTTCTGTCTCTGGCAAAACAATAGTGTGAGACATAGAGGACAAGTGATATTATTCTAAATATTATAAAATAAGTTCTAAATGAAGTTCTTTACATAAAATTTGTAAAAAAGTTCATATTTTTAGTGCAGCAGTTTTTACGTCATTGGCCATACATCCTCACTGCATTTATTTCTGGGATGGTTGTATGAAAATTACAGAAGATTACTAAAATGAGCTATTTCCTTTAATTTGCCAGACTATATTTGTTTCCAGGAATTGATCTCTATTAGCAACACTATCGATTGGTACAAAAATATAGGATGATAATTATTTTGGAAAATGAACAGGTTCGATTCCCGGCTAGGGTAATGACTTTTTCAAAAATCTAATGATGCCGTTTTAGTTTTTGTCAAAATCGGGCACGCAACTCCTTTCAGCATTTTTCGCTATCTCTTATGGTTTAGGATATAGCCCTGAAGGCCCACATAAAAAATTCACCCTGTATATGACAATACATTTGATTTCGTAAAAAGACTGGGTGAATGGGCCAATGAAATTAGAACTCTTTAGCTATGTCTTGACTATTTGGGGATAAATTGAACATACAAGATATGACAAATTCTCGGCAAAATTTCTTGAGATAAGCGGATTTTTATTTTATTTTCATTTTAACATTATTTTGCAATAAGCGAGCTCAGAGCATAACTTTTTCAGGTTATTCAGGTAACATGTCGCTTATATTTTAATTAGCTACGCCCCACGGTTCCACCCGCGTAAGTCCCGATCCCGTGGGAAAATCAGAATAAAAAGTGGCCTTCCTCGATAAATGGACTATCCAACACAAAAATATTTTTTCAATTCGAACCAGTAGTTACTGAGATTAGCGCGTCCAAACAAACAAACAACAAACTCTTTAGCTTTATAATATTAGTACAGATTTGAGAAAATTAAAAAGTCTGAGTAAGCTTTTAGTAGTAGGAAAAATTATGTTCTAGAGCAGCTAATTACAAAATAATGTTGCATTTCAGTTTCTAACTTTGTCATTTTTACGAAAAAAGTTTTTTTATTAATTTGGCGCGCTGTTAGTTCGACATCACTTTAAACAATAGTTAGATTAAACACACAGCATGCTAAGTAAATAATAAATATTGTTTGATACTGCACACAGCGCCATCTAGCTCCCAAACTAAGCAACTACGCTTCTAATATGGTATTCAAACAACGGATAGAATATATAGTTTCTTTTGTAAATACATATTTATTAAAACCGGACCGGAAACAGATATCTATGGACTAGTACCCGCTTAAGTACCAATCTAAAAAATTTCATATTTTCTCACCATTTAAACATTCCCTACAAATATTTCTAAACCAAAATTAGCAAAATCAGGCCAGCCTTTCTCAAGGTATGGCGTGATCAAGGGAAATAGGGGTTCATTTTTACATACAGGGTGATTTTTTTACTAAACTATTAGATAACTACTAAAATGAACTTTTTTTTTTAATTTGCTCGACTATATTCGTTTTCAGGAATTGATCTCAATTAGTAACACTATCGATTGGTACAAAAATATAGGGTAATTATTTTTTTGGAAAATTTACACATTTACACACACATACATACAGCTATCTCCTATAGTTTAGGATATAGCCCTGAAGGCCCACGTAAAGAAATCATCCTGTTTATAGTTACAAATATTTGTTTCACGGTGGAAATCGAAGAGGTTGTCAAAGTGCAAACTAAGCAAATCTAAAAACATACTTGTTTCAGAGCCTTTTTACAACATTTTGTAAAACGAACGACTTTTATCAAAGAAGTATGGGTATGATTATTGTTTGCTCAATATATCGAGGCCATTATTCAACAAAAGTACTGTTAAGAAGCAGAAGTTAGCGAGTCCAGCCTGCCTAGCATGAAGACCAAAACACGATACGATAAAGCGATATAACTAGGTACATCAACTCTCAAAATAAATAAATAAATATTTCAGGACATATTACACATCGCCATCCAGCCCCAAGCTAAGCAACTTAATGCTTGTGTTATGGGTGCCAGATAACGGATAAACTACTTATATACTTTTTTTTTTTGTAATTATATACATATTATACATATAGGAAACACCCAGAACCAGAAACAAGAATTTATGGTCAGCAAAAATACTTGTTCCCGGCGGGAATCGAACCCGCAACCTTCTGCGTCGCAGTCGGGTGTTCGCCCGACGCGCCACAGAGGTCGTCTATATGTAAAATATATATAAAACTAGCTGCCCTCCGCGGTTTCACCCGCGTAACTCCCGATCCCGTGGGAATATCGGGATGTAAGCTATCCTATCTCTCAAGTTGGATCGAACTGCACATGGTGTGCGAATTTTATTATAATCGGTTAAGTGGTTTAGGAGTCCATTGAGGACAAACATTGTGACACGAGATTTATATATATTAAGATATGATAGATAAAGCCGCCATGTTGAATTTTACGATAAATTGCGATAAAAATTATGATAAAAATTCAACATGGCGCCTTTATCTATCATATTTTGAGAGTTGATGTAGTTATATCGCTTTATCGTATCGTGTTTTGGTCTTCATGCTAGGCATACAAATGTCGATGTGGTGTAAATATTTATGTATTTGCATTTCTCTTAGAAAATATTTCTAGGAAAATCAATATTTCTTATTCAGTTAGTATATTTTTGTTGGTATTTTTTAATAAGAATCAGATTTTTGTTTGACTTAAAGGGTTGTTTTTAAAAAATGTTTGTAAATAGGCTCCTGAAAAGTAAATTACCAAATTTATTCTCAAGAGTAGGGCTGGTAGGCGGCGACTTTTGTATCCTTGTCGGTATGTATATTGGCACTATAGACAACAGTCAACAATATTAGTTACTTTTACCATTTATAGGGTTCCGTACGCAAACGGTAAAAACCTTTTACTAAGACTCCACTGTCCGTCCGTCTGTCAACCGTGTATCTCATGAACCGTGATAGCTAGATAGCATAAATTTTCACAAGATTATGTATTTCTGTTACAGTCATAACAATAAATACTTAAAGCAGAATATGGCTAGTGCATAAGCCAAGTTACAACTGACTTTTTATAAGTTTCGAGATTTTTAAACGCGTTTTGTGTCCACGTTTCTGAATGATGTAATGTTTACAGATAAGAGAACAAAAAAAATCTAAATTTTTATATCTTATTATTTTATTCTTTAATGCGAATAAACTCAATTTTGACCTAAATGTCAGTTGGATCACTTGGCTTCCACGCTATCCATATAATGGTACGGAATCCTTCGTGCGCTAGTTCGACTCGCACTTGGCCAGTTTTTCACTCATGAATTTTCGAGTAATTTTAGTGAAATGTCGTAAACATACCTTCAACAGGAGGTTGGAAATTTCCTTTGAAATGTGGATTGATGAGCACCTTCTTGCCGTGTAGAGGCGCGGGAGGTCGCGGCGGCATCCCGGGAGGTAGCGGCACGGGAAGCATGCGGACCTCCGGCTCCATCCTGCCGGGAGGACCTCCCGGGCCCATGTCTCTAGGACCGAAGGGACGAGGGAAAGGAAACCGAGGCGCAAACATAGGACCGTCTTGCCTAAATCTAGGGAAATTTGGGAACGGCGGCATCTCTCCCATTGGAAACTCAGGACGAATCATTGGTGGTAATTCAGGATGTGGTATCTCTTGTCTTATCATCTGAGGCATTTCCGGCCTCATTTCCGGTCTCTCCGGAGGCCTGTCTGGCCTTATTTCTGGCTGAGGCATCTCCGGTCTCAATTCTGTCTCCGGTATTTCCGGTCGCATTTCTTGCTGAGGCATTTCAGGCCTCATGTCTTGCCTTATTATTTCTGGGCGAGGCATTTCGAGTCTTATTTCCGGCCGTGGCATATCAGGTCGGGACATTTCCGGTCGATGCATCTCCGGCCGCATTTGTGGGGCATTTTGGCGGATAATTTGGGGAGGAGGGAAGGAATTTCGTTGATTGAAGTTACCCTGAAATAAGAAGGCACAATATAGACTCATCAGCTCATCACTCATCACACACAAATTAGTAAATAGTATAGATAAACGGTCTTCAACTAATTGGACAGACAACTTGATTAAGACCACTGTGAAGCTGTAAATTTCCATACAAAAAGCGGTAACATTTTCCCCCCCATAAACGAAGTCCGAGATTTTAATAATTTCTGAAAAAGTTCTAGATCTAATGGAAAACTAGGTTTAACCGTTTTTATTTCAAAGAAATATTGCCTAATATAAAAGTTAATAGTATCTGAATATCTATATTTTTTACTTAAAAACTTCATCGAGCGTTTCAATTGTTTTTTAATAGACTACACTGAATTACCAAAAAGAAAAACGTATAAACCTAGAATAAAATGCAGTGAATTAAATGAGACCAGATTTATTTCATTTTGTGAAGGATAAAGGGGGTAAAAACGTTACGGCCCGCAACATTATTTGAAAAGCAAAATGTAGGCAATTACGTCCGAACTTAAACTCTCTCTATCGAGAGCTCACGATTCTCTTAAGGTTGTGAGATTTAGAGAGCATGCGACCGATAGCTCTGGAAGTCTTCCCCCAAAGACTTCTAGAGCAATCCATGTTCAGCAGTGGACATCCTGTGGCTAAATGATGATGATGATAAATGATCGATAGTTCAAATGGAATTGGATTATTGTATCAAAGTCTTGGTAAGTATATGAAATTGTCCTAGAAATTATGAACTGTGCAAGATAGAATAGCAATGTGCAAGTAGATATTGATTGTAAATGTGGTTGTATTTACCCTGTGTACATTATTCCTCCTGTACGGATGTGAGAACCTCGCCTGGAAGTGCGGCGCGCGCCAAGAGGTGCGCCCGCGCATACCGCCCGGGAACCCACCGCCCGCACCGCCGCCGGGAACTACCACTTTGTCTATAAACATATTACGTATTAAAGGTTACATTAACATAATACAAGAAACGGTGCCGTCGACTTGATTCACCTAGGTGTATTGAGTATACCACCTAGTAGACTTGATTCATCCAGGAATTTCCAGGTGAATTATGTATATAACGTAGTAGACTTTATTCTCTCAGGGTCTCAGGAGGAAGTACGCATTTGTATAACAAGTGCGTCCTTCCTCATTGGCGACCCGTTGGCCACTGAGTGACGCAGGCGCAGCTTACACGTATGCTGGCTAGAGCGGCTACATCGCCAGGACGCCAGAGTATCCAGTCGCTACGAAGCACTCCATCGGTTGTGGCTACGCTGACGACGTCACCACACTATCGTCAGGTGAGTTAACTTCCATACATTTCAATATGAATTCGTTGGATACGTAGCCGGCGACGTCCGTCCCGGTGAGGCCCTTAAGAAAAATTTCGCATTTCTAGCCTCATAAACCCTTTGCGCGCCTGCAGGACGCTCCGATATGAACCGCGAGCGACAACATGTCACCATCTACAACATGCTACTTACTTACCCAATGTGTCTGGTATATCTCTGACTTGCGGCATCCTTTGCGCGCCTGCAGGACGCTCCGATATGAACCGCGAGCGGGACATGTCACCATCTACAAGTTTGAGACTATTATTAACTCGGTAAAAAACATAGAGTGACACTGACAACGAAATTGATTAGGACATTGTAAAAACCATACAGTAAGAGGAAGATGATATGGGCAGAGGAGAGTGAACTAAGACTTCATGGGGAATAGAGTGGTGTGATGAAGAATGATATTATGGTGTATGTATTATACTATTTTGTTATATTTACTTCTTATTGTAGGAGTAATTTCAGATGGAACAATTTGTGGTGACTCTATCGGGGCTGCAGGCTGAAAACAAATTAAATACTTTTGAGAAAATGTTAAAAATAATATCGAGAGTACAAAAGAGCAGTGATGGCTTAGTGATGACTTGGACTTTTGAGTTTTAAAGACCACTGTGGTGCGGTGGTGGTTGCAGGTTCTATTCCATTGAACAATTAATTCTATGATACAGATAGTTAGTATTTAAAAAACTTTAATTTGCCCATGGCTATTTGATGTCAGGCTAGTTTTCGCCAGTCAAACTTCTGAACACCTATTTTGAGTCTAGGTAAACGTTTTTTTACTCGAGCCATCCCAACTACCCGAGGACAGCCAAAAGACCTCTGATGTTCTTTGGTACCTTGGGAAGATACTTCCTTTAGCTGAGATGAGTCAACCTGGACTGGGCTGGGCCTGAATTTGAAGACTATATCCACGACTGTCTTGTCCATGCACAAATAGTCAGAATGATACTTACAATAGGAGGTGGTACTGCATGTTCTAGTTCATAGTGCCTCGGTTCATACGGTGCATATGTTGAATGTGGGGGGGGCACGTTCGGGACCTCCACTGTTATATTGGGGACCACACATTCCGGCTCTACCATTGGAGTGTACGGTAATGGCTGGAAATATGTCATACGAGTTAAGTTGAATAATATATCCACGCCGGACTGCCAAACATAGGGTTGCAGGTTCGATTCCCGCCACAGACAAGTATTTATGCTTAGATATTTGTCTGTGGTCTGGTTGTTTCTATGTATTATAAGTATATATTTACAAAAGAAAAGTATATAAGTATTATATCCGTTGTCTAGCACCCATAACACAAGTCTAGTTACTTAGCTTGGGGCTAGATGGCGATGTGTGGAATGTCCTGCAATATTTATTTATATATTGGCTTTTATATTTAACTAGTGACCCGCCCCGGCTTCGCACAGCTATATTATGCATGTATTATACATATAAACCTTCCTCTTGAATCACTCTATCTATTAAAAAAACCGCATCAAAATCCGTTGAGTAGTTTTGAAGATTTAAGCATACAAAGGGATATAGGGACAGAGAAAGCGACTTTGTTTTAAACTATGTAGTGATCTGGGTGATTTATACAGAGCTAGCCACCTTAATCCATGTTAGCAATGGTCACCATGACGGACTGCTAGACACAGGTTTGCGGGTTCGATTCCCGTCTAAGACAAGTATTTATGCTTAGATATTTGTTTGTAGTCTGGTTGTTTCTATGTATTATAAGTATATATTAGTATATAAGTAGTATATCCGTTGTCAAGCACCCATAACACAAGTCTAGTTACTTAGCTTAGTGTGGATTGTTCTGCCTGGGAGCAACCTTTCCTGGCATCTATACCTTTCCTATACCATCCTCTATCCTCCATCCATCCTCCTCTATCCATCCTCTCAGCTTAGTCAAGGAACAATGTTGTCCTAGTGGTACCTATGTACTTTGGTATTCAATCGGAAGAATGTGGGTTCAAATCCCAGCTAGGCATGCACCAATGGACAAGTTTAGAGTAGGTACAAACAAAAGCTCCACATATAGGTGGCCCTCAATAAACTATTATAGCATTGGGAAGTGTTTGGTCATTCCAGACTGCTGTCATTTCTTTCTGATGAAATATTGTGTCATTTAATGAAAGCTTTTGAAGACAAGGTTTTTTCTATTGCACATTGTCCACAATATCAGTGGTTTTAGGAGTAAAATTCTTGTAGTTATAATGTACCTGTACTCCGTAATCGACGCTATGGGCCCGATATTCCGTAGGCACCATGTCGGTTTGTTCGCGGTACCCAGGGACGGATGTCGGCACATTTTGGCTTCCACCGCCTTCGTAATCGTCAGCCAAGAGTTGTTCTTCTTCCTCATTGCCAAGATTATAGTCCGCAAGGCTGTGGTCACCGAGATCTTCACCAAGCAAATCCTCACTGAAAAACAATTCCTTTTGTGAACACATGGTAAATTTTGCACGATTGTACCACTTTTAATTGAATAATTGCGAATCAAATAATTGATTTCAAAGTCTGTGATATTTATTCACATATTTCAAGGAATAAGAAGCAGAAATAACTAGGTATTTAGGTAAAAATTAACAAAAATATTAGTAAAATACCAACTTGTCCGACATGTTGATAATTTGTTTCACAAAACTAGTGTTGCCATGCCACTGCATGCGTTTTTTTGGTTTTTTTACGTCAAAAGAATTTCTCTCACAAACTTTGAGCTCACAAAGTTCTCACATTTTTTAAAATTTTACCTTCTTGTTTTTATTATCCCACTTTTGCAGAGGAGAGTATGAGACATCTGAAAAAACCTAGTTCCTCCCTGGATGCTTTTTACTATGGCTTTTTATTACATTACTCAACGATATTTCAAGAAGGAGAAACAGACTTGTGGCTGTATGGGTTAATAAATTTTTGTTTGCTTCTACAATGAATCAACAAAATAAAATAAAAAACTGATTGCCAAATGTGGTTTTTCTGTCAGTGTCACTAACAAGGGAAGCCGCGTTTTGTCCGTTCTGGATTTTCATGATTTTTAGATTTTTGGAACTAAAATTAACGTTATTAAACTCTAAAATCAATGGAATCTGACGGCGAAATCGAATATCTAGAAGAAGATGCCGAAATCGTACAACAGTACGTTCAGCTCTCGCAACAAGACGCTAAACCCAAACTCGCGAAGCCTCTGAAGGTAGTACGCGAACAACTGCAAAAGAAACCCCAAGTACACAAGCCGAGCATAATAAGAAAAAGGAAAACGGAGCAACACGATTCGGAAACTGAAGAAAACGCACCAGCGTTAAAAAAAGCCAATTTCCGGCCCTACCATAGACCTTCGGTTACCAAGGAGCCTCTAACTTACACTGCGAAACAAAATTACCTAGCCCGCAAGAAACTCAACATTCGTATCCCTGACTATGGTGATCCCCTATGTTTACCTGTACGAGCTATAAAATTGAATGGTAGTGATGTGAAAAGACTCAACAATTGGAATAAAGTATGTTTGGAACATTTCAAGACTTCAGATGTGATCTTGAAACCTGAAAGAGGGGAGACGAAGTCATCCGTGAGAACTGCTATATTCAAAAATGTTGTTAATAAACAGGGTGGTAAGTTTTTATAAAGGTGTAAGTACTAATTATTGTAAATAGCTATTACAGGACTTTGCAAACAGCGCCATCTTGCCATAATCTAACCAACAAGGTGTGTGTTACGGTGACCAGATAACAGATATACTACTTACTAACAATGCTCCGCAGGTTCACCCATGTTACTCCTGATCCCGTGGGAATATCGGGATAAAAAGCCTATGTTATTCCCAATGAATCTATATATCCTCATACGAAGTTTCATTACAATCGGTCCAGCTGTTTCAGAGCCTATTCGTTACAAACAAATAACAATGGAATGTCCTGCAATAATTATTCATTAAGAAAAACATGGAAACAAGCAGGAGCACAACCTAAATTTGTTTACAGAAACAAATCACTACATAGTATAAAACAAAGTCGCTTTCTCTGTCCCTATGTCCCTATGTATGCTTAAATCTTTAAAACTACGCAACGGATTTTGATGCGGTTTTTTTAATAGATAGAGTGATTCAAGAGGAAGGTTTTAATGTATATTACATGCATAATATAGCCGTGCGAAGCCGGGGCGGGTTGCTAGTATCTGTATAAAATACAAACACTTGTTCAATGGTGAGAATCGAACCCACATCCTCCACAAACAAATATGTTCCTATGTGTTTAACAACATGGCTATTAATATGAAACTTTATTACAGGCAACACAGAAACAACAATATGGAGTAAAACCTCTGTAGAAAACACAAACGGTGACAAAAAGTCTGAGATATTCCAGTGTGTGTTGCCACGATACAAAGAAAAGAATAGCCTATTCTTTCTCAAGAACTATCTACTCGGTAATAAGAAGTTGAGATACGCTAGGACTGTTGATGAAGTTCTTATTACTAAAGTAAGTATACTATAAGATCCCATTTTCCCACTGAGCACCCTGGGCATTTGCCCAAGGCCTCGTTATCGATAGGGGTCCCCTTGTTCCTGCTAAATCAATAAACAATAACCAATATTTATTACTGAAAAACTTTTTCCTATTGCAAAGTTTAGACTGAAATCTTATTTTGAGTATAATTTCACAAAAATTCAAATAACTTTTGAACCACTGAATATTGCAGAACATACAGGGGGTTAAATAGATAGGTACTGAGGTCCCACATCCCCCAGTAAACGATGGTCCACCCCTTGTTACACCGTGTATGCTTTTGTTTTGCAAATAAATACATAAAATACACATATTTGTAAATAAATATCAATTTGAGGTGGGAATTGAACGTGCACAATTCTGAATCGCAGGTAGATGTCCGTCTGACTAAGTTGAGAATACCTTCTTCGCTTACATGGAATAGGCCTGCCTAGACTGCCCACCCTCCTACTATACTATACCAATTTTATAGTGCTGGACATAGGTACAGTCACATTACCTGCCAGCCTTTTTAACAATGTTTAAGAGTGTATGTATGATCACATTACCAATTAGCTGAACCCCACGTGACCCAGAGCTCTGTGACTGTACGCTATTCCATCCTAACGCAAAAAGGACGCAACTATAGAGGTCTAGAACAGCCCATAAACAAGTACCTACAAGTAGTGTGCTTTCATATTAAAACTTCCAACTATTTGTCATTGTAATACATGTGAATAAGTACCTATGTATGTAATCTCTATATATATAAAATTCTCGTGTCACGGGGTTCGAACTTGAACTCCTCCGAAACGGCTCGACCGATTCTCATGAAATTTTGTGAGCATATTCAGTAGGTCTGAGAATCGGCCAACATCTATTTTTTATTTTGTTTCTTTCAGTTTTTTTTTTTTGTAAATGGCAAAACAACGTTTTCCGGGACAGCTAGTATTTACATATAATTATGATGTATTCCAGGAGGACCACAAAGATGGTGAAGCACTAGTAGTGTATAAACCTAAAGAGTCCCTAACTGCTGTCTATGGACTTATTGATAAAAGGTAATAATTTCAACTATAAGTACCGTATGTGTGATTCTTAAAAACATATGTAGGTACTTTATTATTATAAACTAGCTGCACCCGGCGATTTCACCCGCATAAGCCCCAATCCCGTGGGAATATTAAAATAAAAAGTAGCCCATAACCTTTCTCGATAAATGGACTATCCAAGACAAAAATAATTTTTCATTTCGAACCAGTAGTTCCTGAGATTAGTGCGTCAAACAAATAAACTCTTCCCCCCTTATTCCAAAACGAGGTTTATGGATAGTCCGAGATCTAGATTTAAACCTTAGATTTCGACTCTGATTTACTCGTGAACTATAGTCTAAACACTATCCCTATAGATTAAATAGGGAACTATAGTCTAAACACTATCCATATCGATTATAAAAGGATAGTGTTTAGACTATAGTTCACGAGTAAATCTGTGTCGAAATCTAAGGTTTAAATCCACATCTCGGACTATCCTTAAACCTCGTTTTGGAATAAGGGGGTTCAGCTTTATAAATTAGTATAGATATAAAAGTAAAACTGTCTGTCAGTGTAAATTAAATGCAGCCATCAGGGATGCACACGAGCAGCCTCCATGGCTGCTCGTGTACGCTGACGATATTGCGCTGGCGGATTCGGATAAGGGGCGGCTGGTCCAACGTGTACACACGTGGAAGGAGTCGCTTGAGAACGGCGGTTTGCAACTGAATGTGGCGAAGACAGAGTACTTGGCTTGCAATACCACAGATCCCACACCTGTCTGCGTAGACGGTCATATGGTCGAGCGGACAGACCAGTTTAAGTACTTGGGATCTGTGCTTCACGCGTCCGGCGACATCGATTGCGACGTCAAGTCACGCATTTCAGCGGCTTGGGCCAAGTGGCGTGAGGTGACTGGTGTCATTTGCGACCCCAAAATGCCGGTTAAACTAAAGGGACAGGTCTATAAAACCATCATTAGACCTGTCCTTTTGTATGGTAGTGAGGCGTGGCCGGTACTTGAGCGACATAAGCAGGAACTGCGTGTCACGGAGATGAAGATGTTGCGCTGGATGTGTGGAGTGACGCGAAAGGATCGCGTCAGGAACTCCCGCATCCGGGGTAGCCTTCATGTCCGAGACATTGCAGATAAATTGCAAGAATGTCGCCTACGCTGGTACGGTCACGTCTTGCGAAAACCGGCTAGTTACGTGGGGAACAAATGTCTTGCCATGGCGCCTCCGCCGGGCCGTGGCAGACTGGGTAGACCCAAGAAGTGCTGGCTTGACGTCGTAGAGGGTGATATGCGTGCAAATGGCCTTACTCACCAGGATGCCGAAGATCGTGCGAAGTGGAGGCGTAAAAGTAGGAAAGCGGACCCCGGGCTCCTGAGAGGGATGCAACCGGGAACATCGCTCGGATGATGATGAGTGTAAATTAAATGCAGCCTGTTAAGAAGGGGTTTAAAAAAGCAACTACCCTAAAATGGCTTTAAATACTTACTTTTAAAATATTGTAAATAAATAACATACATAAAAAACATCCAGAACTAGAAACAAATGTAGGATTCTTAAGTGAAAGCATAGGATGGGTGAAAGGGAAAGATAATAAGTAAGGCATGAATGAGAAGCAAGATAGGGTGTAAGGACGAGGAGTAGAAATAATGGAGGATAGACAACAAGATGGTCTCAGTACAAATTGCTTAATATAAAATTAAAGAAGATTAATTAATCAATCAATAAAATTGTAACCTAATTTTAAAACTACCATCACAGTTCCACCTGCAATGAACCCACAACCTTCTGCATCGAAGGAGCCTGTCAACCCACTACACCACAGAAATCATCAAATATTAATATATAATTTCAGAGCTAACGGTGAAGAATTAACGACGAAATCCAATGAGGAATCTAACATGTACCTCAAGGAACTGACATGTTCCAAAATATGTGCACCTTGCTACCAGACGTCTTGGCGGGGCGTTAACAAGGCTAATAGAAAGAGTTAGTATCAGTACTTATACATTACTATGTTTATCATTTGATGTGATTATCATAACAGTCAGCTAAATAATACTAGTTATATGCGAAATATGATAATTATACTCATATTTAATGATAGTCATGTCAATATTTGGTGTGGTTATCATAACAGTCACGTAAATAATGCTAGTTATGTTAAATAATAAATAATCATACTAATATTTAATTATAGTCAAGTCAATAATTACCATTTCATGAATTTTCATGAAATTACTATAATTATTGTTATGGTTAAAATAATTAGCATGATTATCATTATTGGAAGCACTATCAGTATTGGTATAACTATCATTAGAATGAAATTATCGTTATTGGTATGACTATCATTTCACTACTTTCATTTTGAGCTTGAATATGATTATTTTTTTGCATGATTATCATTATCATTGGCATGGGTTTATCATTATTGACATAACTATCATTGTATCAGTAATTCAATAAAATCATTTTAAACAGACTTAAAAAAACGGAGGAGGTTCTCAAGTCGACGTGAATACATTTATTTTTATTTTTATGAATGATTACTGTTCACGCATAACTTATTACATAGTGGTCCGATTTTAATAATTTTTTTTTAATACCTTTATTTTTAATTGTATTTTATTATATTTAATGTATGTGTTTAGGTTCCCTGGTGTGTCCGATCTGCGCTAGAACCTTCGTATCGATCCACAATCTGTTGTCACATTTCAAGACTCATACGGCTAGTGATGTCAAGAAATATAGGAATATTATATCTACTATACTTTCACAGGTGAGGGTTACTTGTACTTCATTAGTTTGGTTGCTTCTTTTTGGATGTAGGTTTGCCCAGAACCTTTACTACCCTCTGAGCTTACTCGGCCGTGTCCAGAGGAAAGTACTAAACTGCGGATTTCATAACGATATTTTCCTTCACCGTAAGGAACATATTTTTTTTTACAAAAACAATGGCTTTTTTTAGATATTATAATAGTGAGCAATGAAGAATGTTAACAAATTTTGTAAATAAGCTCTCCATATTCTTTGTCAAAAATAAAAAATATAGTTGAAAGAATTACTTCGATACATCAATTAGTTTCCGATTTACAGAAGTAAACTAAGCGGAGCGTTATACAATGACGTCACACGTTACGGTATTCGATATTTATCGTAATTTTAAATGCCTGTAAAATCAAAACTATTAGATATTTTTGATTTGTATACATACATACAAGCTTTACTGTAACAAAATTTCAACTGATTTGGCATCTTATTAACATTCTTCATTGACTGAAATTTGAGAAGATATTCTGTTCATCACTTCGAAGGTCCTCAACAAGTTCTTAACAAAGTTTTTATGAGATCAACATAAAGTTAGTTCGAACAGAACTTAATTAAATATTTGATGTTTCATTTTTGTTTTTCAAGTTGGTACGTAGGTACGTACATTTAAATTGATCTTCTAAAAATGCAGTGAAGACCTGATAAAGATCTTTCGGAGTGATGAGCAGAATATCATCTTAAAACACAGTAAATTGCTTTTCAGATTGACAAAGCAAAAAATATTTTTACGATATATTTAGTCTCTAATTAAGGTGGAGGTTCTATTGCCATCAGCTACCTTAGTAAATATTGTATTTTAGTACTTACTATTTATTTATTAAAGCACGATTATAAAATGAAAATAATCTAAAATTCTTAAAACAAACTCAAAAATATTAACTTTTTTTCTGTTTTTAGTATTTGTTGTTATAGCGGCAACAGAAATACATCATCTGTGAAATTTTTTAACTCTCTAGCTAGCTATCGTGGTTCATGAGATACAGCCTGGTGACAGACAGACAGACGGACAGCGAAGTCTTAGTAATAGGAAAGCAATTGAATTTTTTTGTATTTTGTTGACAGGTTGTCGGATATCACTACAAATGTAGAATATGTAGGATGAAGTTCCCCAACATCAGGAACTTGAGGGTCCATGTCAAGAGTCATCAGAGTAAGTTGTACACACCACCCAGTTGGCACAACGGT
Organism: Idaea aversata; assembly: GCA_907269075.1. NCBI lineage: Eukaryota > Metazoa > Arthropoda > Insecta > Lepidoptera > Geometridae > Idaea > Idaea aversata. The sequence continues at coordinate 11,398,981 of OU026106.1, forward strand.
CATCATGTCCGAGTTCGATTCCCGCCTCAGACAAGCATTTATGCTTAGATATTTGTCTGTGGTCTGGTTGTTTCTTTGTATTATAAGTATGTATTTACAAAATAATAGTATATAAGTAGTATATGAGGTGTCTTGCACCCATTACACAAGTCTAGTTACTTAGCTTGGGGCTAGATGGCGATGTGTGTAATTTCCTGTAATTTTTTATTTACTTGTATTTAGTTTGGTATTTTTTGTGGGACGATGGAGTAGACTATTACCAGTACCTATCAGCTCCCTCTCAGCTTAGTCGACCATGTCCAAAGGGAATAACTCGTTAATACGTCTGGAGTCTGGAGTCAACTAAGCCGCGGAGTTTATCATGATGTTTTTCTTCACCGTAAGAGCAATGTCAATTAGCGCACATATATTTTTTGTAAAAAAAAGATGGTAAAAAAAAGCCCGGGTTTTGAACCCACGATCTTCGGGATGAGAGTCGATGTATCTATCACTAGGCTAACACTGCTCTTAGAGTAAGTCTGGTTGTTTCGTATACATACTAGTTAGCGTTCCGTGGGTTCAGTCGCTGTATTATCGACGCAGTCGCAGTGGAGACGTAAAAACTTGCCTAGTAGCCTTTATTATTCCAGGTCTCCAGCTATACAGGGTTATTGGAAATTATACTAGCAAGCCGTTGAGGGCTACTTCTGGACACCTTAACAAACAACTTTTGTTCTACGACTTTTGGAAATTCGAAACAAAAATGAAAATTTTGAGGACGACTCAGTTGGCACAATGGTCACCATGCCGGACTGCCAAACATAGGGTTGCGGGTTCGATTCCCGCCTCAGACAAGTATTTATGCTTAGATATTTGTCTGTGGTCTGGTTGTTTATATGTTTAATAACTATATATTTACAAAAAAAAAGTATTTAAGTAGAACTTATATCCGTTGTCTAGCACCCATAACACAACTCTAGTTACTTAGTTTGGGGCTAGATGGCGACTTGTGGAATGTCCTGCAATATTTATTTATGTACTTAAATTCGAAAAACAGCTGATTTTTTAAAACAAAGCATTCAGACTAAAAACAGTAGATAAAACTTAAAAAATAGGTCAAATTTAAAGGTTAATGACCTCTCCGTGTATGGAACAGCTCTAGTATAATTACCAATAACCCTGTATACATACCAAGTTTGATTGTAGTCGGTCCAGTATTTGGAATCACTGATTATATTTCCTTTTTTTTCAATGTTGTGTTGATTTTTTAAGTAAGTATAATGTGTTTACAATATAAGTTTATAAGTATTCTCTCCGTCGTCTGGCCACCATAACACAAGCCTAGTTGCTTGGCTCGGGGGCTAGATGGCGCTGTGTTTAATGTCTCACTATATTAATGTTTTTGTTTCAGCTCCGGAATATTTCAAATGTGAAATTGGTAATCACATGGTTAATTTTAATTAGAATATTTTATCAAATATTTACTTTGATCTTAAATAAAAAATATGTATTCTTAAAAGTTGTTTTGTTCTTTATAACTAGCTTTTGCCCGCGACTACGTTCGCGTAGAAGTCGAAAATGAACCAAGGAATCACGTTGTCCCATACAAATTTTACCAACCCTTTTCACCCCCTAAGGGGTAGAATTTCTGAAAAACCTTTCTCATCGGACGCCTACGTCATACAAAGAACACACCCTCCAAGTTTCAGGTCTCTACGATCAGCGGTTCAGGCTGTGCGTTGATCCGTCAGTCAGTCAGGACATAGCATTTTATATGTATAGAAAGAAGAGAGATAAAGGTTGATAAATAATAATCCTAACTAGTATAATAAATACGAAAGTTTATTTGTTTAAAAAGATTGTACCGATTTGAATAAAAAGCCGCATGATGGTAGGTAATTTAGGGGATAGAGAAGGATACTTACTTTGATCCCGAAATCCCCGCGGGATCGGAACTTACGCGTGTGTAACCACGAGGCGCTGCTAGTCACTATCACTACATAGTATAAAACAAAGTCGCTTTCTCTGTCCCTATATCCCTATGTATGCTTAAATCTTTAAAACTACGCAACGGATTTTGATGCGGTTTTTTTAATACATAGAGTGATTCAAGAGGAAGGTTATATGTATAATACATGCATAATATAGCCGTGCGAAGCCGGGGCGGGTCGCTAGTTGTATATAAAACAAAGTCCCTTCGCTCGCAGCATCTGCCTGTCTGAAAAAAAAAACTACCTACCCATAAACTCAAAAATTAAGTAGGTACTTAACCGATTTTTATACATTTTTCACTAATTGACGTAGCGATTCATGAGGAAGGTTTTTGTGTTTAATTGGTTGACGCCCGACGTTTCCCTTAACGGGTCCCCTAATCCCAACGGACCCCCTGTCGAGAACTTTTTCACCTATTACCTCCATGTTTTTCACGCCCTTCGTTCCCCCTGAACTAGGGGGGACAATAAGCGCCAATTTAAAATTAAGATTTTGCAAATATATCTATGACAAAATAAAAAACCGGCCAAGTGCGAGTCGGACTTGCGCACGAAGGGTTCCGTACCATTACGATCGATAATGTCGAGCAAAAACCCTAAAAAATATTGTATCATTGACGAGGCTGTATAGGTTTTAAGTCTTTTGCCTGCCTTTTGGGAGTGTAATTAACAAAAAACATATTGCCAAAAAAATGTTGACATGAAAATAACTTATAAATCTTAAAAACAAACATAAAAAATATTTACTTTTTTCTGATTTTAATACCTATTTGGAGGTACGAGGTGGTGTGTACCTCCAAAGGGAAGATCTTCCACCGGGCAGATGTTATACCCGTTAGGCCGCCCACCTACGATGTTTTGTTGGAACTTGTTGACCGAACGAGCGAAGCGAGAGAGGTCTAGTGGCGAGACGGTCGGTCGGCTGTACCTATGTATCTATGTATCTATGTATGTTTGTTCGACGATAACTTGAGTACCGTTGCTCTGATCTTCATGATTTTTGGTATAAGAGTAGTTGAGGCCCATAGAATTTTTAAGTTCGAACATGAGAGGGATCGGTTAGGGGCTACGGAGATAGGGGGTGCAAAAGGGGATCTACCTTTATAAAAGGCAAATAATTAAAAACTTCTTTTGAATTTTAACTTCAAAAATGACAACAAAGAGAATATAAAACATAGATAAAACTCTCTGATAAAACTACGTAAGAAATGACAATGTCAGGTTTTGATTCTGTCATTATTGAAAAGAATATGATTCTCAGAACCATAGAAACCTCAAAAAATCTTCAATATCTTCGTGATTATTTAATTGAAATAGATGATCCATATTATATTTGGTCATCCCAAATAAATTCAAATATTCGCGTAAAAGTTGATAGTGTAAAGTTATGCACGGAAGGTGTAATTTTACTTCTATAATCCATAAACCAATTCTACTGCCATGTTTGTTCCCGATGGCCTATAAAGAAGCTAATGCTGGAACCAGCTATTGATCAGCTGAAAGGAAACCAAGGCGATAACTGGGCAACCCTACTATGGTTGACGTCGTCTGTGTCACTCAAGTTGTAGGTATCAACGATCATCCAACGATCGTAATGTACTACGGGATGTACCTTGTGTGAAGACATGCTGAAGACTGTGGTTTTTATAAAGTTTCTATTCTACTTTCTCCTAAATTCGACCTCTGTTTGCTTCAGTGCTAGCCGACACAAAGACTTTAAATAATAAGCTTGTCTTTTTATTATTTTTATTTACTTATAACAGGACATAAAATCATGAAGATCAGAGCAACGGTACTCAAGTTATCGTCGAACAAACATACATAGATACATAGGTACAGCCGACCGACCGTCGCCACTAGACCTCTCTCGCTTCGCTCGTTCGGTCAATAATTGAGTGTTTAGTCTGATGATAAAAACCCTGATGAGAAAGGTAACCAATAACCATATTATTATTATGAACTTATCTACCGAGCAAGATATTAAAATCATGTTGAACTCGTTTAAATCAAATTAAAAAGTAGATACTCTTGGTACATGCTTGGTACTGAAGAATCATCTGATATCTGGAATTAGGTGATAGAATACAGAACCGGAGTAAGGGCCTTACCTCACCGGGACGCCGCGTGGCGACGTGTCGTTGGCTACGTATTCATGGCTACCTCTATTAACCCTAGGTCGGTAAAATATACATTTTACGCCATCGCCAGGACGCCATCGCGCTAGAGTTCCGAGTAAGTGAGTACTCTTGTATCTAGAGTACCTAGAGTAGGTACTCTAGGTACTGAAAAATAAGCTGATATCTTTGGTCTGGTGATAGAGTCGGAAGAAGGTAACTTATGTCCTAGACAAGATAGGCCTATTGCGTCTGGACTCATTAAAGTCGTCTTGAGGATTAGGTACTCTAGGTTTCTACTGAAGAATCAGCTGATATTTGGTTTCTGGTGATAGAGCTATAGGAACTCGTATTCTACGCAAGATGTGGGTTATTTCCGTTTCGACAGATTTTCGTTCCGTCAGTTATTTGTGTCGACAGCATAAATTCCGACGAAACGGCATGCGACAGTTCCTAGATGTGATAAGTCTATAAGCAAGATAGGCCTATCGCGTATGGACTCGTTAAAATCGTCTTGATGAGTAGGTAATATAGGTACTGATAATCTGGCGATATAGCCAGAAAGAGGCATAGGAGCTTTTTAAACTCACACAATTTGTATTTCAAGTTGTTATTATCCCGTTAAAAACGTGAAATAAAAAAATACGCGATTGAGATGATATATGAGATGATTTAAATTAGATAGACCTATCGTATTTTGAATCTTTCGACGTTATATCATTTAAGTAGTGATCGAAAAAAAAAACTCGTGAGGTCTCAGTTCGGGGCGAACTACTAGTATATTATGAGCTTATCTTCAGAGAAACTTCGCTTGCGCGATTTAGGATCTCCGATCGGCATAGTGGCGCCATCTGTTGGTGGCGATGTGAAGCGTCGCCACACCTATTTGTTATAGCGGCATCAGAAATAAGTACATAATCTGTGCAAATTTCAACTCCCTAGCTATCACGGTTCATGATAAACAGCCTGGTGACAGACAGACAGACAATGGAGTCTTAGTAATAGGGTCCCGTTTTTACCATTTGGGTGCGGAACCCTAAAAATGTAGACGAATGTTCTGCTACTGGTGCAAAGCCGGGGCGGTTCGCTAGTACTAAATATACGCCTCTGTTCAAAGGTAAATGAACTTATTTTTCAATCAAAAGCTTTTCAAAATAAAAGAGAAAAGCTTCCGCGCCCTAAGGCAGGCTTTCATACCAATATATAAACAATATTCAACTCTATTTCTATGTGTTTAAGGTATAAAATACAATAGCATACATATTTCAGGTGTATTTGTCTATTACACGTAGTTATTGGTATCCTATCGATAAATTGATAGTGAGGGGAAGTTGTCAATTTATTGAACTAATCGATAAAATAAAAATCCCGATCCTGTAGAAATATTTAGTTTTAAAATAGCATACATTTCGAGAATTTAATGTTAAAATAGGCCCAGGAGTTTCAGAACTTATTCATTACTAGGCTCGGCTTCGCACGGCTTGAATCACTCTATCTATAAAAAAAACCGCATCAAAATCCGTTGCGTAGTTTTAAAGATTTAAGCATAGGTACAAAGGGATAAAGGGACAGAGAAAGCGACTTTGTCTTATACTATGTAGTGATAGTGAAACACAAATAACTAAGTACGTAAACAAATAAAGTACTTAAATAAAACAAATAACTATTTTATTTAAAAAATTATAAAAACAGTAGGTAAGTATCTAAACAAACATATTATCCGTGAAATAGCCACCGTAACACAAGCTTAGGTCAGCTTGAAGTTAGATGCCGCTTTGTGTAATGTCCTTCAATATTAAGATCTAAGGTAGGTACTAATAAAGTCTAATGTTATTCAAATTATAGTTTAGATTTTTATTATAGCACTTATTATGGAAAAATAAAATTACTAGTTATACTTACCTAGTCCTATTAGGTTAAGTTCTCTAGCTCTAGCTATTAATATTTGAACGCCATCTGTATGGCAGAGTTCGCTTCACTATCACTTCATCATCACTACAAAGTCACTATCACTACATAGTAGGTATAAAATAAAGTCACTTTTCGCCGTCCCTATGTCCCTTTGTATGCTTAGATCTTTAAAACTACGCAACGGATTTTGATGCGGTTTTTTTATAGATAGAGTGATTCAAGAGGAAGGTTTATATGTATAATACATGCATAATATAGCCGTGCGAAGCCGGAGTGGGTCGCTATCTCTATATATATAAAATTCTCGTGTCACGGGGTTCGAACTTGAACTCCTCCGAAACGGCTCGACCGATTCTCATGAAATTTTGTGAGCATATTCAGTAGGTCTGAGACGGCCAACATCTATTTTTTTTTTGTAAATAGCAAAACAACGTTTGCCGGGACAGCTAGTTGTACTTATATAATAAAGACCCATTGTAATTACCGAATTCTTGGACAAATAAAAACTTACTTAGTAAATTAAATATACTTTACCTCAGACAGTAACATTTTATCGATATCTCCCAACCCCCCACCCTCGGACACCCCATCCCTAAAGCACCCCGCGCCCGCCGCGCCATGTCGGCAGAGCTCAAACGTAACCATAGCAACGGGATCAATAATTCATAGACATCCGGCTCGACAAATTAGGGGATTGAATAACATACTAATTAGAGTTGGGATTGAAGGGGTTGTTTTATACTAACATACGATGTTATGTGGTTGAGTTGGTATGGACACGAGAAGAGAAGATACACATGTCACTAGAAGAGTGATGAGTATAAATGTAGAGGGATGGAGAGGAAGAGGACGACCGAAGAAAAGATGGATGGACTGCGTGAGACAAGACATGAGAGAGATGAATGTGAACGATGAGATGACGACTAATAGGAGTGAATGGAAGAAGAAAACATACTGCGCCGACCCCAAATAAATTGGGATAAGGGCAGGAAGATGATGATACAATGTTTGAGGTTGTGTTTTGACTATTAACTAAGGTACCAGCGGGTGCTATCTGATACTACTTATACCAAATCACAGCTCAAAACCAATGAATGCAATGGATATCGGTTCAAAATTAACAAAGAAAGGAGTTTTAGAATATTTAACTGCTAAGCGGACAAAAAATAAACAGGTCATGCATATGCATTTTAATTAGTTACTAGAATTTATTAATTAAATTGAATAAACTGGATATCATTTTATCAGCATCATTTTTTGAAATACCCTATTTATATTTTGAATAGGAACGGCACAAACCCTAAAAATGTATAAATTCTAAATCTCTTTCCAAACGCGAAATAATAATTGGATTTTGACATTTTTGTAATCTAAAGATAGAAATAAAACACCTATTGAGTAGGTACTTAAATAGAGAGACCATCAAATGTTTCTAATGTAGTCTTCCAACCACTGTAGTTTCGTAATGTTTTCACTTTAAATTTTTTTAATCAAATGTTTGCTACATATACCTATCTTTATCCTATCGTGTTAGGGGTTTTAGCTAATTCTTAAAATATTATGTTTCAGACTGTTATCAAGAGTTAGCAAAAACAGTTATTAAAAGTCACTAATATAAACCCTAAAAACGAATGTTAGTAAACCTATATCTAGGATTTTCTCCACATAAAATATATAGTCGCATCGATTCATGTAAGGGCAACCCAGGCTATCCGAAATCGTAAAGGTCGTCCAATGTGTAGTAAGGTGTGAGGCGATTAATGTCTATTGTCCACCAGCCGGGAATATCTAATATTTATGTTCCTGTTGTCCATCTCCGGCAGCAATTGGGACAAAAAGCAAAAAAAAACTGTCCCAGTATCCACCAGTGGACATACGTATTTACCAACTTCAGGACTAGACGACCCAGTTGGCACAATGATCACCATGCCGGACTGCCAAACACAGGGTCGCGGGTTCGATTCCCGCCTCAGACAAGTATTTATGCTTAGATATTTGTCTGTGGTCTGGTTGTTTCTATGTATTATAAGTATAAATTTACAAAAGAAAAGTATATAAGTAGTATATCCGTTGTCTAGCACCCATAACACAAGTGTAGTTACCTAGCTTGGTGCTAGATGGCGATGTGTGGAATGTCCTGTCATATTTACAGACAAATATCTAAGCATAAATACTTGTCTGAGGCGGCAATCAAACCTGCAACCCTATGTTTGGCAGTCCGGCATGGTGACCATTGCACCAACTGATTATGTATGTATTCCTTCTTGTGTCTGTATTTTATCACCTCATTATGTATCACTGTTCTCCACTAAATTTATTAGTATTACTAGTTAAGCCCGTGCGACTCAATAAGGTTCGCACTAAAAATCAGCGCTCTTCTAGCCTTAGCATCGTGCTGCGGACGTTACCTTTTTTCTGGGTGCTGTTCCACTTTTTTTCTTGTGCTTTTTTATGTATTTTTGGTCAGTAAATAAAATTTTATTTATTTCTTTCTTTCTTTCAACTGGGTCGTTACAATGATGGTTCACAGAGTGGTATAGGGACCTACCCATGTTTTTGCCCGCGATTTCGCATACTTGGAAGGTTTGTTTTAAATAGGTACTAAAACCTTCCTCGTGAACCACTCTATCGTTGGCAACACCATGACAATCGGTGCAGTAGTTTTTGAGTTTATAGTGAACAGACAGACGCGGCGGAGGACCTTGTTTCATAGTCTGTAGTGATTACGTTTGATCGAAAACATAAAGAACTCGTGGTCTTACGGCGCATTGGAGTAGGTAGGCCTCGTAGGAGAAAAAATATCAAATTTTTCTCCTTAGCTGGCGACTTCGACACCACCCCCTGGATAAAGTCATGGTACCACTGACTCGTCACGTTCCGTCATGTTGTCAACGCATGCTGTTCTCCTTCTAGCCGAGCATGCTACACCCTCGACCTCATCGTCGCTACACCATCAGGGCCTTGATTCCGTGAGACTTTATTTTGTTGATGTCGATTGCGAAATACTTTCCACTTCTGAAATAGCGTTTATTTATGAAAATATGAATGGAAACAAAACAAAATAGATAAGGATACAAAAGCCACTAACTGACTAAGTTTGTCGATAGTTTGTCTAAATTGCTTAGTAATAAATATTCATAAAAATATTTGGGCCGTAAGACAATACGGCCCTGGTGAGATGAGGTACATAGCGTAAATAAAAACTTATGGACGCGCGTGAGAAGTTATATTATCGCCTGTCTATCCGTCCGTCTGATATTTAATTTTTTGCATTCAGCTTCAACCTGTTACTTTAGTGTGCGAAAAATGCTCCTATTATTACTGACTCTCTATTGGTAAGTATAGGTGTTTTATATCTACAAATGTAATATAACATAAGGTGCACCATAAACATTTATCACTATATTGTACCCCATAGGCCACATATGTGTCGATATGGCGCGGGGGAGTCGCGCAATTTTGCGGAATTATCGAAAAAAAAATCGACCCTAAGATTTTGGGGGTCATTCACCCGATGGGGTCCGAAGGTTCGGTGACCTCACTCCTACGTTTTTGGGGTGTTCTGTTTATAAATGAATTGTTAAGACAAGGGAGCAATGTAAACTTAAGGTAGTACCTAATCTTCTTCTATACTTACATATAAAATGCTTTGTCCTGAATAACTGACTTACGGATCAACGCACAACCTAAACCGCTGATCGTAGAGACCTGAAACTTGGAGGGTGTGTTCCTTGTATGACGTTGGCGATAAGAAAGGTTTTTCCGAAATTCTACCCCTTAGGGGGTGAAAAAGGGGGGCAAAGTTGGTATGAGATAGCGCAATTCCTTGGTTCATTTTCGACTTCTACGCAGACGAAGTCGCAGGCAGAAGCTAGTTTTCTTATAAACTAGCTTTTACTAAGAAGAAGATTTTGCATGCAACTTCCGTTACGTACTTAGGAGTTGAATTTCCCAAAATCCATTCTTAGCATGTTCTTAGCGGATGCCTATACGTTATGAAAGATTATCTATATGCCAAATACCTACTCCGATTCGTCTATCTATCTATTGGGTTGTGCCCAAGGTTTGAGCGGTGCGTCGATATTATCTGTCAATCGGTCAGGACTTTGAATTTTATATGTATAGATAGATAAAATGAACACAAATACATACAACCTCATGGGTGAGCACTCGCCTACCAGCGACGCAGAAGGCTGCGGATTTGATTCTCGCCACAAACAAAAAAAATCATACACGTTAAGCGAACGCTGGTCGAGCTACATGGTAGGCGGAGTGGGGGGTGTTAGGTTTTATTTTCGTTACGGAATTTCTTGATTCGCTCGCCGCGCTCAAAGCCCGCGATAAAAGCTATGCAATAGCTTAAAAACTAAACATATATTTTTATCATGTTAACTCAAGGACCTTGATTTACACCTAATAAGAACTATAGACCTCAGTATCTGGTATAAATTTCAACTTGCTAGCTCCACCCGTTACTGAGCAAATCGGCGGTGACATACGGACAGACGGACAAGAGAGTGATCTTATAAGGGTTCCTGTTTTACCTTTTGAGGTTGCGAACCCTAAAAAGGAGCAGTAGGTATTGTGTCCGGTCTGGGTATTTCTCTATGTATTTTAAGTCAGATATTTACAAAAGAAAAGTATATAAGTAAGTATTCATCCGTTACACAAGCCTAGTTAGCTTAGTTTGGGGCTAGATGGCGCTGTGTGGATTGTCCTGAAATATACAAAAAAACCGGTCAAGTGCGAGTCGTACTCGCGCGCCGAGGGTTCCGTACATACAAAAATAGATGGTGCTAGTGGTAAAAATACATGAATGAAGGGTAGATGGTGGTTTACGGTTTATGACGTATTACAAAAAGTCCTCGTTCAAACCAATTTTAGGTGGAAGTTTGCATGGTAATGGATGACCATTACCATGATGAGGAGAATGGTGAAACTAAAAAAATATATGAATATTTTTTTAGTTTCACCATTCTCCTATTTTACCACTTTGGAAGTGTCTCTCGCGTAAACTATTCAGTTTAGAAAAAAATGATATTAGAAACCTCAATATCATTTTTGACCTATCCATAGATAGGTCCCCATACCCCACACGTATGGGTTTGATGATGAAAAAATTTTTTTTGAGTTTCAGTTCCAAGAATGAGGAATCCTAAAACTTATTGGTTTTTTTTTTCTATTTTTGTGTGAAAATCTTAATGCGGTTCACAGAATACATTTACTTACCAAGTTTCAACAGTATAGTTCCGGAAAAATTTGGCTGTGACATACGGCATACAGACAGACATGACGAATCTATAAGGGTTCCGTTTTTTGCCTTTTGGTTACGGATCCCTAAAAATGGTTGTCTGTAAAGTCGGTTTACGGACGATATTTTTACGTGATAACGTCATAAGAAAACGATGAATAATTTAGATTTTTTTTTTTTATGCCTTTATATGTATATTTTCCCTTTTTTCTTTTTTTTTCCTTTATGTCTTGTATTCGTCACTCGCCACCATAACACAAGCCCATGTTTCCTAAGTTACCATGACGCGTCTGGTCATATGACCATGACGCATCACACAATATTTCCGTGATACTTTTTTGTGAATGGAGGTGTTCCATCAATTTATTAGACGTTATGACGGCGAAAAAATAACCTTAGAATGAAGATGGCCTGTTTAAGTAGGTATGTAGCTGTCTTGTTGTTTTCCTTTACTTTTCCCCCAAAATGTACGAATGTAGGGCGACCACCCTTAACTTTATTAAATGTAGGGTGACAAGGGATCTCTTTAGATTTAGGGTGAATATGGTGTCACGCACTTGATTCCATTGGGGATTTTTTTTATGTCGCGAAATGTTTAGATTTTTTCTTTGTTTCGTTTTGTAACAAAATTGTAAGTATTTTTATTTTTTTATAGTTTTTTTTTTCAAAGTTTGTTTAGAAATCTTTACATTTTAAGTGACTAGTACCTTCTTTCCTATATCTTTTACGGCTTTTTCTTTTTTATTAACTATAGTAGCGCCCGCGGTTTCACCCGCTTTGGTCCCGATTCCGTTGCAATATCGCGATGAAAAGTTACTCATTATACTTCAAAGGATTCTATGTATCCTCATATCAAGTTTCATTAAAATCTATCCAGTAGCTTGAGAGCCTTTTTATTACGAAACAAAATGACATCTCAATTCCCGATTTTTACACCTTGTATAAATTACACTTCTTTTTGTTGAAGTCGGTTAAAATTAAACAGCCTGTATGTATGTAGGTACTGTTTATTAAAAAAATATTAAAAGAAAAAACAAAATAAATACAGTCGGGTGAGTCTTGCTTGAGTGGTATTGATTATAGTCCGAGCAGTCAATGTAAAAAGTTTACACCGTGTAGTAACTAAAATGAGTACTTTTTAGTTAGTAACTAAATTAATTTTTGAATTTTTATAGTTTTAAGTTAGTACCTACTTACTTAGCTATATCCTTCCTTACGGTTTTATAACATAGGTACTTACTTACTTACAATCAAGAAAATTACATTTCCTTTTACGAACGGATTGCTGCGCTGCGCTGTTTCCACGTTAGTCCCTACGTACCTAAGTCCCGATTCCTTAGGAATATCGGGATGAAAAGCATCATAAGGCCTTCTCCATACTTTGGATTACCCCTACTATTTACTTATTATTAAGGATTAAGGAAAGTTCTGGTAAAGGGTAAAAGAAAACAAAATGATCGGGTTTTTTATATATTTAGAACAAGAAATGTATAGTTACAACCATCAAGGATATTAAATATCATATTGTAAAAACTATTGTATAAAGTGAAGAGAATGTGACGTTTTTTCCATATATTTTTTGAATTAAGTTACATATTTCAATTTATAATTCCAATAAATTAATTAATTATAGACACATAATTTACGTGAAAATATTAATGAATAAATTACTTAAAAACAGCCAAGTAACGACTAAAGGTGTAAATATATGGTTATTAATGCTTATTTATAGGAATGAGTATTCTTTTGATTTCTATTCTCGAAAGAAAGGTGGCGTCGTCGAAAGTTTTCAAATGCGGCCGCGCGCGCGGCTCTGTGGTATCGCTTTGAAAAATTTCACGTACACCAATGTCTTAAAAATTATCGGGAACAACATTTAAATCTAAAGACGACACTAAATCTGTAAATAAGAGGACTCGAGGCAGTATTATATCATTTTATATAACTTGGAAGTATTGATATAATAGCTGCCGTTTGACCATCTACATCTCGCATTCCGAATCCAACATAATACAACTATTTATAAGTATGTTTTATGTAAACTTCGAAGTCCGAATGTTGATTTCCAGTCCCGTCCTTATGTCACTACTATTTTGTTGTGCAAATTATAAATTCCTCACAAAAGCTATAGAGGTAATTAATTATTAAAATCGACACAATGAGTATAATATAGAAATACCTAAGTTTTAGGTACAATACCAACTAAATAGGTTAATACGACCAACACATACATACTACATCTTAATTTTAGTACAATAATCCATAAAAAGACGAAAAAGAAATTTAATTATTTTTAACATTGATTTTTTTTATTATTTTAAACCGGAAGATCTTAAGTGTTTTTTTAAGGATTTTTTCGTATTTTTTTTATCATTTAATTTTATAAAATACGTATTGTATCAAAGTGAAGTCAGCTAGTACGAACAAGAAATTTGGCTGACCGAATCTCATTTAATATTCATTATAAATATCATTGCTTTCATTGCCTAAGTACTTAACATTGAAGTTGGTAAAATACTTACTCAATACTTTGAGACTCTTATCTTACGAATGCATTTCATCTAAAATTATTTATTTATATAGATTTACGTTTGAATCGGAAGTTATGATTATAGTACGAGAGGACATCGTGACGTCGAAGATGCGACATCAACGATCCGGAAACGGTTTTTATTTATGTAATTTTTTTTTCTAAAAAGTACTAAGAGTATCACATGCTACTCTGCTACGGTTCGTTCCGATTGCGCGTTCTTATTAATGTATAACTGTTTTGTAAACGTTATTGCTTATGATTTATTTCTATGTACATTTACCACGGAATACTACAATCGTTGTTTTATAATAACTTGTATTAACGCAACAGGAACCAACCTCTGCAGTAAGAGGAATCAACACCGAGAAACGAATGCTAAATAGACAGTGAATTGATATTATATGATATTTTAATTTATTTAAATTCGAAACTATTGGTAAATTATTTTATTATTCGCTTATCCGAAGCTGGACCTTGCCTTCTGTTTACATATTTATTGCAATCTGTTTGTCTGACTGTCGAACGTACGCTAGGCTTAATAATTTAAATGTTTTTGCTAAATTTTTGTCGGTATAATCGAACGGAACCGTGCTCTCCGGTGTTTTCACTGTCTATAATGGTTTAGATTAATTATGCTTTGAATACGATGATAATTTTAAATGTTAAAAAGCTATGACGATACATACTGATATTTGATACCGGTATGTAAAGTATAGCAAAACAATAACGTTATCTCGTCTCGAAGCAAGAATCAATATAAAATGATGATCAGGAAGGTGGTGGACGCGCTGTTGTGGCTGCATTTATAAAATTACCGCAGGAATACAAACTATATCACTAAAGAAACTGATCCAATATACGAAGGAAGTACTTTTATGAGCAAATGTGTATTTTTTTATATAATTTTATAAGAACAGCCTTAGCGAAAAGGTGGCGGTGTTACACAGGATGTCGACTTTATGAATAAATACCACATTAAGTCGATGTCTCGAATATCCTACGTCAAAAATATTTCAATAAACCGTTTTGTTTTTGTATAATGACCACACGACGCGCGACGCGAGTTTCATTGAGCATAGAGCGCGCGAGTCGCGACAAAGGATGATCTCCATTGAAATATTTTCACGCGGCTGAAGTTTATCTTACGTTATTACTATGGAAGAATTCATTATTGTGTCTTATCTATATGTACGGAATGTCGTCGGACCCGATCGCGTTGTGTTTGTGCGGCGACCGGGAGAGGTCATTCGCGGCATTCTGCTTAGAACTCTACATGCAAACCCATTACACCACTACCTATCACCGAGTCTTGGACAATCATTTTCACGCATCATGGAGTTTTTTTTCAATTGATTTACTTATTAATGGGCTATCAACCATCCTTTGTACGCGTGAGTGCATGATTTTAATCACAGAACAGAGAACAAATGGCTAGTTAACCCTTATTTGCGGTCGTGAAAAGCCTTTTTTGATAATATGCGCGAAATAGCGAAGCATGCGAAATATAGGTAAGTAATACGTTTCGACGACACACGATTTTTAATTATTTTGGCGATAATATCTCCTCTCTGTTCTATGACTCGACTTAATCATAAATTATTAATTAAGTTCGTTCACATGTAGTTTTAAAATTTTATTTTGATAATTTCACAGCCACATTGTCAATTAGCCTATGCGTAGAGTATTGTTTCTGTGTTGCCAATTAATTAAGTTTAAATATTTTTTTAAATATTTATTTATATTTTTTTCATAAAAAATGCGTCAAAACACCGTTCAAAAAGTAGCCGTTATGCTATTGATAATAGATCTGATTATCCCTTGTCACTTACTGGGGTTCGTTTTATTTATTGACCGATGAATCTACAAACCTATTTTTAATAGTCTTGTAGATACAAGTCATTATGATTAAAATTTTAATAGCTTTTAACGAAAATGAAGATAATAAGAAGCAGTTTTGAAAGAAACTACCATAAAAAGACGATGAGACAAAGACGAAATATTTACGTGAACGTTTTTTAGGTACATTCAAAGCTTAAAAGTTAGATACAAAGAAAGCTTAAGCTATTAAAATTCAATCTCTTAAGCGTATAAGCAGGACATTTTGCGCGTTTTCCGCTTAAGACTATGAAGATATGAATTAATGTATACTTTTTAAAATACATATAAAAATATTACGCGTCAGACAATGGATTTTAATAATTTTATTATTGCTTCTTCCTTTACATCACTAAACGGGTTGGACACCCACTAAACTATTGAGCACTATTTATTTTTTTTAATACCGAAATAAGTGGATTACGCAAAACATCCTGCTGTAAGTGACTCCTTACTTATCCATTGTACTAACCATCACGATCCAAAATATTTTGCATTTAACATTATTATCTAAAAAGTCGATGAGTTATATTAATTTGGTGTTCTTGTTTCGATTCAAACGACGTATTTACTTTCACACTAACTCGTAATAAAGTTTCAAACGAATAAATCGAAACGAACTGGGTTTAAGTAAATCCGGAGTTAAATAAAAGGCTTTTGAGGCACACAACTCTATACTGGATAGATAAAATATCTAATTAGTATATAGTTTTACAAGTGCCTGTAGTGTAAAATGTAAAGTCAAGGTTATCACTATAGATTTTTAAAGATATTATTGCTTGAGAGGCGGAAACAGGTTTGGTTTTATCATTATGACCTATTGCCCTAGCCCCCAACTGCTATAATCAATTACAATTTTGAAAATTTGTTTGTTATCGCAGGTACGTTTTTTCGCGGCAGATTCAAAGTTCTAACTTTGAAGTTAACTAGATTATGCCTAAAAATGAAAACGTGACTTTATCTTTTACACAGATCACAATCGAAAACAATGTAGCCAAAATTGCCTAAATAGTAAACGCCCGTTGTATTTCCCTAATAAATAAATCAATTCAAGTCATATTACTGAATTTCAAGATCATTTTAAATATAAACTAAATATAATTATTAGTAATTAAGTAAATAAGTTAATTAATCCACACCTAGGTTATAAATAGACATAAAATACGGTAATTGCACATACACTAAATGAATAAGTTAATCTAAGAACATAGACATAATAATACATGAAATTATCAATTGTAAATTTTATTTAACATTAATTAAATTGAATTACGAAATATAATTTTATTAAATCATGTTTTAATCATGACTAGAAGAGGATAGTTGACATTTTCATGCTGAATTTAAACAACACAAAACACAACAATTATTAAACCTAAGATCCTACAATAGTTAAAAGTTTAGCATTGTGCTTGACTTGACCTTTCGCCTCAGACTAACCCACAATTATATATTACTTATTAATATTAATTAATTAAACCAAATATTAAAGTTACATACGACGAATGTAATTTGGTAACTCACGAATTTGACTAAAATAAATACACTTAATAATATCTACGAAAATTTTCAAAAGTTAAGCATATTTAAGCTGTAATTTAAAGAAAGAAAAAATATTTTTTTGGTATTTTTCATAATGAAATTAAGAAGAAAGGAGTGGTTTAGATCGCGCGGATAAACAAATAGTTTACAATAAATAGTAAACGAACACTTTCACCTAACATTCCTACACGATGACAAATATTTCTTGTCAATCGCCTCTCCGACTCATTTATTTCATTTAATATATTTTTATTTAATTATTCGCTATTAGTTATTGCACGTTTTACATTCATAATAAATATATAAATACTTGTAAATTTAATTTTTTCCCATTTTTGGTTATGAGTACCTATTAATATCTGAAATATTACAAAACTGTTTTCAGATATTTGTATTAAGTATATATTTTTTTTACAAAAATCGTTTATAGGGTCGTTAGGACGGCACAATATTATATCTATTCAATTTCGATGTTCATTATAGGTCATGTCGGAACGAAGATAATGTTTATATTATATTGTGACTGTGTAGCCGAGCGTGTATGTATATGTATGTATACCTATACGATACGCGGCAAATCTTTCATTAACATTAAACAACTCTATTTACACAAATTCCAATTAGACTAATACGATTAAAGCCTAGTGGAATAGACGCAGGTCCGCATCCATACATTAATAAGCAGGTACCGATCGAATTATGTGAATACATCGATTACATAGAGGTATCATTACACGACATCGTAATATGCACCATGTAGTGTCCACGTAGGTACACGGTAGGTACTATCGCTCTATAGCCGTGAGCTCTGGGACTATATTGATTTTCCTCTCGCCTCGCGGGGCCCGTCGGTCGTCGTCGCGTTCGTCCGTGTTGATTTAAGACGATGAGTACATTAAGCGTATTACATCTTCAAAATTTATCTCAAAAATTTCTAACCTAACTACCATTCCGTCGTCGGCGCGGACGATGCCGTCGCGCGTTGTCTCGCCATTATTTAAAATTTTATCAAAACCTATCACAGTTTTAGACTAGTTTTCATCCTTAAGTTTAATATAATGATTAAAATATACGTATAGATAATATATATCTTCGAATTTTTAACAATATAACACTATTTTACTTCGAATGTGAAGCCGACTGGATCGTGACCGGCGCGCTGTCACCGAGCTGAGCTAATGAGAATCTTCGTATTTTCCATATATTTGGCATTTATCGTTTGATCCGTAAATCGGCCCTTAAAATAGGTACGAAATACCTAGTCCTTATACGATATGATCGCATACAAAATTGGAACATAGCATTTAGGCTATTATTGCTAATAATATTTTTTATTATATTCGAAAACTATTTCTCGATAACCACAACCGTTCATAAGCGAAGTTTAATATCATTATTTTGTTATTGACTATTTACCAATATGTATGGTTAAGTCTGGCCAGAGTGAGCATTAGATGCCCTTAAAGTATAAGTATTATTGCATGCTCGAGCGGTCCCCGGTCCGCCTCCGCCTCGCCGCGCCTGCGTGTCATGGTAGCGGCCATTTTGATACCCGCGCCAGCACTTAACCCAATTCCGAGATCGGGTGGTAGCTGGTAGGTAGGTAGCGAAGATGACGACGCTGCGCATGGCGCGGCGACACCGAGCGAACAAAGGAGCGCCGCACAACGAGCCGTCCTCACTCGGAGAACATTCTAGATTACAATAAATACAAAACCCTCGTCCGGGTGGACGAGCCGCCGGGAAGACTGTCTGTCAGGTCCGAGACATTTTCACAGCCAAAAATGTCACTACAATTTTGGTTGCGAAATCGCGGCTTCGTAGTCCGCTAGTGTGTTGGCATGTATGGGTGCGCGCCTGCTGTGCCGTCCTAGCCCCCGGCTAGGTCGATTCCTCGACGATTCTCTTAGATAGTCTTGATCTTGTTGGTCTTGAAGCTAACTTGTAGCACTCTGTTGCCGAGCGTGTATCCATTGAGCGACTGAATGGCGACTACAGCCTCGTCGTAGTTTGTCATCGTGATGAATCCGTAGCCCTTGCACTTGTTAGTTTGCAAGTCTCGGATCACTTTTACGCTCTGTACGGCGCCGAACGGGCCAAATAGCTGCCAGAGCACATTCTCCTCGGTTTCTGGCGCTAGATTATACACAAAGATACACCACTCGGAGCCGACGGCACCGGGAAGCACGCCGCCTAGCAGCTCGCCCGCCAGCGGGCTGTAGCGCTGCAAGCCTTTGTTGATAGCCAAGAGTGATTTGCCCGACGAGAACCGTCCAAGCGGTGCTGGGAACCGCAGAGCAGCTGGCAGGTACGCCGCGAGCGGTGCCAGCGCCTTTCCATTGTTGCTCGGATTATTTGCAAACTTTACCGTGATCGGCTCGGTCGCCCCTTTCGGCA
Source organism: Idaea aversata (assembly GCA_907269075.1). Lineage (NCBI taxonomy): Eukaryota > Metazoa > Arthropoda > Insecta > Lepidoptera > Geometridae > Idaea > Idaea aversata. Next base: position 11,418,574 of record OU026106.1, read on the forward strand.
CCGTACCGTTTAACTCCTGAATAGCGCGTTCCGCTTCGACGCGCTGATCGAATCTAATAAAGCCTACACCTTTAGACAGACCTTGTTCTCCTCCGTTGAAGGGACGACCGCCGGAGTTCTCGCAGAGAATACGCGATGTGATGATGCGACCGAACGGGCTGAAGAGCCGCTCGAGTTCTACCTGCGTCATCGTTTTAGGCAGGCCGGAGACGTAGAGGTTGGCACCTTTGATGGCTTCGCTGCTGGGCCGCGCGTAAGACACCTTTATGGTTTTGTTCTGAAGACGCAATCCGTTGAGCGTAGCGATCGCCTTCTCGGCATCCTCAGGCCGGTGGTAGTTGACGAAGGCGTATCCGAGTGACTGTCCGCCGCCGTGAAGCGCATGGTTGAGCGCATCCGGGAACGCCGCGCCCTTGTTCCGGATCAACTTGCACGACTCCACCTCACCAATGCTCGAAAACAGGCTCCGGATCTCCTCCTGAGTCATGCTCTGCGGCAGGTAGTTGATGATGAGGTTGGTCTTGGACTCCTCGCCGGAGCCATTCTGCTGTTCGCTGTCGCCTTTCGACATGGTGGCTCAAATCATAAACGGAAAGAACGAAAGGGAAACGAAAAACACGATAAAAGAAAACGCACGTCCGACCGTGAGGCGCGCGGAACCCGGATTGAGGGTCGGCCGGGGAGCTCAGCGGCGCATGCCCGCGCCTATCGACCCACCCTTACATAACGTCGTTCGTTCACCCCCCGGTGGTATACTGTCCGAAAAAACCAGATATAGCGGCATCGATCGCGGCCCGGACACAGCCCCGCGCACAGCGTTACCGGGCCAATGGTCGGCTCGCCACCCGCTGCCGCCCGCTGCTACCGCCGTTACAACCACCCGCGCAATCATATCTTGCACACATTTATTACACAATTCAACCAACACACCTTCCAACTGCTAAACTTCTACCAACCATTTCTTGACCCAAATTATTTTCTCATTAAAAGACAAAGAAAAGTTTTCTTCCTCAACCCTATCGATCTAAATGTGGTTTTCGAGGTGATAAATAAATTACAAGACAAAGGGGCATCAGTCGAGGGTTGCTTTTGTTCTCCGAAGACGGGTTCTATCAATATTTTACGAGTAGTACCTATTAGATCTATTTTTACGACACGACGACGACGACGGCTATAACCAGTACCTCACTTTGTCATGCAAATAGCTTTTACACTAATTGAAGTTCGTGATGTATTTGGTTTTCGATTTTACAAATACCGATGATTTTGACAAGGATTTTTTTGGATCTCCTATGAAGTAATGACTTTCAGATCTGCGTTAATACATAAACACTGATATAACAGATCTTGACCTGTTACCGAGATCGAGATTAACTTTTTCATGATGAAGTTGCTAAAATTATCGTTACATCACAAAAAACAATCCAACCTCTTTACAAAGTCAATATTTTCAAGAAGAGGCAACGTTACAATTTAAAATTCAACCAACAGGTGAATTTTTAATAAAAAATCTTTGCTTTAAAACTCCGGCAATATTTTTGCATATTTTTTTATCCCTAATGCAAAGGCCGGTATTGAATTAAACCCGGTGGGGTGCCACCCCCTTTTACCAACCCTTCCGTCCACTGCTATCTGTTTGAAGTGTCTTTTGTCAATTTTAGAATTTATTGATCTGACGTCATTTTTTAGAATGGTTGCTCTGTGCGAAATTTGAGATGGCTTATTATTACAAAGAATGGAACGAACGTAGAAAGTAGAGGTACTTTTGTGTGCTTTTGTTACATTTTTATTTTGTTCATTTATATCATAAATTCTGTTTCTAATATAAAAATTACCAATACAATAACTTAATTAAAAAAACAGTTTTTAGTGATATATGCACCTGAAATAGACCACTATGTCTAAGCTTGTAAATCCAAATTAAAAAAAAAAACATTAAACTTGAATGAAGTAGGTAAGGTAGATTACCCAGTAAATTTACTTAATTAACTTTAATAACGTTAGTAATTAGTTGACTTGACATCCCAGACGCAAAATTACAGTGACCGCTCGGACTACAACAAAGAAAAATATATTTATTATGTCAACTTTTCTATATATTATACTATCTATCTTATTAAATATCTATACCTACTAATATTACAAACAGGAAAGATTGGTTTGTTTGTTAGAATTGTATAGGCTCCAAAACACAGGACCTAATTAAATGAAACTTGGTACGAGGATACATTGATTCCTTGGGACTTTTTATCTCGATATTCCCACGGGATCAGGAGTAACGTGGGTGAAACGAAGCGCTGATAGTTTGAAATATTTTTAATAGCCAATTTTTACCGGCTTGAAAAATATTGAGTTAATAATTCGACTATGACGGTACTTGACTAAGTGGCGTAATTGGCAACGCATTTGAACGGTATTCAAGGGATGCGAGTTCGAGTCTCGTCTTAGTCGCAATTTTTGAAGACGCATTTTTCCTTAAAAATATTTTCAGATAGCCCAGTGCAGGCTTAGCACTTTAAAAAAAATAAAAAATCATTAATAAATCCTGTTAAAAAATAATTATCGCTGGGGTTCAAAATTAGGTAGGTAATTAAGTAGTTATGACAAATAATAAGGTACTACCCACTTAATAATAATTTCACCTGTTACGAGTAAGAAGGGGATGAAAGCACCCCATGGAGTCAATAGACGAGACTATTTTGTTACATTGTTACATAGGGGTGCTTCTAGGGTTCTGTATTCAAGGGGTAAAAACGAAACCCTTATACTAAGACTACACTGTCTGTCTGTCACCAGGCTGTATCTCATTAATCGTGATAGCTAGAGAGTTAAAATTTTCACAGTGTATGTCTGTTGCCGCTTCACTATCATCGCTACATATAGTATAAAATAAAGTCGCTTTCTCTGTCCCTATTTCCCTTTGTATGCTTAAATCTTTAAAACTACGCAACGGATTTTGATGGGGTTTTTTTTAATAGATAGAGTGATTCAAGAGGAAGGTTTATATGTACCTATAATACATGCATAATATAGCCGTGCGAAGCCGGGGCGGGTCGCTAGTAAATACTAAAAAGCGATATAATGGTGCGTTTTTTGGCAAAAAAAAACTCCGAGCTAAAAATGGTTGTCTGTAAAGTCGGTTTACGGACGATAATTATACGTGATAAAGTCATAAGCAAACATTGATGGTAACCATAGCAATGATAATACGTTGCGATGGTTACCTTGTCAATAACGCTCACGTTCCCGTAACGTGATCGTGACGTCACACTTTTTTTTGTAAGTGCAGTACGGTGTTTATCGATATAGAGGACGTTATCACGTCAATATATCTTATTCTATTAATAATCTATCTAAATCTGTAGGTAGGTACTAGGTACCAACACGTTTGAAAGCCGCAGGCGAGAGAGTTTGGAAGCTTTAACGCCATTGGATGAAATAGGAACAAAGGCGAAACATTTCACTGAAACTTTGAACTTCACACATTTACAGACGGGTTTATTTTTCTTCGTCTTAGTTTTAGCTTTATAGTTCCACCATAATAATACAAAGCATATAAATTGTGCGGTAAAGACTCGTATGACGTATGACTCAAATTGCTCCATTTCAAATATAGCATCCAAAAGTATTTGTTATCTTGACCTTTGTGAGCATGATCACAAAGAAGAAGAAACCCACATGGGTTTCTTGTGCCTTCTTCTTATTAGTGGGCGTGTTTCGAAGGCTTCTAACTTAATTTTTAAATGCTTTAAAGTGATGATTCAAATTGTATGATTCCAAATTAATAAAGAGTTTTGGTTTGGGTATTATCTTTGTCTAAGTCTATGACTATTTAGTTTAGTTTAGTCTGTGACTATTTAGTTCTACCACCTTATACTCGTAGCTCTCCCATGAAACTAGTAAGATTTATTTCCCGCGTCAATGTCTTTTTTAAAGTGATATTGTAATTCTACAAACACAGAATAAATAATAGTTACTATAAACTTCGAACTTTATCAGCTTTTTTACCCCTTCGAGGTCGAATTGCGAGGTTTCAGACTAAAACTCTGTAAGTAGGTAGGTACTGAAACTGTAAAACTCAAACTCAATTTTTTTTATTCAATATTAGTCATGCAGAGCATTACATAACTTTGAAGCGTCTTAAAAATTAAGTTAGAATGTGTGCCTTCGGAACGAGCCCAGTTGAGCCCACCAATGAGAAGAAGGCACAAGAAACTCATAGGGGTTTTTTATTTTTTGTGATCATGCTCACTAAGGTGTAATTTCAGAGACTTCTTGATAAGTTTTTTTTAAGTACATAAGATATCGATAGTAGAAAAGGACCCCTCCATAATATATTATGTGATTAAAACCCTGGATAGTTGGAGCTTACAGGTACAATTTTAACACAAAGCTGAATGTTCTAAAACTGTTTTTAGATGTAGAAAAATCAGTATTTCACAGGAGAAAATGGGTTAAAAAGAAAAAAAAATACAATAAAAGAAAAAAGATAACAAAAGCTTTCATTGAAAGAGGTCGTAACAGTAGGCTTTGTTATCTAAAATCAAATCTCGAGGAACAAGTGCTAAGCTCCGTATCTTTCACGAAAATATACCAACTAAAAGCTTATTACCACTTTACATACTAAAATACACTTTAATCCACCTACGTACAGTTAAAAATCTCTTGACAAAATCCACACGGAAACAAAATCTAAATAGAACTAAAAATCACGGTAAATTCAGTCTTTTTGCTATGAAAATAGAATAGATTTTCGCTTAGTAAACTAGCTAGGTTAATTGGACAAAGTCGGCGTGAAAGTCAAGCGATTTTATAGGTTATTGCAGTGTGTTAAGGTATGTTTTGGTACAGTAATGTCTGTATTAGAGGGTTCTGAATGTACATTTTCAGTCAGGGGTTGAAGGGAGGGTGTTTGTTTCCATTTTCATTTTATAACAACATCTCCCGTTTCGGGTCGGGGTAGGGGGTTAAAATAGATTATTTAACCACGTCGACAAAAAGAGGTATAATGTTTAATAGCTTCTACACACGTCCCGATAGGTACGCGTCCGACCCAATTTCGTGTTCGAAACAAACAAGTGTGAGTCGGACTCCCGCACGAAGGGTTCCGTATCATGTTGTATTTGAGCCCCACTTCATTTTTTTCTGTTTTTTGTTGTTGTTGTTAAAGCGACAATAATAGAAATACGTAATCTGTGAAAATTTTAACTATCTATCTATCCATCACGAGTCATGAGATACAACCGGATGACAGACGGACAGACAGGCAGACAGACAGACGAACGGATTTACGGACGGATGGAACTGATAGACGGACGGACTGATGAACTGACAGTGAAGTCTAAGTAATAGGGTCCCGTTTTTCCCCCTGAGGAACGGAACCCTAGAAACTACTTAATGACCACGATGTGGATCAATGTACTCTCTGAATCGGATCCGACCAAATCGTAGCGTGTGTAGCGATACCCGATTTGGTCGGGACGACCAAATCGTAACGTGTGTAGAAGCTATAATACGTCATCCTTACATCTGATTCTGTCCGATATCGGTAATTTTTGACGTGATAACGTCTAATAAATTGATGGAACACCTGCATTCACAAAAAAGTGTCACGGTAATTTTGTGTGACGTCATGCGTCATGGTAATATGACCAGACGCGTCATGGTAACTTAGGAAACAGAGTATTTAATAATACTATCGCTCATCTGGGCTTGTGTTATAGTGTGACGAGTGACGAATATAAGACTTCTATAAAGAAAAAAAAAGAAAAGAAAAAAAAGGAAATAGGTACTGACAATTTTTTTTAAATTTTTCCTCGTTTTCTTATGACGTTATCACGTAAAATTATCGTCCGTAAACCGACTTTACAGTTTTTTTTTTTAAATTTGAATTGACTATTTTGTTTGCAACTCTTCATAATATGATTATGTTTTTGGGTCAGTATCGTAAATTAATTTTCGCTGAAATACAGTTTCAGTTAGATGACATGAAAGCAGAATACCAAGTCAGCAGAGAATCAACCCAGCAAGACGACATAAAAGCAGAATAAACAATTTTCACTGTAAGATCCTTATCGTGCGGCCTTATTTACTGAAATCCATTGAGTCACGGCCGGGATTTGAACCCACGACTTGGGATTGACAGTCAAAATAGGCCAAACACTGCTTCCATACATTGGAGAAATATATTCTACTTAAAATGTTTTCTCAAAATTTTAAAGTTCTCTGAAAAGCAGAAGGTTGCGGCTTCAATTTCTGCCTATAAAAAATATATTTTTGTACGGATATTTTTTCAGTAAATTGGGTGTTTCATGTGTATCTATGACTAATAGTAATTAAGTATGTTTTTACAAAAAAAGAACATAATTGTATTCTATCCGTTACCTAGTCACCATAACGCAAGCCTAGCTTAACTTAGAACTAGATTGCACTGTGTGCGATGTCCTGCAATATTTATTAATTATTTTATTTAATTTCTCTGTTAATGGAACAATGGAAACCAACCCCTCCCCCTACATCCCCCTGCTCCCCGCACCTACCCCCCCTCGCATCGACTCGTCACGGTATCGGGGTCAACGACACAGCTGACTGTACCGTCAGTACTACATGTTACATAATCTGTGGTGAAGGGTGTTTTAGGGGTGCTACTTGCTTCCTACTTGCCTACGATGTCGCGCTTGCTCTGCGCACAAAGACATTATAATTACCTACATATATTTCCTAGAAATCTAAAATTACTAAGTATTATTGAAATGTTTCATTCAATAATTTAATAGATATCTAGCTGTTACCTGCGACTCTCGTTTTTTTTGTTTTATATACTAAAACCTTCCTCTTGAATCACTCTATACATTTAAAAAACCGCATCATAATCCGTTGCGTAGTTTTAAAGATCTAAGCATATATAGGGACTATTAGGGACAGACAGACAGCGGGAAACGACTTTGTTTTAAACGATGTAGTGAAGAATAATAGAAAAATTTCGAACAAAAATTACAATTGTTTGCAAGAAGGTTCTTGAAGTTCGAAGAACTGATGAAGATGCTGATGAAGAAAATGAAAAAAATACGTGACTTATAATCTTATATCTTTTATCCACATCTAAATACTATCAATAAAATTTCATTGTAATCGAGAAAAACGGAGAATTTCAACTTAATTTTTCTATTTTTGTAAATGCTTAAGCGTTACATTGCCAATTATTTATTAGTTGGAAAGAACTTCAAATCAAGCAGGACCTTAGAATCTTGCTTGAGTTGAAAACATTCCAATAATAACAGTTTTGGAGCTCTACTGTGAGTTTGCACTTTTATTTCCCGATTGTGTATTATTATACTTAACAATATTCTTAGCCGGTGTTAGATCGGGCTACTGCACTAGATAGTCTCTACCAAAGTTTCCCCCCGGTGGGTAAGAATGGTTTTTTTCCACCTATCTCTTACTAGGAGATAAACTTGGAAATTGACTTACGCTAATCCCTACCAAGTGGTTTTGTGTGGTTTTTGTTGACAAGTAGATACAATTCAGTTCATAAATCATAGTTTCCCTAAATCTAAGCTATCTTTCTGGCCATCCATTAATAAGAAAGTACATGGGTATTCAAGTATTCCCCTACTTCCTTCCTGCCTCTAGAGCAATCCACAAAAGTAGCTTACGTTAGGTTAGAAATCGAGCGCAGCAAGCGCGACTATCGGGCCATGCAAAAACTCATGTTAAAAACTGATTTCAAAGAACTACCTACATCAAGATTTAACCAGTTAAATCTAGCTCTGTCCATAACATATGCAAATGACAACATTTAATAATATGTTATGCTAAATAATTCTGAGTAATGTTATTAAAAACTGGGGTGAAACAGAGGGTGAAGCCGGGGGAAGTGACACACATTCGTTGTTACGAATCTAAATGATAATTATCTACTGATACCATGTTATTTATTTCTACTTTGGCCGGAAAAAGGTGGTAAAAATAACTGTAGGTTAGGTTAGGTTGGAATATCTATTATTTTGCTATTGCTTTTACAGTATAATTAGCAGTACCTAGGTACGGAAAAAACCATAATCTCTACATATAATAAATTCGAAGTTTTGGAAGTAAGCGTTCTACGTCCATAATGATCTTAGCACTATAGAATTCGCTAACCTGATATAGCTCCGGTAGAAAAAAATCTTGCATGCGCGATTCAGGTTTTCTTAAATTTATAAAGTCACAAATTAATTTAATATTCTTTTTGTTACGCTGAAAAATTTTGTAGACTTATGTATTTTAAGAATACATATAGCAATGTCCACATTTTATAACTAAAAAATATAGTAATTAATTTAATAAGATATTTTTTTAAAATTTCAAGTAACTAGCGCCATCTCTTCGTTTTCGCGAAACTACCATTCATCTCAGAAAATGTTGATTTTATTTGTTTACCTTTGTTTGTGCAGTCTAATTTCGGGAACTAGGAAACAGATTTTAACATAATCTTCACGAATGTGTTCAGAAAATATCAGAAGAGGTTTAGGTATTTCAAGTAGATTTATGTTACTAATTAAAATTTGATATTTCTTGGCGTAAAAAATAAACCATAATATTTTTGCATGAAAACGTACAGAACGTAGGGATGATGTCAAAATTGTCATTTCGACATATAGAAAGAAGCATCTTTTTTATCTTCTTTTTTATTTAAAATTATGGCTTGGCATTTTCGTGCATAAAGCCAGTGTTGAGTTTTACGGTCAAAGAAAATTAAATCTATTGCATGAGCGTTTTTCGAATTTAGAACATTACTACGCTCCAGCAATGAAGCGGCGTGCTGGGATTATTATATACTTAAATACTCTTTGATTGGATCTCTTTTAACGAAGTATAGGCACATGAGTAGGAAATAGGATGGAAATAGGTACCAAAGTCTCTTTGCTTAGTACGAAATGCGTTCTCGTGGCTTTATAGCTATAGATGCGTTTGCCTTTCAGCACGGATGATATAAATAAAAAAAATACGGCAAAGCTAAAAATTTGCCTTGATTTGTTATTTTTACTGATTTATAAAACTAGCTGCGCCCCGCGGTTTCACCCGCGTAAGTCACAATCTCGTGGGAATATCGGGATAAAAGGGACCTATATTGATGTGAAACATCTATAGCCGCACCTAAAACCGATTTCTGCCGTGGCGACGCACAGTGGGTCGAAACTGCAAATGATGGACATAGGGCTGTTTTTCGATGCAGATCGTTAGAGCTCACTATAGCCGCACGTAAAACCGATATCTGGCGTGGCGACGCATGCCGTGGCGACGCACAGTGGGTCGTAACTGCAAATGATGGACATAGGGCTGTTTTTCGATGCAGATCGTTAAAGCTCACTATAGCCGCACGTAAAACCGATTTCTGGCGTGGCGACGCATGCCGTGGCGACGCACAGTGGGTCGAAACTGTAAATGATGAACATGGGGCTGTTTTTCGGTGCAGATCGTTAGAGCTCACTATAGCCGCACGTAAAACCGATTTTTGGCGTGGCGAAGCATGCCGTGGCGACGCACAGTGGGTCGAAACTGAAAATGATTGACATAGGGCTGTTTTTCGATGCAGATCGTTAGAGCTCACTATAGCCGCACGTAAAACCGATTTCTGGCGTGGCGACGCATGCCGTGGCGACGCACAGTGGGTCGAAACTGCAAATGATGAACATAGGGCTGTTTTTCGATGCAGATCGTTAGAGCTCACTATAGCCGCACGTAAAACCGATTTTTGGCGTGGCGAAGCATGCCGTGGCGACGCACAGTGGGTCGAAACTGCAAATGATGAACATAGGGCTGTTTTTCGATGCAGATCGTTAGAGCTCACTATAGCCGCACGTAAAACAGATTTCTGGCGTGGCGACGCATGTCGTGGCACGCACGCGTCGCCACGCTATATGATGGTATATATATACATGTCTATATGCAGTAGTGTGTACGGTGTGCACACCGTAATCGACTGTGCGATTCTATCACAATCTGTTCTTTTCTGCATATTAATTTTACAAAATAATGTTTTAAATTCCATCTAGCATTTCCTGAGATCAGAGCGTTCAATCAAACAAACAATGGAAGCCTTAAAGATGAATAATTTTCCCCGTATTTTCCACATTTCCCATTGATTCTTCGCTCCTATTGGTCGCAGTATGTGATGTTATATAGCCTAACTAAAGCCTTCCTCGATAAATCCATGACCAAAAGAATTTTTAAATTCGAACCAGTACTTTCTGAGATTAGCGCGTTCAAACAAACAAACAAACTCTTCAGCGGAAAACCTGCTTCCAGCGAAGTTAAAACAAAGCTACATGAAAGTATCTAAATATATAAAAATCCCAATTTAACATTGATCACGGCATCATGCGTGAATGGCTGGAGCAATTTCGCTAATTCTTTTTTTGTTGTGTTTGTTTTTGTCAAGAGAAGGTTCTTATGAAAGAAAAAAATTTTAAAGTTGCGCATAAAATTATTACGCGGGTGAAACCGCGGGGCGCAGCTAGTTACTTAATATAAAATCCTACTAAAATTACTTTGTTTGTGAGTATATTATGTTTGTTACTTCTTTACACAACAATTAATGAGGCGATTGTGATAAATCTTGGTATCTAAGTAGCTGGAAAACTGGAATAACATATTTACAGGGATTTACGCTCGTTAAAATGCGGGGTGCAAAAATATTGATCCTACTTGTCAAAGTAAACCTTTTTTGAATGAGGATGGAGTGGGTTTGTCCAGCTCTTTTCAATCAATCATTTAAAATTAGTTAAGTAGAGTACGTATGACAAATCTCCGTGTATAAGTTGGTGAAAGAATCGCTACCGGTCTTAGTTTTTAAGATATTTTAATGGGGTTCACTACGCTAGACCAAAACACGTATCCACTTGTTACATTTTAACTATGACGACTCACCGACTATTCAATAAACCTAACATTCAATTCATACAATGTTTGTTATGACTATATTTATTTACTCAGTGCTACATTTCACTTAAACACTGATCCACTAAGTTTATTTAATCCAAGCAGTATTACACCTTTTGAAACGGGTTCCTATCGCGCGTTGTTCCTTGCTAGACAGAAAAAATTAAGACCAAAAGTTGTAACGACACTTTTGTAACGACACTACTGACAGCTGTAAAACTTAAAACAGCTATATCTCTGCAGCTGTTGGTCCCAGGCTGGTGATTCTTTAGGGAAGTGATAGGTCTCGCCGAGGACTTCATTCCAACTGACAGCTGTCAAACTTAAAACACTTATATCTCTGCAGCTGTTGGTCCCAGGCTGGTGTTTCTTTAGGGAAGTGATAGGTCTCTTCCAGGACTACATTTCAACTGACAGCTGTCAAACATAAAACAGCTATATCTCTGCAGCTGTTGGTCCCAGGCTGGTGATTCTTTAGGGAAGTGATAGGTCTCGCCGAGGACTACATTTCAACTGACAGCTGTCAAACATAAAACAGCTATATCTCTGCAGCTGTTGGTCCCAGGCTGGTGTTTCTTTAGGGAAGTGATAGGTCTCGTCCAGGACTACATTTCAACTGACAGCTGTCAAACATAAAACAGCTATATCTCTGCAGCTATTGGTCCTAGGCTGGTGATTCTTTAGGGAAGTGATAGGTCTCGTCGAAATCTACATTTCAGATGACAGCTGTCAAATATAAAACAGCTATATCTCTGCAGCTATTGGTCCTAGGCTGGTGGTTCTTTAGGGAAGTGATAGGTCTCGTCGAGGACTACATTTCAACTGACAGTTGTCAGTTGGAATGAAGATCTTGATGAGATCTATCACTTCTGTAAAGAGACCATCAATCTAGGATCAATAGTTTCTGAGATATAACCGTTTTAAGTTTGACAGCTGTCACTTTGACATTTGTCTTTTTGACAGTTACCTACTTCCACGATGCCGCTGTTGTCGATTGGCTTTTGTTTTCGTTTCGATCGTCTTTTGTTTTTTTTTTATCGTCTTTTACATAGTCTAGGGGATCCGATGAGATTGAAAAAATCGTTTTTTTTTCAACGGTTTCTGATCAAATGGCATGCAGGTGAAATATCATTTGAATGAATGAACTATAGTCAAAATAAACCAGTAATAAAATATCATTAGGTGAAATGATGCATCGGTGTAATATAATTTGTCATAATGAAGCTTAGTTCAATTTAGCTTATGGTGAGTCGTCATAGTTAAAATGTAACAAGTGGAAACGTGTTTTGGTCTAGCGTAGTGAACCCGTTTTAATGACATCTCGTGCAAATTGTACGATTCCAAATAAATACCTACTTATAGAATTTTTGACTTTTGGTCAAGGGTTCAAAGGGAGTAGACTTGCCCAGTACCGATACTACCCTCTCACCTTAGTCGACCGTGCTCAGAGAAAAGAACTTATCAATACTTCTGGAGCCAACTAAACCTCCTCTTCACGATGTTTTCTTTCACCGTAAGATCAATGTCAATTGGCGCATATAATTTCGTAAAAAACTCCATTGGTGCACGGTCAGTCGGGAGTCGAACCTACGACCATCGCATTGAAAGTCCAGATATATCTACCACTAGGCAGATATCTGGCTACTAGGCTAAACTCTATAATCGTACTTAAAAAAAATACATCGCTCTTAAAAAAATGAAACATAAACCCTTCCAAAACGAGGTTTAAGGATAGTCCGAGATGTAGATTTAAACCTTAGATTTAGAACAGATTTACTCGTGAACTATAGTCTTAACACTATCCATAACATTTATCTAGATCCCACTTTAAATGTTAATCCATCCTACTTATCCTTTATCATGAATAATCCATTCAACGCGTCAAGAAACATAATAAATGACCTAATTTTACTAAATAATGTATTCTATAACTTTTATACGTCATATTGCTGTCAGTTATACCTTTTTGCAGTCGCTACTCTGACTTTTTTGGGGTGATCAACCCTCGTATGAACTTAATAATAGGGACCACATCAAAGCAGTTGAGAAAAATAAGAATTTGAAACCTTATTGTTTTAAAAATAAGGAATAGAGTGCAATATTTCAAACGCAAAAATTAAGCTTGTTTAATAAACTTTTTGATGTATTTTTGGACTCGTATCTCTTACGGAATAAAGTAGAATTTACTTTAAATAGTAATTTTTTAATCGCTTTTTGGTTTCCTTTGGCAAATTTCTGTTTGATCCAAATTACTTTTTAAAACCGGCCAAGTGCGAGTCGTAATGGCGCATGACGGGTTCCTTACCATGTTGTAAGGAAGCCCCAGTATTTTTTTTTCTGTTTTAGTATTTGTTGTTATAGTTTCAACAGAAATAGGTACCTACATTATGAAAATATATGATGATTATTTTTTTGCAAAATCAACAGGTTCGATCCTGGCTAGTAACGTTTATTTCAAAAATCAAATGATGCAGTTTAGTTTTTGTCAAAATCGGGCACGCAACTACTTTCAGCATTTTCACTATCTCTTATAGTTTAGGATATAGCCCTGAAGGAACACATAAAAAAATCACCTTGTATATTTACAAAAGAAAAGTATATATAGCACCCATAACACAAGTGTAGTTACTTAGCTTGGGGCTAGATGGCGATGTGTGGAATGTCCTGCAATATTTATATTTATTTATTAACTAGCGACCCGCCCCGGCTTCGTACAGCTATATAATGCATGTATTATACATATAAACATTCCTCTTGAACACTCTATCTATTAAAAAAAACCGCATCGAAATCCGTTGCGTAGTTTTAAAGATTTAATCATACATAGGGATATAGGGACAGAGAAAGCGACTTTATTTTATACTCTGTAGTGATAGTGATGATTTGTGAAAATATCAACTCGGCTATCTAGGTATCACGATTCATGAGATACTGGTGACAGACAGACAGACAGACGCTAGGCGGGCGGACCGAACGAACAGTGAAGTCTTAGTAATTCCGTTTTTACCCTTTGGGTACGGAACCCTTCAGATGTTTCGAAAAGGCTGACTTATTGTATTCATGTTGCATGCTCATTGAATAGCTTCAGGGGCTTGATTTGTCCAGGGATTCGTTTATAAAGCTTTGTTTCATATTGTATTAAGCAGTACCTACAAGCGTAGAAATATAAAACTGAGCAATTCACTGCATTTTGACGAGCTATTTTACTCATTACTCCGAAGATCCTCGTCAAATTTTCACCACATTTTTATGAAACCAACGTGAAGCTCAAGAAGTGCTACCTTTCAAAGAAACAAAATGAAAATCGAAAATATTCAGTAACTATTTAACTTCTTTTTTCCCCCTTTTTGGTGGAGGAAGTAGGTACCCCTCCAATCGAAAATCCTTGATGACACATGAAACCTGTGCCTACCAAGTTTCGTCTGGAGTATAGCGTGTATATAGTCGAAACCATCACATAGAAGATACTCTTACAACACCAAACTAGCGATTATTCCTGTGTGCACTATAAAATGCAATCATTCAATCTCCGGATTAGATAGAAATATTGATAAATTACAGGAGACAACTACTTGAGCTATTGTGATGGGATGAATACTGGGAAACTATGAATACTATGGTGCCTGCTGTAACAATGTTCAACAAATACGTAATTAAAAATGGCGGGCAGAGACTCGCTAACTCTCAGACTGGGCCATATAAGGTACCTATTATTATTATTAAGACCAAAAAAACTATTTTGAAAAAGTTATAAGTACTTAGCTATGTATTTAAATCAGGCCAAAATATTGACAAGTAAAATAACAGTCACTTATACACAAAATGAGTCAAAGTAATTAATACAATCTGTTTATATTTAGACGTAACTATGCAGTTTGGCAGCCAACACTTCCTTGTGTCACAGACAGTTGAACATCTGCCGAGCTAATATCAACCTTAACACGTTCCTATCAAAACTTACAATCGTACTTTAATGAGCCCGTGACATTTGGTATATTGCACCTTACATTTGCACCGCTTACGTTTTTGAGAAGCACAAATCGGTCAGTCGCCTGCCGAATTTAGTTTTGGCTAGTCGTTCAAAATGAATACTAAAAAACATAAACACAAAAATCGGCCTAAACCAAGCACCGGAAGTGCTGAAGTGAAAGAGGAAAAAAGTGAAGTGATTGAAAAACCTGAAAAAATTGAAAAACCTTTAGATATTGATAAACAGGAGGAAATAAAACCTGTAGAAGCAAAAGTAGACACAATTCAAATTATAGAAAAACCTTTACAAGATATAGAACTCGAAGGCAAGGAGACTACAAAATCATCAGAGAGCAAAAATGAATCTGAACCTGCAAAACCTAAACGAAATAAAAACAAAAAGAAAAAACCAGAACTAGAAAAAACAATTCAAGAAATAATTGACCCTGAAAAAGCAGAGGCTAGGCCTGTACAAGTTCTAAGTGAGCCTAGTGAACTAAAAGAACCTATGGCTATCATAGAAGCAGAGAAAGTTAAGGCTGAATCAGAAATAGAATCTATCATTACTCCAAGTGCTCGAAAAAAGAAAAACAAAAAGAAAACTCAAGAAAAACCCTCAGAGGTCATGCCTATTGAAGAAATAAAACCTCAAGATGTTAGCTTGCCCGATAAAATTGAACAGCTTAATGCTGAAGTTACCGAACTATTCTCTTCTACTCTAGAACCGTTCCAAGAAGGAAAAGGAAAGAAGAAAAATAAAAAAAAGAAACGAAATGATTCTGAAAAATCCGACAAATCGGAAGATACTAAATGTACAGCTGCTTTTGAGAAGCTTTTAATTGAGGAGACAGAATTACAAGAGGCAGAAATGGAAGGAATTGAAGTGAAAGACGATAAAAGTAAAGAAATGACGTTGGAAGAGGTAACTCCAGTTATAAAAGAAGAAGCAATACAAGAAACAACTATCCAAGACATTCATGAAACTCTTAAAGAACAAAGCAAGGGTAAAAAGAAAAACAAAAAGGACAAGAAACATGCTCAAGCTGATACAACACTTGAACAAACAGAAAATATGCCTGAGCTTATTACTATACCAACTGAAGCACAGGAACCGCTACTCTTAATTGAAACTAAGATTGAAAAGGAAGCTAGTCCAAAACCAAAAGCAAAAATTGTTAAACCAGTTGAGAAAAAAAGTAAAGACAGCATAGAAATGACAAAACCAGTAGCAATCATCTCTAAAAGTACTGAAAATCTAAACGTTATTCCAGAAACTATTACAGCACCTTGTACTTTACCGATAGGAGATAATATCAAAGAAATAGAATCAAAGTCAATCACTGAACCAGAGCAAAAAGAAACTAAACCTCTTGAAGAAATTAAGATTACGCCACAAGAAGAGAGTTTAAAGATTCCTGAGGCAAGTACCATGGGTAAAAAACGAAAAAAATCTCCTAAATTGCCAAAAAGAGAACTACCAAAAGAAATAGAAAATATTTCTAGCAAACCAGAAACAACACAGTCCAGACCAGAAGACAGCTGTACTAAGGAGCCTGAGATAATTCCTGTCAAACAAACTGAAGAATTTAAAACTAAAACAGACGAAAAGCCCACAAAAGTTACGGAAGTTGAGACGTCAAGTGATGACATTGTTCCAACTGAAATGGCAAAAACTGACGTAAAATCTACAGAAGGAAAATCGGGCAAGAAAAAGAAGAAAACTCCAAAACTTCCAACTGAAAGTGAGATACTTGAAGAGAAAGTTGAGAGTTCTGTTGATATTAAAGATGTCACCATTAAAGATCAAGCACAACCTACTCCCACAAAAATAATCGAATCAAAAGATTCCAAAGGTACAAAAGAAAAAGAATTTCAGTCCAAACCAGTTTCTCTAGAAGATATTGAGGTCAAAAGTGTAAGAACTGACGAATCTGAAGGTTCAATTTGTGACGTCACACCAGATGTTCACTTCATACGATCTTCAAGCCAACAGTGCTTTGATAATAACAATAATACCACAGTAATTCAAGAGTTAATGCCTCATGAGGACGTGAAGTTTACAGACACATTAACAGTGCCCATTATTGAAGGGTCCGGAGAGACACCAATAACGACACCAGACGTTATAGGAAGTATACAGTTGACGATATCTGATGAGAAAAATCAAGGAAAAGACGAAACCATAAAATCTAAAATGATGGAGGTAAACAAAGATATGGAGGAACTAAGAATGTCCATTGAAAGGTCGTTGGCAGAGTTTTCGGCTATAGAAAAGACTGAGCAAGAATCAGAAAAAGAAAAAAAGAAAATGAAAGATCCACCCAAACATGAACAAGTGAAAATAGAACAGAAATCTAATATTGTCAACGTAAAAGACGAAACCAAAGAAATTAATATTCCTGAGCATATTCCATCAGAAACACAAGAATCAAAATGTTCAGATACTCCACCATGTCCAGCTAGAAAAGATAAGAAGGGTAAAGGCAAAAAAGGTAAAGGCAAACTAGATGCTCCAGTGGCTACCACTGCTTCAACTCAAAGTAGTTCAACTACTATTGAAAGTTCTGATAAAACTAAAGAAGAGAAAAAGGACAAACAAGAAAAAGACGAAAAGAAGTCTCAATCTACAGAATCGAAAGGCAAACAACAATCTGATTCAGCTGATATGGATAATGATCCTACTACTGAGCCTAAGGATGTATCAGAAGGAACAAACTTAACACGATCTGAAAGTATGTTCTCCGATTCACTAGAACAACTCGATTACGATAGAATTGACAATTTTGAAGACGCTCTAACTTCAAGCAACGATGACGTTAACAAAACATTTGAATTGATCGCCCAAGACGCTGAAAATGAAAACCAAAATACTCAAAAAGAATTGAGCGCCAACCAACCTGAAATAAGTGTGACGGATACCGAAGAAGATACAAAGAGAAAAAGAAATGAAAAAGTCAACCCTGTTTCGCAGCCAAAAAACTTGTTAGGCCCCAACGATATTCCTGTACCATCGAATAAAACGGACTACAAAAAGGAGAAGAATAAACCGCCAAATGAAAGACAGGCCAAAGTTAAAATAAAAGATGCGACAGACATAGAAAAGATATCTAAAGAATCTCAGACAGACAGCAGAATTAAAAGCCTCGAGAAATCAGTAAAAGATACATTTTCTCACGTCGTAAAAGATAATGATGAATATGTCTACAAGTATAGTTTTCGTAAAGTATTTTTGCAGAGCGCTTGCCATGTTTGTAAGAAAGATTTGGGGCAAGTGAGGGTGCCTTGTGGGTACTGCAATCTGGTGTTTTATTGTGGCACGAAACATAAAGACGAAGACTATTCACAGCATCAAGCTTTGTGTTTTGCTGTCTCTACTATCGTTCATTTAAAAGGTAATTTATGTCAAAAAGTAACTGAATTTATAAAATATCAAACCAGTTTTTAATCGTTATCCTGTTTAATGTTTAGCTAGTCACTCAGTGATTAAAAGATAGAATGTCGTATCTATGTCCACGTAAATTCGATCGTTCAAACCAGAACTTTGCTGGCAGTGCTGCCACGGGTGAACACTGCATTTTCTTTCAGTTATTTCTTCAGTTATTTTTTCCTCTAGACCAAAAACACATCTACGCCGATGCGAAAGGCATCACCGGCCAGGACTACAGGATCCTTCGCATGCAAATGATACTATCCTGCGAGAAGGTTCTCAAGCGACGCCTGGTTCCTTGGGAGCAGGAAGCTATGCTGTATCCGAGGATCTGTGCTGATGTTGCCTGCAGGGAGTGGAGGCAGGTGAAGCTGAAGGACTGTGAGGGGTGTGGGCAGGTTTGTTAAACACAATTTTGGTCAGTTGGAAGAAAAAAAATGAAAGAAAGTTGAAAAAACATTTGAGATTGGAAAAAAATTTTGAATTCTCTTTCTCATTATCTTTCAGATAGGTACTAACTAACTTGCTTCCACAAATTCCAGCTATCCTACTGCGCCACCGACCCATCGCACCTACCTAAATCCCATCAGCGCTGGTGCAAATCGTACAGCCTCTACGCCAAGCTGGTAACCTACCAGCAGACCAAGGGCCGACTGGACCCGAGGCTGCCGACCAAGGTGTTGCAGAAGTATGAGATGCCAGCAAAAATGAACGAAGTGCTTGGTGTTATGTATGAAGAGAAAATTGGTAAGATTGTTAAATTCTAATATAGCTTTTATTTTAATAGGTTTTGGCACAGGATTTTTTTTTACATAAAATAGATCAGTGTTTGACCACTATCACACCTGCCTGTTGGTTGGTGACGATGCGGCCTAAGATGAAGCACGCTTTCCTAGAAGATACCTATTCACTCGCGACTTGAAGACTCCCAAAATTGTACACGTCAGAAAAGACAGACATAGGCAACTGATTCCACTCCCTTGCAGTACGAATAAGGAATGACGGAACAAAACGCTTATTGCGGACATCTGGTATTTCCACCATAAATTGGTGTCATACATCAGTCTGCCTGGTTGCATGACGAAAGAATGGAGGTGGTAAAATTAGATCGTTGCGTTTTGGTACTGGTTTACATGGTTATCGAATCTAAAAATCAGTAAACCCCTTGTTGCCAAAGCCAACAGCGTAATTTAACAGTTCTCAAAGTAGATACTTACCCTTCAAATAGTTGATTTCTAACGATATCTACGTCACGATTGATTACATCTCTTTGGCAGATACAAAATCATAAAATAGCGTTGCCAAAAAATAACAAAACACTATGTCTGCTTCGACATATCAGTGTCAATCATTCATCATTGACAAAAAACTGACAATTTATAGATAAACTTGACTTAATTTTAGACCATTTGGGCTAAGCTTCATGGAAGTACTAAAATCAAAGAATTATTCCTTGACAGTAGCTATATCGAAGAGCCATTACTTGAAGCACAACTAGTAATGTTACATGAGACAGTTGTCACGATGTTAGTAGGTCTTTCAAGAGATCTTTCAGTCTATAAATACGAGCCACATCCCTGAAAACAAGTTGTAGATGCGGGTGTATTGTGACGAAAGACTCATGCTCTAGTGCTGAACGGCATACAGTTTCTTATAAAATGAAATACCAACAGATATGAACGACATCCAATACGCGGCGCTGACGCAGCTCGCTACAGCCCCATTAACAGCGTCCTACTATCATCAACTCTATAGAAACAAGAACAAACAGATATACTACACTAATGGAACCTATAAGGTAATTAATATAGGAGCTTCCTGAACCCACCGCAATCATATCAAGCCTCTTACAGAAAACTGCAAAAATGTAAATGCTGTGAATCCCTGAATACCTTTAAAGCTGAGTCAGAGCATTAATATAATGGCTTCGGGTTAACATTAGGTGTATTTTGACCTAGTCAGTGTAGTGTCATGGATCCAAAGCCAGTTGGTACAACTTTTTAATATCCCTTTCCATGTATGTACCTTTGAATTTTCTTACGGTGAAGGACATAGTGAGAAAACCGACATGCCTCAGAACTTACCACGGTTCAAAGGCTTCAGACATTCGCCAATCCGTAGTAGGTACCTACCCTAACCTACCCATCAGAGACCTGGCTGACTTTCATAATTTGTATGATTTCAGAAGCCCTTCGTTATCCACGTAGTAGGCGCGGAGTTACAATTCGAAGCCGATGCTCTGAACAAATGGGAGGTGTTCTTCCTCCACCTACGACCTGATGTCCAAGATATGACTGTGGTCCTCATAAGCCCTGCCCTTAACCCTGGCAACCTGCCGCTTGAATTGCTCGAGAAAGTAAGGTAAGGTTAGTCAGTCAGTCGGTTATATTCTAACCTACTGACTGACTAACGATTCATACACGGAAATCGATGGGTTTTATACAATCTTAAAATAATCAGGACCTCGTGGTAGTACATAGTTTGACCACTATTATCACCGGATTGCAGGTGACGTTGCGGTCTAAACATATAGCACGCACGTCTAGAAGGTGTGTTTATCTGTTTATGTGTTATAATTTATTATGATTTTGTGTAAATTGACAGTTTTTTTACAAAGTATAGATCAGCGTTTGACCACTATCACACCTGCCTGATGGTAGGTGACGATGTGGCCTAAGATGTAGCACGCCTTCCTAGAATATACCTATTCACTCGCGACTTGAAGACCCCCAAATTGTACACGTCAGGAAAGACAGACGCAGGCAACTGATTCTATTCCCTTGCAGTACCTACCTACGAATTAGGAATATCCCTGAAATATCCTGGATTAATTTCTTCTTCTTGGACATGTGTAATATAATATCCTCGTTCTAATCCAGGGTGTGTACAAACTGCAAAGAGAACAACCGTCGAGTCAACTTCAGTTTCCAGGACATGCCTTACTACGAGTATAGAGTCAGTGAAACGTTCATCAATCCGGATTTAAGTAAGTATCTATCGAGTGCATACTTGTTCAAATATCATTTTAGTATAATTATCAAGGTATATTATTGTTTTTCTTACACGCAGTCCCATCTTGCACTAAGCTAAGCAACTGGGCTTGTGCTATGGTGGTCAAATTCTACTCCTACCAATATTTAAAATTTTAAAGTTTGTGTGTTAGTGTGTGTGTATGTTTGTTACTCTTTTACGCAAAAACTACTGGACCGATTGCGATGAAACTTGGTAGGTACCTACCTTTGTAAATAGCTGGAGAGCTAGGCTAGGCTTTTTATCCCGATATTCCCACGGGATCGAGACTTGTGCTGGTGAAACCGCGGGGCGCAGGTAGTAACGGATAAAATAGGTAGATATACCTACATACCTACTCAAATGTAAAGTTCAAAGAACTTTTCTTTTCTTTTGTTTTACAATAAGAGATAATAATATACCTACCTATCTACTAATTATACATACAGCAACCCTTAACCAGAAAATAGCTCAGTAGGTAGCAACTGGACAGATTCGCAAATGGACAGAGAACAGTCGTGATTTTTTTAAGATTTCGTAGGAAGGTAAAAAAGAACCCTTAATAAGATCACACTCTTGTCCGTCTGTCCGTGTGTCACCAACGATTTTCTCAGGAACGGGTGGACCTAGCAAGATGATTTAAATAAAAAAAAGTGTGTGTCACTCGGAGACTGCCGCGGTAAAGCTATTGCATCGTGCGAGCTTCGTACAGTCGTACCATATACATACACGTTAAGCAAACGCTCGGACGAGCTACATGGTAGGCGGAGTGGAGGTGTAAGGTTTTATTTCAGTTACGGAATTTCTTGATTCGGTCGCCGTAAAAGCTATGCAATAGCTTAAAAATTCTATAGATTATACCAATATTAATTCTACGGGAATCGAATCCGTAACCTTCAGCGTCATACTAACTAATATTTTTGTTGTTTTCCAGTATGTGCCTTCAACCCGAGCATCCAACGATCTTCCTCATACAATATGAAAGATGTTTGGTCCTCAACAATCACTTCTATTTTAAAACTTAAATCACCATTTATTATAACTTCGTACACTTTACCAGAACTTCGCAAAGATATCGCTAAGATCAAAGAATTGTCCGAAGTTGACTTCTCTATAATTGCTGAACCGATTTTGAACAACTTTTCTAGCGTAAGGCCCGATAGAAACTTTATAACGGACGATGAGTTACCTTTGTTGTTTAAAAATTATTGTGTTTCTGTTATTTGTGGTTGTTGAGTTTGTTTGTTTGTTTATTAAATTATTGATTTGAAATGTTCGTTTTATTTTCGATAGGTAATAAGTGCTGTAATAACTTACATAATTACTAATTGGACGAGAGAAGCGTCAATGCTTCGAGCCTGGCAATTTACTTATTAGCTTTTTAAATTTTACTTGTGAGAATGTATGTTTATGCTTTGTTTGTTGGTTGATGATGATATAATAATATCTTAGCTACTCTCTGTATGCTATTATGCAATAAGTTAATTTTAATTATGTTAAAATAACTATTAATTATTGAACGTCTGGTGCAGACATGTCTGTTGATACCTATGTTTTCCTATATTACATAACATCTGTAAACATAAAATCCTAAAAAACATCCATACAACCGAATTGAGAACCTCCTCCTTTTTTTGAAGTCGGTTAAAAACACAGTCAATCAATAAATGATTTCTGATTTCTGCAATAACAGCTAGCTTTAAGTAACTTTTAGTACCAATAAGTTATCATCTTCAAAAAATAAGTAGTAGATATTTTTAAATAGATTTAATTCTTAAAATAAAATAAATATTTACATTTAAAACTAATTGTATCACAGATAAATAATTATAAATGTTATGTTAGGAACAGTGCCCAAACACCGAACATATACAATTTTGTATGGAATATATGTAGAAAATGATACAGTAAATGTACTGGGACCTTTTGATACGAGATGAGCCGGACACCTAGACAAACAGATAATATTTTATAGATTATATTGTTAATAAATACACATTGGAAATGTGTGAAATTGACCCATAAAATATCAGTATAGGACGCTTTTTATGGTATGGTCGGAGTCAAAATTGCAGACCCACCGTAGTTTTTCTTACCTTCTTTTATTAGAGTGTTTTTAACTGAAGCACGATTTTAAGTTCTTGCTCGAGTTTAAGTTTAAAATCTTTCAACTCATGTCAAATCAAAAACATTCCAATAATAGTAATTTTAGAACTCTATGTTGGGTCTGCAATTCTGACTTCGACCATACCTGCAGGTAATAAGGGCCACTTATAGGTTTTTAAAAACCTTGATATTGGTGACAAATTACAAGAACTTGTACCTACTTGTATACTGGCTGTTTTCCGTGATTAGACCCTTTTTAATTGGGTCCTTTTTGCGTGAAAATGGTACTCCATCTTCACGCAAAAAGGACACTAAAAGCAAAAAAGTGCTGGGCAAGCCTACTGGCTTGCTACTACCCTCTTAGTCGACCATGTCCAAAGGAGAGAACTTGTCAATACTTCTGGAGCCAACTAAGCCGCGGGTTTCATCACGATGTTTTCCTTCACCGTAAGAGCAATGTCAATTGGCGCACATAAGTTTTTCTCAAGAAAAATATATTGGTGCACGGCCGGCCTGGATTCGAACCCACGACCTTCAGAATGAAAGTCGAGGTATATATACCACTAAGCCAACATCGCTCTAAAAAAAATTACAAGAATATAAAGAAATGAATAGTTTTTCAGATTGACAATAAAGCAAACATTTATCCAATGACCTTTTCCTATTTATTAAACGAAATATTTAGTTTTTAATTAAGGTGGTATTGTACCTATCTAGCCCTTATTACCCGCAAGTACCTTACGTCATAATTAACAAATAATTAGTAAAATATAAACTATAAACAAATATTAGAACTGGGTTTAGTAAAATACTGGATCAGTTTAGTTTATCACGAGATTCCATCACCAAAACATTGAGCAATTAATATAAATCCAACCATAAGTAAAGTTTAATAAGTGCAAAGAGTGTGATAGTGCACGAAAAACAGTGTTAGTGACAAACTATTAAGATTAGAAAAACAGAATAGTAACAATATTATTAAACACTTGCTGCGCCTCCGCGTAATTAATAGCCTATTTTCTTCCCCATATTATAAACAATGCTTAGACTAATTTTCATCTAAATCAGTCTAGCTATTTGAACGTGAAGAGAGAAAAACTTTCGCGTTATAAATTGGATAAATTACAAAAAAAACAAAGCACAAAACAACAAAGCCTTACTAAAACAAAACGTCTAAGAAGTTCCATTTGCCTTGACAGATGGCACCAGCATCTTCATATCAAGGAAGGTAAAAAACGATGTTTGAATCAGTGAAAATCGTAATGATGAGGCTGTATGTACTCAATCAACAATATTTGCCTTCCCCAAATTAAAAAATAATTATCATTCCCTTGACCAGAGACTAGGAAGAGGGTGGCTATAAAGCCCGCCATCTATCTAGTGATTCGGAACCATAGAATTGTTAGGAACTAACTTATTTTTAAGTCAATTTAGTATTCATGATTATAAGATTTCTATCAAGCTTTAAGATTTGTTACTTGCCCGTGTCAGGATAGCTTAGTGAAGTGCAAGTGTAAGTTATCTTTACAAAACATAAACAACCACCTTATCTTCTGTCGCCGAAACTGCTGTGCTATCTTCTGTTGAACTCAAACTTTCAGCTTTTGGAGTTGCTATTGAAGTAGCTGTTGTTTCATCAAAACTACCATAGTTTATAGTTTTATGACTATTTCTTACTGATTCTGTGCTATCTTCTGTAGAAGTTTTAGCGTCAGCTTTTGGAGTAGCTATCGTGGTAGCTGATGTTTCTTCAAAATTGGCATAGTATATAGTTTCATGACTATTTTTTACTAATTCTGTGCTATCTTGTGTTGCACTTTGACTTTCAGCTTTTGGACTAGCTATCGAGGTAGCTGTTGTTTCATCAAAATTACCATAGTTTATAGTTTTATGACTATTTTTTTCTAATTCTGTGCTATCTTCTGTTGAAATTTGACTATCTACAGCTGTCGAAGTGGCTGTTGTTTTATCAAAATTAGCATAGTTTATAGGTTCTTGACTATTTATAATTGTTGTGCTATCTTCTATTGAACTTTTACTTTCTTTATTTGTTGTACTAACTGCTAAAGTGACTGTTAATTCATCAAAAGCAGCGTAGTCTTCTGTATTAGTTGTTGAAGTTTTATCATCAGCTACGTTTGTTGTTGTTTCTTGATTGTCTACTTCAGTATTTGACTTTGTATTCATATTTTGAGATTCTGATGTTTCAGAATTAGTTGAAGTACCAATACTGTTTGTTTCACTAAAAATATCAAAACCTTTATTAGATTCTGTTGTAACATCTTCTTGGTTAATTTTTTCAGCAAGTTCTTTGTCTGTTTCTTTTAATTTAGTTTCATTAGTAAATTCACTTTCTGTCTCATTGAATTCAGATTCATTTATATCTAAATCAGTATTCATTCTTGTAAATATATCTTTTTTACTAGTGTTTTGTAATATATTTTCAGTTGTACTAATATCGTCTACAGTGAAAATATTGAAAAATTCATCTTTTTCATTAAAAAAAATATTTTCAAACTCTACAGTCGATTTAGTATTTTCTGTTGTAGTAAAATCGTTTATACCTAAAGTTTTTAAAATATCAAAGTTACTTATACCATCATTTGTATCTAAATTAAACTCTTTGGCTTCATCAATACTATTTGTAACTGCAGTTTCTGTTGCTAAATCATTTTCAATAAAACTTCTTCCGAATAGCATGTCAGTGTCTAAATTATATGCAGTAGTGGCTATTTTTGTTGTTTTTTTGTGACTTTCATTATAATTATAATCTACTGTTTGCATATCATCATTACTTGTGATGTTTATAGGTTCTGTAGTACTAGCTATGCCTTCGTCTGTTGTACTTTGCTTTTCATAACTAAAATTATTATTTTCATCTATATTATTATTTTCTACAGTATCATTAGTACTAAGACTAGATTCATTAGCGGCATTAATTATATTGTACTCCGTTGTACTCTCCTTATTATTTTGATTAAGGCTATTAAATTCTCTATTAAGTATCGAGTTAATAATAAGATCAATGAGTACATTATTATTCTTTAATACTGCTTCTTCCTCTTCACTCGTATTATCCTCATTAATTGGAACGTAATTAGTAAACTTCTTAACAATTTCTTCCTTTATACCTTTTTTAATGTCACCTGTGTTGTTTCTTGTGTGTATTTCATCACTAATATTTTGGCCATTTGCTGCTGTTCTATTATTTAGATCTATTGTATCATTATTATTTGTATCTATTTGATTATCATCTATAGAAGTATTATTATTTCCGTCTAAAACCTCGTCTCTAAGTGATTTCTTAGCATATTTAGCTATAGTTGGTCCGAATATATTATGTACATAGTTATAGAGCTTTTTACATTTATCTAATGTATTGACGTCGTTGGAACTGCCCCAGATTACGAAGCCGGATGCGTTGGACTTGTATAATTCGTTTAGGGCCGCATTGAGATCAGTCTGAAATGAATTTGCAATTATTTATAAGTATTATTTTACTCATCCAGATAAATTAATACTTAAAATTGCACATCCAAAAGTCGTTTTCACGTCTAAACTTCTGAACCAATTTTGATGAGTTTCGGTACACAGAAAGATCTAACCTTGAAGAAGTACCTACATACTTTTTATCCCGTTCGGCGCAGCTAGAATTAGAAATGTAAGAATTTGAGCTTGTTTGTTTCGTCTCCACGCAAAAACTACTGCACCGATTGCCATGAAACTTAGTGTTTACAGTTGGAGTTCTAGAAAAAAATTGTCTACTTTTTTCGTAATATTCCCACGGAATCGGGACTCACGTGGGTAAAACTAGTGCTATATAAACTATGTTTTCGCACATTCTGATCCTTTAACCCTCACCTGCGTAAGAAATCCTCCATCTCGATACCTATACCAGAAGTAAGGAAGCACGACCCCGCGCTTCACTCGTCGCGCCTCCCGGACCCGCCCGCGTATCAGTGCCGCTAGTTGACTGGTTGAGAGAGACGTGGGCGAATACACGGACGGGTAGAGAGCTGTGCTGGACCGCCACAGCCAGGAGAGCCTGGAAATTTGGAACAAATAACCAAGTTTATAATGGCAGTTTAATGTTTTATCTATGGGGATTTTTATATGTGTTAATTGTGGTAGTTTTAAAATATAAGGGCATTACTAATGGTCCACCTCTTCCACCATGTTTTAGAATGATTATTTGTTATAAGCCTGTAGTATCCCACTGCAGTGCAAAGGCCTCTCTACTCCTCTTCCACTGATGGAACTGCTGCTGACCTGATGAATCTGCTAGAAATTTGTCCAAGTCATGACTTGGACATGTTGGTGAAGCAGTACGGAAACCAGAGAACGCTCAAATGCCACCAGGACCACAGCCAGGACAGAGCTGGCTAGTGTCTTGACTTACCGATCGTTCTCCTCCGGCACGTTGTCGGCACATCGTTCCACCAAGTTATTGCTGGCCATGTTGAAGCAGTATGGGAACCCATAGAACCCCCACACACCTCCAGGACGGAGCTGGCGAGCCAACGAGATAGTTGACTCCATGAAGGTACGGGCTGATGACTCGAAACGACGTTTAGCCTGGAAGTTTTAGAAATAATATTACAGGACGTTGCATCTAGACCTAAGCTAAGCATCTAGGCTTGTTTTGTGGTAGTTAGACAACAGATAGAATATAGAGATAGGTGTGTGCTCTTCCATTGCCGTGCCACAGAGGTCGTGCTATGGATTTGGACCCTGTGTCAAGAACGGTGTTGGGTATATAGTAGGTACAGTATGGGTCAAAAGTAACTGATCAGTTTGCTACAATAATACTATCAACAAGTATTGGACTTACGACTTTCTTCTAATAGACGTTACACACAAACATGAATACTTGAATAAAAAGTACCTACTCAGTGTGATTATTATTTTCAACATGTTAGCTATGTGTTTAGTTGTGTGAGTGGTATAAGCCGCCACCCGCTACACCAACCGAAGTGGGTTCGACCCAGAGGTTACGTTGTTATAATGTTCAAATAGTGTTGCACAGGATTGTAAACGTTACGGTGAGCAGAGAATTTTGACCGTTGATTGTACCTCCTATCACTAAGCCAAATGCTTTCATTTTGGAGATCCTAAATTGGACTTTTCTATAGCTGACCTGTTAAAAGTAGTTTTCCTTATTTTTACGAAATATTTAGTTTTTAATTAAGATAGCAGATTGCCATTATCACTCGCAGGTAGCTTCCTACTTAGTTTATTCAGTAAACATGCTACAAACAGATAGTTAATTGAAATGAAACAATCCGGCTGCAATCCAACAACAAGTCACCCGCGCACTGCGCTCTGCCCTAATTACTGAGATAAAATAGAATATGTACAAGTGTTACGTCACCGTACAGTTTCGTAACGCGTTACAAATATATTCGGGTTAACGGGTCGATCGATGTCTTAATACAAATACTTTTAATACCAGAAGAAGGCAAGATCATAGTGACAATTTTATTAAAAAATTCACTCCATAGTAAGTACTGCAACGACAACTAGGTTTATTGAATAGAAATTTTAATAAGGTCTTTCAAAACTAAAAAATCTGTAAGGGTTCCGTTTTTTGCCATTTGGCTACGGAACCCTAAAAACCATATAACGTGCAATGATTTAGAGTTACTGATAGATTTATTGTCAAACAATAAACTACCGGCATACTCTATTTTATTAAGAGTAAGTCTACATCCCAATCCTAACTAATAGATATTATAAATCCGAAAGTTTGTTTGTTTATTTATTTGTTTTTATGTTCCCTCTTCGCTGTCAAACAACTTAACCGATTTGGATGAAAATCATTGTGGTACATAGGTTAGGTTAGGTTAGATTTCAATTTTTATATTATGTGCTACAAAATGTATGGAATGTTACAGTAGTATTTTTGCGAAAGTATAGAAAATGCTAATCATATATTTTGATCCCGAAATTATCGTAGGAACGGGATATACGCGGGTAAAACCGCGGGGTGCAGCAGTCTATACCTACTTCTATACTAATACTAGCGACCCGCTCCGGCTTCGCACGGCTATATTATGCATGTATTATACATATAAACCTTCCTCTTGAATCACTCTATCTATTAAAAAAACCTCAGCAAAATCAGTTTCGTAGTTTTAAAGATTTAAGCATACATAGGGATATAGGGACAGAGAAAGCGACTTTGTTTTATACTATTGTAGTGATGATTATAAAGAGGAAAGTTTTTTTTTGTTTGTAACGAATAGGCTCTGAAACTACTGGACCGATTTTGATGAAACTTGGTATGAAGATACATTGATTCATTAGGAATACCTTAAGCTACTTTTTATTCCGATATTCCCACGGGATCGGAAGTTACAAAGTTCCTCGCACTGTAAACTCGGAGATGCTCCTAGGGTCTACATATTACCTCAGCTTCAATAGAAGACTTGGGCCACCACCAGTGCAGCTTCCGTTCTATCTCGATAGATACATCCTTGTAAGGTGATAAGACACCGAAGTTCTGACGGTAGATCGGACGCCACGACTCGAAGTCTATTATTGCGATACCTGGAATTAAGAGATAGAAAACCATTAAAAACCAGCAATCTTATGAAAGATATAGATGTGTAGGAAAATGAGATGCAGTGTCGTTTTAGGGCCCATTCATTTACCACTAGCGACCCGCCCCGGCTTTGCACGGCGAAATCTCTATCAGTTGCGTTCTTTTGTAGATCTAAGCTACTGGACCTATGATAAGGACAGCGGGAAGTGACTTTGTTTCATACTATGTAGTGATGTAAATTATTGTAAATAGTTCTGGAACTTCAAAAAGTCACTTTCGTTGAATCGCATTAGAATTATAATGCGTCTATCTAACCTAAATTATGTAGTAAAACTTCAGGTCGAGATCTTGGCGTTATCTGGACGGACATTGTTGGACAATTATGTATATGGTTGGACTTTTATATAGTTGGTCATTTCTATAGTTAGACATTTTTATGGTTGGGTTAGATTGGTTTGATTGGACATTTTTCTTTTAGCCCATTAATCGTGCGAAGGTTTTCTTATCCATGTACAGACTAGTCCATTTACGAAGTAAAGTAAGTATGCATGAATTTTTAGACCCCTCCTACTCTTGTAGTTCACGGTGATATTTTTTTTCAAAAGTTGTAGAATAAAATTTGTTCAAAACCTCTTTCGTAACTATAAGGTTACTTAAATCGAAACAAATTGTATTACAGTAGGTAGGTACCAAACCAATACAAATGAATCATCTTACAAAGGTATACCTGAAAGTAAGCCACATGCTCATATCGTCGTAAACATGGGTTCACTGCCTGAACGGCTGAAAACAAAGGGAGATCAAGAAAGTTCAGATATAATTATCTTATCGAAAGTCATGATAATTTATCTTTTCTTACAAATAAATCTCTTTGAAAAATCTTTAGTGAATTTACAAGAGTAGCAGCGCTCCGCGGTTTCGCCCGCATAACTCTCGATCCCGTGAGAATATTGGAATAATAAGTAGCCTATAACACTCCTAATGAATCAATGTATCCTCATACCACGTTTCATATAAATCGATCTAGTAGTATTCAATGTAAACAAACAAACAATACAATCTTTCGTCTTTATAATATTAGTCTAGACATAGAGATAACTATTCCCATACATTTGTCCAGTAAGTAAGTACCTACATAAAAATAATAAAACATAGAAAAAATAATTGGAATAGATTATAGGTAGGTAAGTCTATTCCAATATTTTTTTTATGATTTCTTTACTACTAAAACTTAGACGAGACATCGCAACTAAGTATTCCAAAAATGTATCTACTTTCAAGTATGAATTTACAACACATTCAGTTTTTAGTTGCTCGGAAGTTTTTTTTACAACAAAACTAACAAAGGATAGATCATCTGTCATCCATCAGACTATCTGTGGATTTATAACAATGAAATAATTTTTACTTTCTACCTATTAACTAAATGCTTAATATTTTAACCTTGAATTAACTCTTCATTTTGACAGTCGGTAAACAACAAAGTTCCATATCATTATGGCGCCAAAATGTCGTTCAATTCGGTTTAATAAAAACCATAATTTATGTGGTGTTGTGTTTGGTCAAACATGAATGAGCCTTGAATTCATAAAGATGTTAATATTTTGTGCGTATGCGCAAAATATTCGCGGAATTATTTACCTACTGCCTACTTCCTTGTAGTTGAGTTTTTGACAAATTAAATTAAATTCTAAGTTAAAAAAATAGAAATATAGGAAAATTCTTATTTTAAAATTATATAAATTACGAGTCACGTTGTTTGTGAGCGATGTACTACTTAACCGATTTTTATCAAATGTACACACCGTGTGCAGTTCGATCCAACTTGAAAGATAGGATAGTTTACATCTCCATTTATCCCGATATTCCCACGGGATCGGGAGTTACGCGGGTGAAACCACGGAGCGCAGCTAGTTCAATATAAATAAGTAAGTTATTATGTAGTTAAAATTATTATAAAAATAAAGTGTTAATGTAGTTTTGATGTTATCCAATTTTAACGATCGCGTTTTTTTCAAGCTAAGCCTACTCCATTTGATACATGTCCTAGGAACTACAATACGCAATATTATAATCACTGTCGCTGAATAAAAGATTAGATGTAAAAGACAGTTTTTTTTAATACTTAAGTTAGGATTTTTTTCGTGTTATTCCTAAATTTAATTCCGTTTTCTATTACCCCCAATAAATTATTTAATACAATATTCTAAAACTTACATTTTAATTTAGTTTATTTCTAGGGTTCCGTACCTCAAAAACAAAAACTTCAACCCTTTTAAGATAATTCTATTTAACATAGTGCTTAGTAAGATAAACTAACTAATCTAAACAAGCAAGGCCGCCCGCATGCGTTACATATAGGCTAGAACATAGACAGACAGACAGGCACGATCTGGGACTGATTTATATATTTGTTTACTACACTTCACCCGTATCATTGTTTGTTTTATCTTAGGTTTCTGACAATGAATAATTATTAGTCTATGGGGGAGAGTAAATTACAGTGCTATTTACAATTACTATTTACAATTACTATTTACAATTACTATTTACAATTACTATTTACAATTACTATTTACAATTACTATTTACAATTACTATTTACAATTACTATTTACAATTACTATTTACAATTACTATATTACTATTCCACGTTATCTCTAGCTAAAAAAATAAATTTTGAATTCAAAAGACCCCCGACTTTTATCCCCCATAACTTTCAGAGCTGTACCGATTTCGATCAAACATAATATCTACGAACAGTCCCGACTAATTCACCTTTCAAATAAAAAAATGAATTAAAATTTAAAAAACCGACTTCAAAAAAACCTGAAAACAATGAATACCCAGTCCGACTTCCAACTTAGTATTTATGTTTAAATGATCTGCTGTCTTAGGCCCAGAACACACGGTGAAACGAAACTGCAACGAAACCCTTTTTAAATTATTGATTTGAAACCAGTTTCAACCATTTTCCACACACGCTGCAACCACAATCATTTCGGTTTTCTTTGAGAACAGACGTCTGCAAAATGAGTTCTTCGAATTCTTCGATTTTGTACTAAAGAAGCCAAACTCGATAAATGAAACGCAACGCGAGTTTCCTGCACGACGGTTTCAATGCGACTGATTTGCAACGCGTTTCAAACCGGTTTCAGACTGGTCGCGTCATGTGTGGTCTCTCTACGGAATCTATGGCAGAAACTTAGATGCAACTCAAAAGTAACTAGAAGTTGCAGTTTCGTTGCAGTTGCGTTTCACCGTGTGTTCTGGGCCTTAGTGATCCGAAATATATTATTTTTCACTTTTCAGTTTTTTTTAGTTTTTTTTCCAGGTTTTTTTTTAGTTTTTATTGTCTTCAGGTTTTTTTGAAGTCGGTTTTTAAAATTTTAATTTATTTTTTGGTTTAATTATTTTTAGTGCCGCTGTCACTGAAAATTCTACTCCGTGAGGCGAAAGCGACTATTTCTTTAATTTGCTACCTGTACCTAATCGTTGCCCATTGAGGAGTTTGGTTTCAAATGGTCTAGTCTTTCAAATGAGAAGGTGGTCCTTCTCATCACCATCTGAAACCATTCAGATGCTCCATTCATCGGTACCTATTAGTGTATGGGCCACTTCAATTAGTGGAAATGGAAAACTGAGCAATTTGTTGAATCTTGCTGTGCAGATCTGTTCATCACTCCGAAGATCCCCATCAGATCTTCATTTAGGATAGGGTTAATTCTCTATCAAAATTCATTCAAACCCAGTCCGGCGACTAAATTCAACTAAATTCTTCAAATTGTAACGCGTAATCGTAATTTATTGAGGAGTTTAGTGATGAGAAGGTAGTTACAGATGCTCCATCAATCTTTACCTATAAGTTTAAGGGTCGATTCTACTGGAGATCTTGAAAACTGAGCAATTTTCTGCACGATCGAGGTGCAATTCTGTTCATCACTCCGAAGATTCTCATCAGATCCTCACCAAATTTTTATGGGACCACCCCTGAGGTATCACCTTTCGAACACAAAATGAATCATCTCAATCGGTTGAGCCGTCTTCGAATGATCGCGTAACATACCTACATACAAAAAAAACATACAGACGAATTGAGAACCTCCTCCTTTTTTGAAGTCGGTTAACAAAAGAACCAAAATCAAAATGAGGTCATCCGTTCTGGAGCTACGATGCCACAGACAGACACACTCACAGACACGTCAAACTTATAACACCCAGTCGTTTTTGTGTCGGGGGCTTAAGAGGAAAGGGTACTGGGGGCTTTCTCCATACAAACTATTACAAACGTAGTCGACTGTTTTCTCTCTGCCGCCCAATTGCGGTAACTTATTATGTTATGCGCATTAGTTAAGTGCACGTCCAGTTGACGCATACGTCACGTTGACGCAAACAATAATCGGTATTCCTGTAAAATAAAACTACGCGTAATCGTTACTTTAACTGCACGTATGCTGCACGTCTACTTCACCTACGCGATGTGAACAAGTCATAAACACTGCAAAGTGACAATTAATTTGACATTTATCTATCGTCATTTAGCGTGAAATGTTATGTAATAAAAAAAACTTCTGTAGGTAGCGAGTTTGATTCCCATGAACCAAATATTCAGTTATCGGTTGTTATTGTACCTATACTTAGGTACTTGTGTACGAACGGAAAAATTACGCTAAATTATGTTTATTATATCATAAGATTATTTTTATTATGTGTATTTAACTGCGTACGGTAGGTACCTAGGTAAATAAGTATAATACGCAGCAAATATTTTGTGCTAAAAATGAATGGAAAAATTACTTACTACAATCTCTACTAATATTATTATGGTAAAGTGTGTTTGTTCGTGTCTTCACGCTCAAACAGCTACAACGTTGTAGATTAAAATTGGTAATAAAGTCTACAATGGGCCCAAAGGGAACATAAATGTACATAATAAAATATTGAATTCCCGTTCGCCACATCACTAAGTGTCCAATGGGAAGCACCCTATAGTATTAATAAGTTTACTTTTCACACAGGTGAAACCGCGGGGTGCAGGTAATTAGTATTATAAATGCTACATGTTTGTCTGTTTGTTCTATCATAACGCTCAGATTTTGATGAACAATTTTGTATTGGAGTGGTTCATAGTGATAGGTAGGCGAGAATCTAATTTTGTTTTTAATTTCGATCGCCTTTCGTTTTAGTTTCGATCGTCTTTCGTTTCTGTTTCCATCGTCTTTTTTTTCTTTTTCGATTGTCTTTTACTCCTGGTTCATAAACCCAAGGATTTTTTTCTTTCTACTTTCAAGAGGGCAAGGGAAAAAATCATCTTACCATTAAGGAGGTCGATATGTAGGGTTGTAAAGGAATAACCCCTACTTTTCATGCGAATGAAACCGCGGGGTACGGCTAGTTATAGTTATAAATAAATGTATTAACATTATAAACTGTACTATCTAAATATCTAACAATGATTCATTGAGAACTACTATCTAGTTTAAACGAAGGCATTTAATTTAAATAGTAGACCGAGCATCAAAGTTATACATTTTCAAACAGTTTTATCAAACAAACTTTATTCGCTCGTTTTTTTTTCGATCGATCTGCCATGCCGGTGGATAGATAGATAGATAAATTCTTTATAATAAACACCATTTTAAATTACATTACTTAAAAAACTTGGGTTGGGGAGAAAAATAATCCATAGATTCACCTTTCGCGTTGGAGCCTCGTCAGTGGAGGCTAATGAAATATGGCCTTTGAAAGCTAATCTTTAGCAAAGTGTAGCTAATTACCACCTTTAACCAACCTTTAACGTTTAACGACCTGCAGAAAGAAGTGGCCTAAAATTGAAACGCGAAAACTGCATCGCCGCGCGCTTCGCCGAAAATCTGATTTTTAAGTTTTATTTTAATTTTACTGTTAGATAAATGCCCCTAGAATTCCATATATTCCTACTAACATATACGCATTAGATATTTGTTTATTTGTAGGTTAGAACATTGCCAGTCAAATCTTAAATGAAAAAAAATAGAACCTGACCTCTGAATTAACCAGTAAAAATGTAGGTCTAAAATTAGTGGGCTCTGAAGAGGTCACTTTTGTTTGAGCGGTTAATTAAAAAAGAATGATCGAAATCGGACTTCGCATGACATCGTAAACATATTATTAGCACATGTAGTATAAGCTTCAAATTGAGAACCACATCGGTTTTTGAAGTCGGTTAAAAACTCGATAGTCGAAGTCGATCATTTGAATATCTTTAGATATAAATTATGCAATTTAATGACACACATAATCGTAGCTGGCTTCCGTCTCGGATCATGTATCAAAATATTTATATAGGTTAACTTTACTATATTGTTATTATAAACTTGTTATCAGTTAGTTCATTTTGTTTCCTTTAGGGCTTGCGTAGACGAGAGACTAATTCAACGTTGTGGATGGAGTATCAGGACCTTTTGTCCGTTGTCAGTCATACAGTCAGAAGAGTAGGGAGTTGACTAATGTGCCGTCGTAAATACTTCATTCGTAATAGATGTTGCTAAACCAACGTCTGTAGGCTATATGAATGCAGTCGCAATAAAGACATTACATATATCAAAATGAAACTAAAGCGAAAAATTAAATAAAGAATATGAGAATTATTTCTCTCGAAGAGTTCGCAGATTATCAGCAAAGTGCGCTTTTTAAATTAGAATATAACATGATTTGTTTTATTTTTATTTGTGGCGCTGATGACTTTTTAAATTTCTAATACCCTTTTTTAGTTCATCGCAGACAAGATAATTTTTGTCTTCGTTTTAGTCAGTTAAAATAGAATACTAGTCTACCTAGTGTATCGTGAACCAAAAGCACTGTAGATCTATCAACGCTATAATTCGCAGACTTTTTGATTTTTTCAGATAAATTGTCTCTTGTCTGAGTTGGGCCTTACGCTACTAAACATGGAAAATAACCAATGGAACTTACCCTTAAAATTGTGGTCAGGTATAGTTACATCTAGATCCTTTCTGAACTCTTCTAAATGCTTGTCCAAGTCGCCTTCCTGAGGCACTCCTCCATTTCTGAAATATAAGAAACAAAACAACAGATAAGTTGTATGTATAACTGTAAATTTGCGGAGACAACTTCGCACCGTTTGGAGCAATAAGTTTATAAAGTAGCCTAAAATGACATCATCAAATATTATACAAAAAGCATCAACTTTTACTGACCTAAACTTAAACTTCCCGCTGGTCTCATTCTTCAACAAAGCCGGAAACAGTCCTGGATCGTACATGATAGTGACCATCTCACCCCGGAACTGGTCGCCATCGTTCTGATGGATCCCATACTTCTGGTACAGGTTCTCGAAGACGACCTTCCTGGACTTGCACTGCATGGTGGGGACGTTCCAGTACACCTTGAGGGTTCTTTGGGGCTCATGGCGGGGGACCTGGACCACGTAGTAGCTGGTGGAAGAAGTACTTAATCAGTTTACTTGTTAACAGATATCAAAAAGGGTTCTCAATTTGGCGCGTATTTTTTTTAGGGTTTAGTACCCAAAGGGTAATATCGGGACCCTATTACTATACTTCGCTGTCCGTCCGTCTGTCGGTCTGTCACCAGGCCTTATCTCATGAACCATGAGCTAGTTTAATGTTTATGTATGTTTACCAATTACTCGAAGACATGCTCAACGGATCAAGGTGATTATTTTTTTGTTGAAAAGGAAATACCTCAGGGATCCCTTGTTTTTTTTTTATTTATTTACTAGCAACGAACCCCGATTTCGCACGGGTTTTTACCTAAAACCTTCTTCATTAATTAGTCTATCCATTGGTGAAAACCGTGTTTTTCGTTCAGTAGTTTTTAAGTTTATTGGGTTCTGACCAGATATACACACAAACTTTATTTCAGTGAAATTAAATAATGAGTATTAAATGGACATCTATTTGAAAACGTACTTACAAAATTACGTATACAATTATAAAATATAAGTAAGTATATTTAATCGATTTATTAGGTACCTACACCATAAGTAACTCACACAAATACTAATACAAAAAAAAAACATAAATAAGGCTTAATAAACATAATAATTTAAATTATATACTACTAGCGACCCGCCCCGGCTTCGCACGGCTATATTATGCATGTATTATACATATAAACCTTCCTCTTGAATCACTCTATCTATTAAAAAAAACCGCATCAAAATCCGTTGCGTAGTTTTAAAGATCTAAGCATACAAAGGGATATAGGGACAGAGAAAGCGACTTTGTTTTATACTATGTAGTGATTATCGAGTCCTAAAATATATATTACATCATTAGTTCAGTGAACTGTTATAAGTACTAAGGTATTATTTGTATTTGGTAACACCTACATACGTAGCTAACAATGTCAAAGTCTAAGTACTTTACAAAACACTGGAACAAGTTTTTGTTATATTTTTTGTAGAGCGACAGAATAAATTAATATTATAAGTCAAACAAGCTAAAACAGCTCTTTTCCATCCAACGATTGTTTGGTAGAAATCGCCGTGAGAGATATAAGACCAACCATTTCTGCAACATTTTACTCCGTCCGTCTGTCTGTCCGTGTCAAGTTAACTTAAAGGTATATAAATTGTATGTATGTATGAAAACTATTAGTTAGGCTATTATTTCAATGAAAGATGTACTATCTTTCATTGAAATAATAGCCTAACTAATAGTT
Organism: Idaea aversata; assembly: GCA_907269075.1. Classification (NCBI taxonomy): domain Eukaryota; kingdom Metazoa; phylum Arthropoda; class Insecta; order Lepidoptera; family Geometridae; genus Idaea; species Idaea aversata. Next base: position 11,457,237 of record OU026106.1, read on the forward strand.
AATGCCTATTAGAATCTTAATATACAACATTATATTATACCCAATCTCTTTTATAATGCTTTTCATTACTAGTAGTTAGATCAATACAAACATGCACAATATTATCTACCTCTTGTAATATGTTGTAGTTAGGTACCGTTTATGTTATTGTTCCAAACGTCACGTTAAGTTACAGGAAATTATTGTAAAATCGTGTTGTTTAATCTTAATTAATTCCATTTATAATATACCTAGCCTACTTATCTACGCTTGTATATGTTGTGGATAAAGTATTAGTATTATTTTATAATACAAGCTTTTGCCCTTGTCTTTGTCCGCATATCGGTTGAATTTTCCTTTCTTATATGCTAAAACCGCCTTCTTCATACCTATACTCGCGTCCCTCGAAGACCCCAGTTTATTTGGGGGTCTTTGAGTCACGAGTGTAGATAATATTATAATATGTATCTTTTAGGGGTGCGTGCTACATCTTAGACCGCATCGTCCTGATTGACTGGCCAGTCCGGACTGTGAAGATCTGACTAAAACACATACAGCCCCGTTAGACAAGATTGCTTTCTGTTAACGATATCGCCAATTGACAGACATTTAAAAAAAATTGTATGACATAACGCAACGAAAAGTCACGTAGGCTTGCGTTAGAGAAAAATAAATGATAGATAATCATTTTATAATTTTCATCTTATATCAATTTCATACAATAAGTAAAATTCAAACCTCTCGGGCAAAGTCCACGTAAGTAGGTGTTTCCATTTAACACAATACTAATTATGCCTAGTAGATACGAATCGGCTGAACAATATCCGATGTATCGTATCGAAGTGGAATGAGAAGGTGATTTCATCTCGTTACAGCAATTAACACGGTCTCCGATGTGGGTTGTATACCTACCTACATTTGTACAAGGCCGTTCGGATGCGAAACCTATACAATGCTAGGAGACACAAGCAATAAATTAAAAATTAGAAGTTTATTATTGACTGTATATAGGAAATAACTACCTACCTACTTCTGTAACTAGTTTAAAAGCTGTTGACTTCATGAAAAAAATTTAAATAATGCTAGGAGGTCTTTACTAAAATTATGAATTAAAAGGTACCTGCGTGCGTAGTGACAAACAAACAAAACAGATAGATAACACCAACAGTTAATAACATATTCTCACTATTTATTTATGTATATAGCAAATACTTGCAATTGTTTTTCAGTTGTCAACAAAGCAAATATTTATCAAATTTCTCCCTTGCGTCGCTTGTCGGGTAGAAAGACGGCATGTTTTAGAGTTACGAACCCCAATACTGTCCAGATATTTAAAATTAAAATTATTAGATACCTACCTGCGGGAAGGTAGGTAATAAAGGGCCACCAAAACGTTTTACAAAATTTTGATATTAGTGAGAAAAAAATGAAATAAAAAAAAACAAAATTAAATGTTTTTTTAGATTGACGATAAAGCAAATATTTATCTAATGAATTGTTTTAAGTAGTTTTTCCTATTTTTACGAAATATTTAGTTTTTAATTAAAAATTTTGATGGCCCTTATTACCCGCAGGTACCTTATTATAAAAAAAAAACTTGCATATTTGTAAGCAGTACGACAGAGATCGACCTTTAACTCCAGCAAACCTCACAAAATTTCTCAGAAAACTTATACTTAACATTTCATATCACGTGCAAAGAATGTAAAAAGAAATATAATCATAGAATGCTGACACGTTCATAATAAGAGATATAGCCCTCGACAACACGATACTATTGTAATAAGATTTATTTGTATGTCTGTCTGTCTGCATTCATACCATTGTCAAGGTTGCGCGCGCGCACCACGCCCAACGTTTAACGAATGTGCTAGTTCTATCAGCCGGTTTCATTCATGGAATCACTACATAGTATAAAACAAAGTCGCTTTCTCTGTCCCTATATCCCTATGTATGCTTAAATCTTTAAAACTACGCAACGGATTTTGATGCGGTTTTTTTTAATAGATAGAGTGATTCAAGAGGAAGGTTTATATGTATAATACATGCATAATATAGCCGTGCGAAGCCGGAGCGGGTCGCTAGTCTACAATAATATTATAAAGAGGAATGATTTTTGTTTCTTTGGCTCGGAAACGAATTTAAATATTTTTATGAAACTTGGTCTGACTATAGATTGATTCATTGGGAGTAATTCCTTTCTTCCATAAGACAACGAGGTGTACGAAGGCTCGCCATCCACACATGGTGAAAGTACCTATTTCGCGCACAAAGCGTCATGCATCCACCTTTCTCGTACGCACTGCTAAGAAATGGAACTCTCTACCCGCGTCGCTGTTCCCACATAACTACAACCTTGGAGTCTTCAAGTCTAGAGTGAATAGGTACCTTCTAGGCGAGCATGCTACATCTTCGACCTCATTTTCGCTTCCCATCAGGTGAGATGAGGTCAAATGCAAGCCTATAAAGTAATTTATGCAACTTTTTATCACAATATTCCCACAGGCGAAACCTTGCGAGCGCTGGTATTAATATTATATAGAGGAAAGAGTTGATTGTTTGTTTGCATTGAATAAGCTCCGAAAAAACTGAACCGATTTTGATGAAACTCGGTATGAGGAGACATTGATTCATTGAGAGTGTTATACGCTACTTTTTATTCAGATATTCCTATGGGATCTGCACTAACGCGGGTGTAACCGCGGGGCGCACCAAGTGATAAATAAATGAAACAAGAAAGTATTTAGTAAGTAGTACCTATGTAAAAAGTAAGCTTTTGAAGTAATGATCCATAAAATTCAATTATTTTTGTTATGGATTTTGCAATTTTGGCAAATAGATTTACCTTGAAATCTGAAAGTTGAAATACCATTTACTTTCTAAGCAGCGCCATCTAACTAGGTAAAATGGAACTAGTAATTCAAAATCCCTCATTGTCGATCTCCTATAGAACTCAAGCGTACTGCAGACCCGTATTTTGAATTCCTACACGTACGATACGCCTTAGTAAGTAGGTACACGTTTTATTTTCATTTTTATGTCTTTCTTTTTATTAACTTTGTCTTTTTTTTCTTTGGTCTTGTACAATCGTGAGTTAGAGATTTCTAGCCGCGAAGAAAAAGTGGCGTATCATCCTTGTGTTTTTATTTAACTATAGATAGTAGGTACGAGTCGATTCGTATAGTGAAATTATCCCCTTTCATTAAAAAGAAGAATTTTCCTAATCGCTCCAAGTCTAGGCGTTTTCGGCGAAGATACATAAAAAAACGCGACGAATTGAGAACCTCCTCCTTTTTTTTGAAGTCGGTTAAAAATAATGAAAATATTCAGTCTATTATACAATGTGTTTTGACGAGGGTATTGTAATATGAAAGGGGGTTGTATTGTACTAGATGTTTCGGTGCCAAAAACTTTTGGAAGTTTATTCTGGGTTGTTTACAAGAAAACCAGCTGTTTACAGAAATAAATGAAAATTATCTTTTTAGACGATGAAAATCCCAGGTCAATGTCCTCTTACTTCAAGAAACAGCTGATTTTTTGGTAAGGTTATGTTTACTTAAAAATCAGCTGCTAAAATATCCTATCTATCATTCTTCTTCTTCTAGTCTATTGGTGTGGCTCACCTATTGTTAGAGTTTTCAGATCGCTTTAAGGCCTCTAACTTGACCTAACGACTGCTACTAGAGGTAGCAACCGAGGCTACCAACGCACAGAAGGGCTCACGAAAACACATTTTTGCCACACTACTAATTGGCCACCCATCGGAGTAATGACCGCGCCAGGCGTCGCTTAACCCGCACGACCGTAAACGATCAGCGAGCATCGCTTAGCTGTGAGCCTTCTCTATCATTGACCAAGGACTGGAAAAACTGTTAAAAAAAGTCAGTTTAACTCTCGGAAACTGATAGATAGTTTATTGATATCAATCACTAAAGGAACAGTTTATCTGTTGATCCGTAGTTTGTAAACATTTACAAATAGTTTCTAGGTCAAGTAGGTTCGGGTCAACAATCTCTCAAAACGGTTCAATCTGTTTGTTTTTGTTTAGAATATTCATATTATAACATCACCTAGTTAATGACAATGGAATATTTAGTATAGAAAGATAAATTATCTTACTCGGTCACTAGGGCCCGTATTAATAAATCGCTCTCAATATCGATCTTGAGTGCGTATCAATCGAGTGAGTCTTGAGATGTGGTCACTATCTTAAGTTAGGCGTTAATTAATAGATAAAACTCAAGTTTTAACCAGGCTGATATCGCTCTTGAGATTTGAGACTGATCTTGAATGACAGTAACGCTTTGTTCTTATCTTAAATGATATGTTCTTACCCTATGGTAGGTAGTGTCGTCATATTTTGCTGTCAACTTGTTTTTAATGTGAAAATATTTAAAAAAATGTAAGATTTGTATGACCCGCAATCAGACTTGAGTTCACGAAACTACATCTTGAGACATATATTGAGAGCTGAGTTTGATTTATTAATACGGCGGTATGACTCAAGTGATACGTCGCTCTTTAATAGCGTCTTAAGATAGGTTTATTAATCAGCGCAACAACTCAAGAGCAAACTCAAGATTGAAATCGATATTGAGTTCGATTTATTAATACGGACCTATGTTTTAAGGATATTCACTAATAATAAACTATTGGCAAGTATGTCTGTTTGTTTGTATCTAGTCTTCTTTGTCAATGGTTCGACCGATTTTGATGAATCTTATTATTATTTAGTAATTTGTAATGGTACCAGGGTAAGGGTACATGGTTCTTCTAATAAGGTCTATTTATTTACATACATACAAACAAATAAACCGATAAGGTCAATGACCACTTATTGTTAAAACAGCTGATTTTCTAGTAACACAAACAATGTTTTTTAAAAAGTTGTGGTACAAAAGTTGTTCGCCTAGACATCTAGAATAACCACCTTTCGTCTTAAAATACCCCTGTCAAAACACATTGTATACAGTTCCATATTTGGACCTACAACGATTTATTAAAAAATAAGGAACTTCGTTAAAATTATAAATGAGTTATTAAATTAAATGCAGATTTGATTAAATTCAATAAAAAGTGAAGGTCAAGAACTGGACGACATACATGGTCACCATGCCGGACTGCCAAACACTTGGTTACGGGTTCGATTCCTGCCTCAGACATGTATTTATGTTTAGATATTTGTCTGTGGTCTGGTTGTTTATATTATGTATTATTAATACCTATATATTTACAAAAAAAAACGTATTAAGAAGTATATCCGTTGTCTAGCACCCTTAACACAAATGTAGTTACTCAGCTTAGGGCTAGATGTATGGAATGTCCTGCAATATTTATTTTTCACACCTGCAGCACTTTAATCACGGATAAAAGCCCTATTAACCTCAACCTTAAGCAAGACTTTATTCCCAAGGGAGATAATGTTGTATGAAACTCCCAAGGGAATAAAGTGATTTGAATTTGGAACGTTGAAATTCGTGTGAAAATTCTTGGTTTTAATTTTGAAGGTCTCAGCAAATAGGTTTTATCTTATATATAAAAATGAATCGCAAAATGTGTTGGTAAGCGCATAACTTAACAACGCCTGGACCAATTTGGCCAATTCTTTTTTTGTTGTGTTTGTTATTGTCAGGAGAAGGTTCTTATGAAAGAAAATATTAAGAAAATTGCGTAGAAAATTATTACGCGGGTGAAACCGCGGGGCGCAGCTAGTTTATAATAAGTAATTTGATTGGTCTACAAAAATCTAGCAGGCCTAAGCAAATAGGTTTTGCCTATAATACCTACCAAATATTTACCATCATGCTACCATCTCATTGCATTTTTAAAGTGGATTTTTTTTAAGTGGCCGGGGAACTGGCCACCACAAGAATTTAAAAATAAATTGAACTGACGATGACGGTATGAAAAATAGAGTATGCACCTCGGAATAAAGCATATGTTCGTCTTTGGCGGCTTGAAAACCTTGCTTCACTCAGGACTCCACTTAACTCCCTCGCTTCTCTCAGGAGTTAACTTTAAACTCCCTCGCTGCGCTCGGGAGTTAAACCCGGGAGTCCATCGTTACATAAGACATTGCTTTATGCCCTTGATGCATAATCTACTATTATTTTAACTCTTAGGAACCTTGCAGAATAGGCTGCTTTTAAGATCAGTTAACGCAGGTGAAACCGCGGCACACAGCTATAGACAGCTGCCTAAGGTAGGTTAGGTACCTATAGACTAAACTACAGTTCATCACGAACTATCTAGACCAATAATTCACACTAAAATAATTGAGAACTAATTCCGAAATGACTGGTTGACACGCTCAGTTTTATGATTAGACTAGCTTCTGCCCGTGGATTTGCACACCATTTTGCCATCCAGAATAGGTTGTATATCAGTCAGACAGGACTTAGAAATATTATTAATAGATTCTTCTAAAAATAAATTAACAGTAAAATGGGGTAACTCGGATTTTATTACACATATTTCAATTTCTTTTTATTCATGTAATTTTTTTATTCTTCAAATATTCCTGTGTGTACTTAAGAGTACTGTATTATTATGTCCCATTGTGCGACAAGCCGGCGAATTAATCCGCGTAAGAATTGCATTTTCCAAAAGCCTTAGCGCATTTTAGCCTTCCTGATCCTTTATTTGGTTTGAACTGTGCGTTGGTATACAGTCAGTCAGTCAGACCTTTATATTTATAGATTATGGTCGGTGCCAACGCCCATACATTTATCAACAATACCCTTTGAAACCTAAAAGCTATTAAAAGTTCCATTTTAAACTGAAATGCATTCAATGGATTTGAACTCGAAGTTTTTTATAACAAAGCTTTTCAAGTGCCAAAGGAAAATAAAATCTAAATCTAAAAGCTTAGAATAGGTTTTACAATGTTATATTCTGGTCTTTTTTTTTGTTGCCTAGCAACGGATTACTTAAACAAACAATGCACTGTAAAAGACTATTTGCATTTGTTTTGGAAATTATTTTTAACTAGTCAGATGCTGCGGTTTCACCCTCATAAGTTCTGATTCTTTAGGAATATCGGGATATTAACTAGTCTATGTATGAATCCAGGTCTCCAGCTATCTGTATACTGAGTTTTATCGCAATCGCTTTAGTAGTTTTTAACCGACTTAAAAAAAGGAGGAGGTTCTCAATTCGTCTGTATGTTGTTTTTTTTTGTATGTATTTTCGTAAAAGAGTGACAAACACAAATACATAGATGATATTAGTCAGTAAAGCTATGCAATTAATTGTTAAGTTTAATGATAAAAAAAATTAGATTTAAAAAAAATGTAGACCTAGGCTACATTTAAAAAAATAACGCTAACTGATTTCAACTCTCATATAAAAATTTCAGGGCGAAAACCTTGCAGAAAATAAAAATAGCAATTAAATAGAAAATTTATAAAAAAGAAATGTTAGTTCTTATGCATACAAGAAAATGAAAAATAAAATACTAAAAGGATTATCTCTATAAAAATATTTTTTATTGATGTTTGTTGGTTTAAATGATTACTTTTTATTTATAATTACATTTAAAAGTTAATTTTTCTACTTACTTTCCATCTTCGCATCTAACAGCGTACACGAAAACAACAAAAAACAAACATCTCATTTTTCACAAAAACAAAAAAACCTTTAAACTTTTCCGAAATTCCTGTCAAATCTGACATTTGTTTTGGCGCGAAACTGAACACCGTTCGTTCGACACACGTGCTTCTCATTCACGAGTCACTTACATACTGATATTACTACGATCGTAAAAATATATGATACTTTAAATAAATACCTAAAGTATTGACAAGTATCTTAATGAACGGCGAAATTATTTGTAGAACAAATTATAAACAAAACACAGTTAAATCAATCAACATTCATCGTTCACTAATAATTCTTTCATTAATTTTTGACGTGTTAACGTCAAAAAAAAAAACGAAAAAAGACAAAATAAAAAAATTTATACCTACAAAAGGAATACCATTTTTTATTAATTTTTCATCATTTTCTGACGTTATCCCGTATTATGGTTTTATAATTGATTTCCATTTTGGTTTTTTCTGGTAACTTTTTGGGTCATACAGTGTGTTAAGAAATCCGTCTAATCCTTTTTGGGTAGGTTCATTTCATGAAGGCATTCTGCAATAAAATTAAACATTTTTTTTATAAGTTTGGATTACAAGCCGAATTTACCCAGAGCCTGGGGGCCTATTATTTCCTAAGGGCATAATAGGCCCCCGGGCTCGGGCAATAATGGTGTTGCCACATCTTGGAAATGTCTTAAATTCTCAGTAAATTACAGTAATTTTATATTAAAATAATCATTTTCAGCATGCAAGAACACGTTTTTAGTGTTGTGGGTGTATCTACAAAGTTTTTGCTACATGCTGAATAGGACACTAGAGCTCTCTTAAAACTCGTAAGAGATCCTTGTCTGTTAGGACTAGTTTTCAAGTAGGTACCTACTTATTACTAGTAGGTACTTACCTAACTTAAGTAGGTATTATTTAACATTGATTCATTCATTGTTTGTTTGCTGATTATAAGTTTTGAACTAGCTTTTGCTTGTGACTTCGTCTATTACCTACTATCAATTACTTAGTTAAGTTTTTTTTTATAAAACTAGCTGCGCCCCGCGTTTTCACCCGCGTGATAAGTAAAGTAAAAAAAAATGTGAGCCGTCACGGGACGCCTGGCTGATGTGAAACATCGACATTATTTTGTAAAAGTAATATGCAGAAAAACAGATTGTGATAGAATCGCACAGTCGATTACACCGTACACACTACTGCATATAGACTGTATATATATATATATATATACCATCATATAGCGTGGCTACGCGTCGCCACGGCATGCGTCGCCACGCCAGAAAACGGTTTTACGTGCGGCTAGAGATGTTTCACATCAAAAATTTACAGAATAGTTTAGCTTCGTTTTAATGAGCTTTATCGATCTGCATCGAAAAGCAGCCCTATTTCCATCATTTGCTGTTTTGACCCACTGTGCGTCGCCACGGCATGCGTCGCCACGTCAGAAATCGGTTTTACGTGCGGCTATAGTGAGCTCTAACGATCTTTTTTTTTTTTTTTTTTTTTTAAACAATATAGGCTTGCATTTGACCTCATCTCACCTGATGGGAAGCGAAAATGAGGTCGAAGATGTAGCATGCTCGCCTAGAAGGTACCTATTCACTCTAGACTTGAAGACTCCAAGGTTGTAGTTATGTGGGAACAGCGACGCGGGTAGAGAGTTCCATTTCTTAGCAGTGCGTACGAGAAAGGTGGATGCATGATGGCCCAAGAGCCCACGACGGCCAGACCTTCGTTATTTTATAAAAGCTGAAAGTTTTTCTATGCATGTCCCCTATACAGGTAAGAACGACCAGGGAGTATAGAGTTTGGGTTGTGGTTACTTCGGCAGATAACAGGTAGTAAAGGTGTATAAAATAGTAGCTTAAATTCGTTAAAGTATAAAGCTCAATTTTTTTATATGTTCTTCGGGATAACTTTAGAAATCTCGCTATCCATTGCCGGACACTTATGACAGTTGCTACCCCCTGCCAGACACCCCTAAATCTTAATAAATTATAATTATACTTTCGTTATAGTATAAAAGCTGAATTTTATATATGTTACTTGGGGACCTATATAAAAATGTTACCCCAATAGCCGGACAGTTTTAATGGTTTTTACATCTTGCCAGACACATTGAAAGTCCGCTGTAGATGCGAGCGCGAGGTAACAACTGTACAAGCGGGTGTGAGTGAGATAGGGTGCTTAGCCTAGGGTGCATGTATTGAGCAGTTCACCAGTAAAATAATTAAAAATTAGAAAAAAAAATATTAAAATTTCACGTACCTACCGTGTAGACAAATTAATCAAGCGACCACCGCCCGAGTGGTTTTCCACGGCGGCCATCGCTCGATCAAAATGCCTAAACACACGTCCGTGTGGATCATCTGCCACCATTTTTAGGATGCTGTTGCTACTCTCCCTTAACCTCTTGACCAATAATGCTACTTTTTTACGAAGGACAGCGTTACAGCCATCCGTTCGTGTCCAAGCAAACATTTCGGACGCACTACAATATGGGGGGAGTCTCAACAGCATCCTAAAAATGTTATTATATTGAATACGTAGGGTCTCTAGCGATCTTTTAGCACAGCTGAACCACAGACCGCCCGTGTACAGACCCTGGCAATATGCCTTAAAGAGTGACGTCTTACGATTGATAAATGAGCAGTTTTTTCGTGAAATAAAAGTGTAATTTTAGTAAAAAGTGTTATCATGGCAGATACATTAATTTCTTTCGTTTGTAATAAAAGTGTTGGTAAAATAATATTGTTTTCGGAGGAAACGTTAAAAAAATGTCAAACTATTTTGAAAATTAGAAAAAACATAACCTCGAATATAAAGACATTATTTTACCTGATGAGTACAATGGTTATCACCGGGAATGTTATACTGGACTTATGAAAAAATACTTAACTTCTGAACCTGAAAATTCGACAAAAACCGTAAAAAACAAAAATCAGCCAGTGGACCTACAGACAATAGCTCAACAACCTCGTCGTTGAGGGTTAGTATCAGACGGTCTAAAACGCAAGTCGTCTTATGTGGCAACTTGTCCTAAAATCATGTGGACTAATGCAACTAGTCTTCAATGTAAGTCGTCTATGAAGCAACTCGACATAATTGTTTTTTGTCAACAGCTCTGTTATCATTACAACATAAATACAAGTCGCCTAAAAAGATAGGTCGCCTATGAAGCAGCTCGTCTATGTTATAATTTGCCTACATATCAAAGTGACAGAATAGCAACTCGTCATTATTCGATATCTTCCTATCAGCGGTAGCTTGAAACCCTACATTTATGTTACTTAGATTGTCGAAAATATGCTTGTCATCATTGAAAAAAATAAGTATAAATATGTTTAAATTCCTATATTTTAACTAAGAAATAAAACTAAATTAATATAATTATTCATCTTTATTCCAGAGATACAGCTACCTACTTAAACTTATAATATTATTGAACAAATTTTAAATGAGTATAGAAATAATCTCTTCCACAAACGTCCGTGCACCCCCAAAACTCGAAAACCATTTTTTTGTATTTTATAATATTAAAATAACATTTTTTACTTTATATAAATGGCTATGAACGTAATAAAATTATTTTTATATTGGATATTTTAAAAGATCGCAATCGACTAAGCACTCGCGCTCGCACCTACAGCGGACTTTCAATGTGTCTGGCAAGATGTAAAAACCATTAAAACTGTCCGGCTATTGGGGTAACATTTTTATATAGGTCCCCAAGTAACATATATAAAATTCAGCTTTTATACTTTAACGAAAGTATAATTATAATTTATTAAAGTTTAGGGGTGTCTGGCAGGGGGTAGCAACTGTCATAAGTGTCCGGCAATGGATAGCGAGATTTCTAAAGTTATCCCGAAGAACATATAAAAAAATTGAGCTTTATACTTTAACGAATTTAAGCTACTATTTTATACACCTTTACTACCTGTTATCTGCCGAAGTAACCACAACCCAAACTCTATACTCCCTGGTCGTTCTTACCTGTATAGGGGACATGCATAGAAAAACTTTCAGCTTTTATAAAATAACGAAGGTCTGGCCGTCGTGGGCTCTGGTAAAAATAGCAGCTTATTATTAGTAGGTACTCACAATGACTTAACTTACATACTTAAAGTTATAAAATGGTTACAAATTACTCATAAACACTACATTAAAGTGATTCATGAAGGAACGTTTCGAAATCACCGCGCCTTTGTTTGCTCTCTCACAGTGTTACGACTAGGGCATTTTTAACCGGTTGTTCTGTACCGGGAAATACCGGTAAACGTATAAAGAATTAACCGGATTTTCGGATGTTTTGATTCTCACAGTATTACTGCTAGCTAGATCATTTGAACCGGTTGTTCTCGGTTGCGAAAGAACTGGGAATTACCGGTCGACAATATAAAAATTACCCGGTTTTTTCCGGGTTTTTAAATTCTTTAGATAAATCACCGTATAGTTTGCTCTCTGGCAGTATTCCGCCTACCAATAGAGCAATGGAACCGGTTTCCTCAATTGCGAAAGCACTGTATTTGAAACAATCGGTTTTATTAATCGGGAATTAGGAACTTAAACTGCTAAACTATGATTTTTTATTTTTTAAAGTGCCTGGCCTGCACTGGACTTTTTGACAATATTTTATTATTTTAAAATTAAACTTATGGTATTCACGGACGAACTGTATTTAAGGGATGCGAGTTCGAGTCTCGTCTCAGTAGCAATTTTTGAAGACGCATTTATCTGCTAAACTATGTTTTTTGTCAACGACACAACCATTTTAGTTAGTCAACCGGTTCTTGAAATAGTACCGGTTTAAACCGGAACCGAAAGAACCGGTTCCCGATCCCGGTACACGGCTGTAGGTACAAGTAGTATCTATGTAAGTATATATGTACCTACTTACTTAATGTCATACGAAAATACTTCCTTATTACGTTCACTTTGTAATAATTAAGAATAATTTCGTTCGGGACAAAGGGCAGACAGATTTGACAAATTATATTTCTTAGTAGTTAGTAGACATTACTGTGCCTAAATAAAATGACTCATTTACTTTTCAAAATAGGTCAAATTAAAAATATTTATTATTATTATTGGCGGTGATTTTTTTTAAATTATTTATTATTATGTTTGTGATTTTCTTTTAGTTTTTTTGCTTTTGTTTTTATTTGTATTTAATTGTGAATTGAAAATAAAAATTTTAGTAATTAAAAAGTAAAATAAATAGATAATAATAAATGATTCATTCTGTTGTCCAATATTTCTCACCTGCGAAGAAGATTGTGGGTTCAATTCCCGCCTCAAACAAGTATAGTACAAATATTTGTTTCCGGTTTGGATAATCGAAAAAAAAAACCGATGAACATAGATGAAAAAAATTCGCGGACAATTGAGAATCACCTCCTGTTTTAAAGTCGGTAAAAACTAGTAAGTACCTATTTTAATATCCGTTGTCTGACCACCATAACACAAGCTTAGTTGATTAGCTTGGGGCTAGATGGCGTTGAGTGAAATGTCCTGCAATATTTATTTATTTATCTATCTATCTACAACAGTACCTAGTCGTTGCTGGAATATTCTTTAAACAGACAGACGGACAAGAAAGGGATCATAATATTTTTTGTACCTACGGATCTCTAAAAATACTTGTAGGTACCTACTTACTTACCTATAAAAAGTTCTGCTCTTACGGCTCTCCGTTAAACTCACTCTATGAACACTTATCCTATGGGGTGACTTTACGAAGAATTTTCAATAGTCATACTCACCCCTACGAACAAAAAATAAAACAATAGTCAACAGACAAGTAATAATAAGTATATAAAATAGAAACAAAAAACATACCAAGACGATGTAATTTCCTTAACTTGTCGACAAAAAACTCCGGCATTTAATTTAAAACTATGAGTCATCTAATAAAGTTCATTCATTAATCTTTTTAAATGTCATTCATCAGCAAAAAAACAGACACATGTATGGAGAAAAAAAGTTAAACTACTCGACATACATTTTTTCATAGTTATAAAAATATTGCCGGACATTCCACACATCGCCATCTAGCTCCAACCTAAGTAACTAGACTTGTGTTATGGGTGCTAGACAACGGATATACTACTTATATACTTTTCTTTTGTAATATAATACGTGGTATTACCAGCATTTAATACCAAATTAATTCTTATTCAAGTGAGCAAGAGCTGTCTTTTTTCCTTTTTTTCCATAGTAAATTCGGGGAATTTAAGGACTAAAATTTCTTGAATTATTTTAAGTACCTACTAAAAGTAAATTTTGGTACTACTTTTACTTCACAAAAAGCTCTTGCTCTTGCTCATTTTATTAGAAATTAATATAATACCATTTAACCTTTTCCGAATCTCAATGAAATAGGCAACTTTTTTTTTAGTTTCGCACCAGGGTGACCATACATTTTTTTTACACTAGGAAAGGTGTTCAGGTTCAGGTTAAAAAATTAAAAATCCATGAAGTTTGAGTTAAATCTTAGTTTTTAAACTAAGATTTAACTCAAACTTCATGGATTTTTAATATTATTTGCATTCGATAGCACATTTATCCTGAAATACTACCTATCCAAAAAACAGATTGGGATAATTCCTTCATTTGCAGTTTTGGCATCACAAAACATAGAGAACGGAGTGAAATTTTTTTTTTTTTAAATGGCGGATATCTTGGAAACCGAGAGACTTTCATAGAACATAACTTTCGTTTTTCTGATCCGGCACAGTGTCCTCTATCCGTAGGTGGCCGCTTGGCCATTCATTACCGGACACCCTGTTTAAAAACCTTCCTCTTGAATCACTCTCTCTATTTAAACAAACAGCAAAAAAATCCGTTGCGTAGTTTTAAAGATCTAACCATACAACAGACAGCGGAAAGCGACGTTGTTTTTACTCGACTCCGTCGAAGCCAAAAGGGAAAGGTTATGTCTAAGACCAATATTATGTATGTATTCAGAGCGGAAATCGAGCTTATAACTTCTGAGTTTGTTTTGATGACCACCCAAACAGCGAAATGATATGCAAAAAACAAATTAACACAAACGCGTTTGTGAAATATACGTGGGAATTTGAGATTCTTTTAGTAATACTTAAGTATTAACCGTGCAGATCTTCTTATTCATTTCTTTTTCTTAAAGAATTTGGTTTTTATAAAACTAATTAAATACAAAATGTGTTTGTCACTATAGAAACTAATAAATTAAATTATATTTAAGTAGGTACATAAATTGACTACCCACATATATAAAATAAATTTCCCAAGCTATTCAAAATAATGTATAAATCACTACATAGTATAAAACAAAGTCGCTTTTTCTGTCCCTATATCCCTATGTATGCTTAAATCTTTAAAACTACGCAACGGATTTTGATGCGGTTTTTTTAAATAGATAGAGTGATTCAAGAGGAAGGTTTATTATGTATAATACATGTATAATATAGCCGTGCGAAGCCGGAGCGGGTCGCTAGTTTTGTATAAAAAATAGTTAATTATTATGAAAAAATCTAAACCTAGAAGACCGTTCGTCGTCGGCAGCAAGCCAGCGCCCAGGGTACCAAACCATGTTGATTACCTTTAATACCTACTATAATGCCTACTAATTTCAATGAATCATTAAAAACAGTAAAGTAAGCACATTGTTTGTTCGTCTGTCGTCACGTTTCAGGAAATTATTTTTATAATATTGTAAGTGAAATTCCCCACGTATTTTGTTTGACGTCTAATAAGTATTTGTCATTCTAATTTATAGGTAGTTTTTTATAGGTCTAAGTTTCCCCTTACATAATTAAATAGTTTAGAATTTATACACAAGCAATCTGTGTATTTGAATTGAAGTCCTTCATCTTTTAACTTCAAGTTCTTAAATTCCAGTTCACATCAATCAAGCGATTTTGGAGCTCTAAGGTTCTGCACATTTGTTCCCTGATTGTACCGACCTCACAACAATAAAAAAAACTATTTCCATTTAAGTGTTTTAGGAAATCGCACATTTCCTTTCAGAAATGTTTTATCTAATGTGTTTTATCAAAGCATTAACTCTTTTTTTACAAAATGGCTTTTGTTTATAACTGAAATTGTTAAATAAAATCTATGTATAATATACAATTCAACGTTAATTGGGCGAATTGGCCCGATTTATTGTGTTGATAAACTATCGCTCCGCAGTTTCACCCGCGTCACTCCCGATCCCGTGGGAATAGCGGGATTAAAAGTAGCCTATGTAACTTCCAATGAATCAATGCATTCTCATACCAAGTTTCATCACAATCGGTCCAGAAGTTTCGGAGCCTATTCGTTACACACAAAAAAAACAAAAATATCTTTCCTCTTTATTATACTAGTGATGTAGACTAAGTGCCCTTTTTTTTGATTATGCAATTTGATGCAGCTTTTTTCAATTTCCTTTTAAACAAACCTGTTCCCGAACGCAAAAAAAGATTATGCAATTTGATGCATTCGTTCGAAAGTACCGCGTAGGTATAACATTTCGACGATTTATTTATATTTATAATATAGACTAAGAAATTGTACCAAATGTTCGTAACTCATCTGAAAACAAATACATAGCAGACGAATAAAATCACTCATCTTCCTTCAAGTTTATTATAAACGTTACAATCAACAACCAGTGAATAAAAACATACAAATGATGGTTCAATGAACGTTACATGTGGTTCGTTTTATATTTAACCTATATTTGGGTATTTCATCTGAAAATGGAAACAATGAAATGTGCAAGTCTTGTTTACAGAAATACTTATTATTTATAACTAGCATCGCCATGGCAGCGTCCCGTGATTTCACCAGCGTACCAAATTTAAAAAATCGGAAATAATTTGTGCACAAAAATTCCCAAAAACCCCCTTGTTTGATATTTCAGTCTACTTACCTACTGACAGAAATATAAAAAAACAGAATATTTTTGTTTTAAAAACTTGGATGAAATGCGTAAATTGGAGCAAAAGGTTGTTAGAGAACGAAATACTGTGACGAAATTAATTAAAAAAAAAACTGATCTGAAAAATCTGGGTTTACCTAAAACTTTATTATTTACAAATTTCCTAATAATATAATAACTTAAATATTATATAACTTAACTGATTATTAAATTCTGAAGAATTGACAGCTCTATAACATTTACTACCACTATCTTAATGACACCTTCTTGACTTTACGCAAAGAAGGTACCTACATCGGCCACTAAGCCACACACTTAGGCCAGATTCTAGGTCGACGCGACCTCAACCACCTAGGCCAAATTCTAGATCGATGTCACCTCAACCACCTATGCCAGATTCTTGGTCGCCGCGGCTGATACTGGCCCCGAGGAATGATGGTTGTACGTAGGTATGGTGCTATTCCTTCATCTCTCCAGGGTAGAACCTCCTGAAGTGCCATCCGAGGCTCCTCTGCGTCCCAGCAGCTCGGGACAGACTCGGCGACGATGGGAGCGAGTCTGTTACTTTGATTGATGAATCGTCCTGCACGGAAGACAAATAAATTAGTAGTTAGAATAAAACATGATGTGTTCTGGGTTTCAACTTCAGTTAGGTTTTTGTTAATTCGCGTTAAACTGCATTTTGTTGGAACTTATGCTATCATGAATTTTCTGGCTGCCATAAAACTCTTCGATAAATTAAAGTAATGTAATTCCTTAATCACCGCAAACCTGAACATGAATGACGGACGGATAATAGACCAATTCGACACATCTTCAGGCCAACTGGGTTAAATGAAAATACTAGTAACTTGACACTGGATATAATGGAAAATGTGGTGACATTATTTGAAGAAAATCAATAGTTTCTGGGGCACTTAGAAGGTGGTTAAAACTGGGGTATACAACTGTATATAATTCAACAGCCATAGGATGTTCACTGCTGAACATAGGCCTAATCCAAAGACTTCTAGCTCATTTGGTCGTATGGCCACAGCATCCAACGCCTTCCCGTAACCTTCAATAGTATAATTACCTACCTATTTAATTTGGACAAATATCTCAAAATATCGTTACAATATTCTCCATAACGAAGTAGGAAAGCTCTTACCTGACTCATAGACATGTTAGTGGGTGCCCGCGACATGGTGGGCGAGTTGAGGACCTGCGAGGACATCTTGATGTCTTCCTCGAACTCCTTGAGACGGCTCGCGGAGCATAGCGGCGTCTCCACCTGTTCCACGCTGTTCAGATTCTCTGTGTCGATCTCGTAGCCTTCTTGCTCTTTATTATAGCTGTTCAAAACATATGGGTTATTTGTAACGAAGACATCATTATAATGAGTGAATCTTGTAATCTGTTTCATGACAATATTGCTACGCTTTTCTACAAGCGCTTCGATCAGCAGGGCATTTCTGGAGTAAGCCAATTGATCTATGTGCCTGGGTGGCTTAGTCAATCTGGGCAACTTGTTTTACACTGGTATGTCAATGGATTTACATGAAAATTAAACGTTTTTGGTGGGTTTTATAATCCATAAAGATAGATAAAACTTTCAGTGTTATTGACCAATAGGTGACTAAAGAAAGGTACTTACTGCAAAACGTTTTTGAATCGATATCCCCAGATGATCTCTTTAGATAAATAAGAAGTCCTACTCTGTGTCACTGTCCCCATATTCTTCGATGACCCAGTCAGGCACACCACTATCTCGAACCTGGAAAACGATTAATCTTTGATAGTTTGGGAACTTGTTGTTAAGGTAATTTGCCATTAATGATCCCTTTTATTATGATCAATGAACGGTCTTCCTCCGATTGTTACTTTGGATGCGAAAATTGCGGAAATTTCCATTTCCAACATTCAGGGCAGGGATGTGTGTCCCTGTGTCACCTATGATATTCTTCGCCCTGTATCACTTAATATTTTAGCCAGTATTTTCGAATATTTTTCTTAATTTTTTAATTCTTATTATTGAGAGAGTCGCTCACAATAACGTGTCGCGAGAATCGTGTTGAATCGCTTTTTGTTTCTGTTATTATTAGCACATAATACATTATGATAGTTATTTGTAATTTATCACATGTCGCATTATGATAATGATCATAATGTCATCGTGTCGTTATGGTCACTAGTCATTTGATCACTTGTTATAATGTTCACCTGTAATCCATCATGTCCTGTGCGGAGAACTCGTAGAGAGGGCTCTCAGCATCGATCTCGTGGACGACTGTGATCGGCCACAGGAGGAAGGCACGCGCTTCCTTCAGTTTTAGCTGGTGGATGTAGTTCTTTACCAGTTCACCTTCTAACGTCCTGGGAAGAAAAAAATTGATTAGGAGATAAATTATTCGAAATTAAAGCGAAAGGTATATTTGATTAAAACACATTCACTGCAACTTCAGGCAGATGGAGTATGATACTGATCTCTTATTTTTTGTCTGGTTGTGACATAGTCTGTGGTATATAAGAATACTAAACTGTCGTCATTACCTGATGGGTTTCATTATATAGGCTGTGATGGCGGAGCCAATCATGTGCAAGTTGAGAAGATCCCACACGCGGAACTGGAGACAGAGCTGACCATCTCTCAGGCACACCTGGAACCAGAATACCATGCTATCTTTGACACGAAGACCACAAGCTGTGCAGGTCAGGAAACAAAGATTTAAACAACTAATATTTCGTGCGAGTAAGGAATGATACAGCGAAACACAGTCTTAAGAAGAAGTGGTAGAGGAACGGGGATCATAGGAATGAATGATCTACAAAAGTCCTAGACCAAATAGAAGCAAAGTATAGAATCTTTTGCCCTGTAGTGGAACAGTTTAGGCTCATGATAAACCAAAACAGTGACAATTAAATTTGACAGGTATATGTAATGTTGTGTGCTCCATTGAGCTTTTTTAAACGGAGATTTAAGAAATAATAATGAAGCGGTAGAACACATTGATTTCCTTTAGTTATTGTGCAGTGATATTGTTACCGTAGCTTTTCTGCTGAATCCGACTGAAGAGACATGCCTGTTCGGTCTGATCAGTTTAGTGAACAGTAAACTTGACAGTCCGCCTGAGAGCGCTGTTCCAGCTACAATCTGTACAAAAAAAAACAAAAGTAAAAGTCTTACAAATTTGTGTGTGTTCTTACAAATTTTCATGAAAAGAAGATCGTGGAAAAATGCCTATTCAGTTACGTTTTAGTCATATAGTTGGTGGGTACATCACATACCTCAAATACCATTATTATAATAGCTTCAGGACATTCTTCGTTCGGATATCTTACTCCGTATCCGATGGTCATCTGAAAGATATGAAGGCAGCATTTTTAAACCAGTGGGAGACATAGCATTTTTTAGATATATTGTTCAAATTACATTTCAATATCATTTCGATTGCATTTCGATCACAAATAATACCCTCAAAGTAGCTCAAATACCCCCAAAGTAAGCTTTTTGTTAAAAAAAAATTCATTCAAGGGTAACTTTAATTCAACTAGCTGTACCAGGGTCAATTTTGTGTAGAACTTGGTCATTATTTTTCGCTCAGGAACTCCAAACAGAACTTACTCACCTGGGTCTCAACAGACATCATAAGAAGGCCAGCGAAAGAGGAGGTTCCTGTAATGCAGTGCTCCTTTCCATCTCCTATATCGTTAGCGTAGGAGGTCGCCACAGCGTACCAGATAGCAGCAAACACCAGCCAGAAGACGAAGTGGGCGCAGATCATTAGCAGGATTATAAACCGCCATTTACTGTTTATCTGTAGAATTGAAAGATGCGAGTAAGTATTATTATAAATTAAGAACAGAATCATCGATCAATGTGAGCATTGTTGGAATCAAAACTTTACAATTATTGTAGTAGTGTGGAGATCGCTATTAAAGGTGTATTTAAATACCTCTTGTTGCATAAGTTTGATATAATTTTCATCATCACAACAAGACACGATCGAGCAAAGAATCTAGCACAAACTTCAAACTTGAAATTGAGGAAATTCCAGTCTTTTTTAAACTACTAGGACATTAAGTCGAACATACTACGGCATTTAAAGCAAAATAATGCAATATTGTGCTTGAAATGCGTCATGATTAATGAGGAAGCTTTTAAGCACTGCAATATGGGGTCATTTTGTTGCTGTAAGGATTGTACCTTTCAGGAGAAGACTAGGTACATATTAAAAATACTCTACGTGCCTACCTAATATTAGCCTTTACGTCTAAACTAGATGATTTATACAGCATCAACAACTTTAAGCCATGTTATTCAGTGCCTTGATTCAATAAGGTTTAAGTCGGGCGTATGAGATTAAGGCGCGAGGTAAATGGTCTAAGGGCGCGATAACCTTTTTGGAATACAATCCTTAAACCTTAGTGAAACGAGGCACAGGGCGTTGTAGTGCCTGGGAGTTGTATAAGATGAAGTAGACTTTCTCAGCACCTATACCACCTCTCAGCCTAGTCGACCATGTCCTGAGGAAAGATTTTTCTAGGTACTTACGACAGTGTTAACAATGTCCCTCATGTATTTGAGGCTCTTGGCTGGTATGTTACTCCTGACTGGGACGTTCTCCTCTCCATCCTTGAGCACCACACGGCGTGACCTGGTCGGTCTACCGGGACGTCTTCGTCTGTAAGTTTAGTGGGAATAAGACCTTTGAAAGATTTTTCCACTAGATGGTTTTCTAAAGTGTTTAACCCTTACTTATGGAATTTAAGAAAAAACACTCTTCAAAAGGTTATGCTACGCTTCGTCGCCCGTAGTTCTCTAGCCATTGACTACGTGGACTACACACCACCAGACGGCTTTCTTTTAATTAATAACTGAGGCTCGTAGCGCCCTCTACTGGATAAATTTTACTCTTCAAACTCTTCAAAACATAGTATTGATTTAGGAATTAAAAACACTAGGTACTCAAATTCTAGGATCAAATCACACTGGAGCCATAGAATTAGAGATTAGAATTTTTTTTAGATTTTTCACTGTTGCTTTTGTATTTTTATAAGGCGTTTATCGCATCAGAAAACCGGTGACTGATAATTCTGATAACGAGGTTGAAAACCTTATAAGTGGCACAAAGTGGGTTTAATAAAATGTAAATAAATAAATGCTAAGTATATAATTCGCCTGAGAAGAGCGCTTTGAATTGTAGTGGGTTTATTTGGGCAAAGTATATTTTAATTAACTAAGGATGTTATACAAAATTTACTTCCTTTACCTTGACTTAAACTGTGAAGTGTTAAATTGTAAAGTGTAAGTATGACAAAAATATTGTTTTTATCTTATCCAATGTACAAAAATAAAAAGATATTGGAAAAGATAAGTGAATCACTGACCGTTCTACGCCGAATTTTCTTAAAACATAAATACACCTACATTTTTAAAACGCAGAAGCTTGTTAACAAACTATATTTTTATATTGTATATCAAAAAACTGTTTGTCTCCAATATTATTTGTTTCAGTTTAGCTTTTAATGTAGTAAATAAGAACTAGCATAAATAAAAGTTATTACTTTCTTTTAAATCAAACTTACCTATGTCCAGATCCAGTTTTCTTTCTCTTGCTATAAGGCGTGGAGTAACCATGCACAGCAGTCAAGGTACTATCATCAAAGTCAGCCAGTTCAATCCTATCATAAGTATCATCACTGACTACTTGAGTTGACAAATCAGATATGTGCTTCAAGTCAGAACTTGGAGGACTTCCTTCATCTATAGTCAGAAAAAGACCATCGTCTGTCGTTTCATCTTCACTAGCGTATATATGCTCTATTTTATCGTCCGGTGTATGTGTTTCGACGTTAGTTATTATATTTGGAAACGATATCTCTTTACCTTCAACATAAGTTTGACTGATTCTGAATTGTTTCTTTAGTTCTTCATTAGCGTAGACGTCTGTGTTGACTATGCTTGGTATTTCGATGGAGGATCTGCCTGAAGAGCTTCCGATAGCTTCGGAGTAGCTTTGTGATCTTTCTAAAGCCCGACTCCTGCTACCTCGACGACTATCTGATTCTACAACTTCTAGAATTCGATTCCTACTACCTCGACGGCTTTCTGATTGAATAATTTCTAGAACTCTATTTCGGCTGCCTCGACGACTTTCTGATTCTAAAACTCGATTATGGCTATTATGGCTACCGCGACGACTTTCTGATTCGTAGTCCATATTTCTTGTGTATTTGTTTCTTCAGTTATTTATATATTTATAATTTTTATTAAAAATTACTTCATCTTCACTAACTTTCACATTTTCTTAGACTTATCCTTGTTTTTCATATATTTTACTAATAAATTGTATTGTTAACAAATTGTAGACGTCTATGAGTTACAATACTTTGTCTTGGTATAACTTTATCTCTAAGATAAGGAGCCTAACCTGTCAGATAAGAAGCAAATATATTTTGTACTTAGTTACTTATACAGTTCAATATGGCCTAGAACTGTTTGATTTATCATACTATTTGGATGGTTGAAATCTGGCTTATCTCTAAGACTTAATGTTATCAGCGTATGTAAAGGGTTTTTAATATTATTTGCTAGGTCAGAGCTGGAGGCCTGATGGGCAGCATGGTATTCCACATTAAGTGGGCCAAAACTGAAAACGTTGCTCAATAGCATTATTGGGGGCGCTGTAGTGCCTAGGTCATGTAATTAATGCCTATAACCACTAGTCGACTGTGTCTAGAAGAAATTTGGAATCAATAGTTCTGTAGATAACTAAGAAACTGGTTTTATCACGAAGTTTTCCTTCCCCGTAGGGCTAAAAGCGGTCGATTAGGTAGGTATGCGTGTTTCTTAGAAAATATTTCTAGGAATCAATAATGCCTTGTGCTTTTATGAGCTTAAAATTCAATAAGATTATTATGTAGGTATTCAAATAACATTGCTATGATAAAAAATATAGGCGTCGTTTATAAAATCAAACTTACTCAGTATTTTGAGATAATTTTAATATCAAATTAATTAATTAACAGACCTATATCTAAAGTTTAGGCTAGGTTTTACAACACTATCTTTGATTTCCTTTTCCTTGGTGTAAAGATCATCTAAGTATACTCTTTTTACTCCAAAAAAGGACTAGTTCCGTATGCTTCGATAATACTCTTTTTTGGAGTTTTATGGAATTAAAACGAAAATACACACACAGACACACCCATTTATCTGGCACGCACTCTTTTATGTCCATGTCTTGTTCAGTTTGGATTATCTGTTTGGTGAAATATCCTTATATATTTAAATATCTAACTTATGATAACCGAAGATGCTCTCCATCATTTGTGTCCTTTCTTCCTGAAGGAGCTGGACCTCTCGAGCTGGAACGAGGATATCTGCTCGTTGAAGCTGCCCGGAGTACCAGGGGTTGGTGTGTGCATTGGATGTGGACTGTGAGGCGTATGGGGCTTTGATTGGGAATCACTGAAATAAAGGATAAATACGTTTAAATCGAGCATTTGTTTCAGGATCGAGATGTCACCAACATAATTTGTAATTTCTGCGAGAAAAGACAATCGAAAAGATATCGGATTCCAGAGCGACTCTGGAATAAGATGGCTTGACCTTTGTGTTTGATGCAGGTTAGCCAAGCCATGGAGGCCTTTTCTCAGCAGTTCAGTGGGACATTAAAAACATTAAAGTGCCGGAGTTAGCAGCTTTTTAATTGGTTTAAACTGCACTAATTTTGGGTGCACTGGTTTTAAATTTTCCAAAATCCTTTCTTCAGCTATCTGCTATCTGTATGTCAAATTTTAGCCTGATCCGTCCATTGGTTTAAGTTGTGCGTTAATCTATCAGACAGTCAGTCAGGTCTCATGGACTCAGGACATAAAAATGTCATCATAATAGCAGTATGAGTTTACCTGGCCATCTGGTGAGCACTGCGGAAAGGAGTATCGACAGCTTCGAAGGCGTCAAGTTTATTTTGTTCTATTACGTATTTTCGTTTCCTCAAGTCGTACCTGGAACATTATTTGAACGGTGGACATTTTGTTTGGAAGCTTCGAGAATACCCTTAGAGTTCGTTATTTATTAAAGAATGAAATAATGCAAATAAGAATGAATAATAATTTAAACGCATATAAAATTACAGATCTTTATATAACCCTGGATATTTCCACCTAGTCTCAAACTATGCTACTAAACTTGTTATATCTCTGATATCGTTAATCTATCGTCTGGTAGACGATAGATTTTTTATCTGTAAATCATACAAATATTTTTGATCTATAGCGGGAATCGAACCTGGAACCCTTTGTTTCGCGACGCTTCACTCACTATGTCACAGAAGTCATCAAGGTATGAGACATAGCCCTCATTGAATTAGGAGAAACACTAATGTATCTACATTATTTTGACATTAAATTGCTCGGCCCCCTTTAAAATTAGCGAGTCTCGCTCTGCTGCTATCGAAGAATATGCGGCGACGTTCACACCTCAAAAGTCAGTAAGGAAATGTTGGTGTGAGTAAAGTGAACATAGGTGCAGGCGCATACATACTGTTCGTTGACAACTAAGCGAATTCCGGATTACCAAACCACCGCTAGTGGTCAGTTGGCACTTCAATATCTCAACTGACTATCATGCGTTTGGTTTGCAGGTCCTAGACTCTTTGTACGCAACTTACTTGACAACGGGTGGGAATCTATACCCCCAAAGAACTTCCTTGGGCAGGTAGGACGTCTGGCTCTGTGTAAAGGTGCCCATCGAAGCCGAAGCACCTTTCAAGCTCAACGTAATTTCGTAACTGCAATAAAGTGAGAGGCAGAATTATAATAATTTGGATTTGTCCAATTTTTTGGTATCGAATTGCAGTTTGCTCTAAGACGTTCTTTAATCATTTTCTGAAGAACATAGGTAGGTACAACGAAATACGAGCACCAGTTTTCGCAAAACCTTTGAATTTTATGCCAAAAAGAATTATTTCTAATCAAATTATGCTAAAACCGTTTATGCCTTGTGACTTTATGAAATTAATGCTAAAAGTAGTGTAGGTACCCCAAATAAATCTGTTTCTGTCAATACTTAATATTAATTAACATAAAAATTAATACAAAATTAAATCTTTCGTCAGACATGACTTATAGTTAACCCTTGACGACTAAACTTCTAGTCTCGTATTTACCAATTTTCTGAAGGATCTTCTTTTTCGTGTATAATAGTTCGGTTTACCCATTATTAGAGGTCACCTAACCACTGCTACAAGAACTAGCAATCAAGGATGATGATGGTCATTGTCGAGGTTACCTGTCGTTAGCAATATCATCAGGTCCCAGCTTGTAGAGAGGGCTGGTGCTGTCGATGACGTGGACCAGCGTGACCGGCCACAGAAGGAACTGACGCTGCTGCAGCGTCAAGCTCTGGGCGAAGTATCGGATTATCTCGCCTTCTTTTGTTCTGAAATTTTGAGATTTGGGGGAGATTAGAGAATAATTATAGACCTACTAGCTGCGCCCCGCTGTTTCACCCGCGCGAGTCCCGATCGCGTGGGAATATAGGGGTAAAAAGTAGTCTATAAGTTAATCCAGGTCTTAGCTATCTACACTATACACTGAGTTCCATTGCAATAGGTTTAGTAACTTTGCGTGAAGGAGTAACAAACATATTAGAAAGGTTTTTTTGTAAAATGATGTGTGCCTTTCTGTTCTAAGGGTCTTTGTCCACCGTTTCTAGATGGCTATCGCTATGTGTTTTAAAAAGCTGATAAATCCTCACTTGTACGTATTGATGAAATGTGCAGTGAATTCGGAGCTGATGATGTGGTCGTAGTTGAGGTCCCAAGCTCTCATCATCAGGCAGAGCCGGCCATCACGAGCGCTAATCTGAAACGAAAATCATAAGGCTTTTAATACGGTGTTTCTTGGATGCACAATTACGCAAAAACTACGTAACTGCTTGCAATAAAACTTAATATGTAGATAGCATTCCTGGAATAAGAAATTAGGCTACTTTTTATCCTGATTGTCCCACAGGATCCGGACTAAAGCAGGTATAACCACAAAGCACAGCTAGTAACAGTGAGACGGCACTATAATCTTGATTGCTCAATCATGTAAAAACGTCTTAGGTGAATTTGATGGGCATGATGGATTCATGGAATACTTAACATATAGGATATTTTTTATCGAATGGTGCAAAGACTTACACGTGTAATATCGTGGGGCGCAATTATACGGCAATATTGCTAAATTTGAATTTGAGGCATGGTGGAATTCATGTGGTTCCATTACATTATCACAATATCATTACAAATATTCCCTAGGGATCGAGATTTAAACCGCAGAGCTCAGATACAAAATATGGTGCACATACCACTGCCTTCTTGCTGAACCCTACTCCGTCTCTGGAGAGCTTCTCCGGTCTGGTCAACTTCGCGTATACCACGCATGTTAGAACGCCTGAGAGACCAGTGCCCAGGATTAACTGGAAAAAATAAATTATTGCGTTTACTTTTCAAAATAGCAATACGTAAAGTATTATTTTAGGCATAAAATGCCTTTAAAAGTAGGTATTCCATTGTTCTAGACTAGAAGAATGATTTAGAAACCTTAATCTAGAGTCTTGATTCTGTAACCTAGAGTGGAATGTAGAATAAAGAATCTTTTTCACATAAGTCTGCACATAACTTGGGCTAGTGTGGCGTAATTTTCCAAGATGCTTAGGTATAGAAAAACTATGATTTTGATTTTAAAGTAAAATTACCTGCATTATAAACAAGAATATCGATTCAGGGCATTCTTCATCAATCGCTCGATCTCCAAATCCTATCGTCGTCTGAAAAAATAAAACAAATATGTAATAATTATTTATTAATTTTTACTTAATAAAAAATACATACACGTTAAGCGAACGCTCGGTCGAGCTACATGGTAGGCGGAGTGGGGGGTGTTAGGTTTTATTTTCGTTACGGAATTTTTTGATTCGGTAGCCGCGCTCAAAGCCCGCGATAACAGCTATGCAACAGCTTAAAAATTGTAGTAGGTAATATAGTAATAGTAGGTACCCTACTTTACACAAAACAAAAATGGAAACTGAGCCCCTTAATTTTTAAAATGTAAACGCCTAAATTTAAATTCATATTAGCACAGTCATATTATTCACATAGTGCATATTTCACAGTTTTGCTTGGAATCTAAAACGGTCCAAATGTACTAAAAGTACTTGCTTATTCCATAAATGCAAATAACTTCCTCGATTAGGTAAATCGGTTTGACGAAGTTAAACGTTATTGGATAAGTGCATCAATTTTAGGACGGTTTACTCCAAGTTGACGATGTTATTCCTTGTTATTCAATTAAAGGTATTATTGAACTTAAGTTTATGTAGGGAAAAGGCCTCGTAAACAAGCTTTATTTAAAGACAAAAAATAATAGTCGTGAAAACTTAAACTGAAATTGTCCCGGTAAATATCTGCCAATACTCTTTAGACTAGTAGGTATCTATTTGATTGTGGCCACGACTTTCGATAGAAAATCTTAAAAGTGACATTAATATGTAAATCTTAAATTAGTGTGTCTAATATACTTACAAAAAAGATAAATACTTAATTAAATCTTAACGTCATAATTTTTTCAGAGCCTTTCACTCCTGAATTTACGCTTCTCGCTTTACTAAATATCTATTAAATACTATATTATTTGCAAATATACGAATTTTAACTACTATGCTGTTGTACTTGATCATGATTTTAGTAATTTTCGCCTATTATACTTACATTAATAGTTGTTTCTAAGACCTAAGATACATTAGTCCATAACTCTCCATAAATTGACAGCTTACTGGACAGCATGATTGCGAGCGCATTATCCTATCAGTTGCCACGAGCTGGTGTGGGATGGGTAATGATCATTCCGACTATTTGGATGCTTAGATCTTATACAAATTTATTGCTGGGTGACCTAAATTAGAGTTGAATTTGGCTAACAAGCCCTCCACCATCAACCTGGGTACGCACTTTCCCGACGACGTAAAATATTGAGTTCTATTTTGTTCTTTGCCCAGTTTTTTATTAATAACTAGCAGCGCCCCGCGGCTTCACCCGCGTAAGTCCGATCTTTAAATTCTCACCGTTTAAACCTTCCCTGGACTACAACAAACACAACAAAAAAAGAATTGGCCAAATCGGTCCAGCCGTTCTCGAGTTTTAGCCAGACTAACGAACAGCAATTGATTTTTATATTATAGAAGACTAGCTGCGCCCCGCGGTTTCACCCGCGTAAGTCCGATCTTTAAATTCTCACCGTTTAAACCTTCCCTGGACTGCGACAAACACAACAAAAAAAGAATTGGCCAAATCGGTCCAGCCGTTCTCGAGTTTTAGCCAGACTAACGAACAGCAATTGATTTTTATATTATAGATAGATAAATAGGTCAGCGTTTGCTCAGTATCTCGCACGATAGTAATTATAGTGACGCAACGGTAAGATATAGCACGAGACCCTAGAAAATACTTCGCTTGTGACTCAAAGACCCCCCAATAAACGGGGATGTATGTGATGGATCAAAACAGCCCCACCGGAGCATCTGGGCAGATTATCAGAGTCTTCTACACTCAGATGTTGTCTGGAAGAAGTCACTTTTAGTGATTACATCTATCTATATTAGTTTATGAATAATTTACCAGAGTGGATCGTGTAACTTATTCTGTCACACAAAAATGTAATATTTAAGTACCTGTGCCTCAACGCTGGCCAAGAATATAGTGAGGAAGTCATGTCCCCCAGTGATGCAGGTCCTAGCTGGCGGGTCCGGTTCGAAGTCGTAGTGCGCATACGCAGCTATGTACCAGAACACGGCGAACACCAGCCAGATTGCAAAGTGGACGACTATGGTGCCTGTTACTATCCAACGCCATCGGAGGTTTATCTAAAAGTAAAAACGAAAGGATGGCATATTTATTAAATTTAATAGAGAAATGCCACAATTGTTATCCATAGTACACCTCTGATACCCTGGATCTAAAAGCAATTCTACTGTAATAGCTGCAAACATTAGACAGGAAAATATAAATAAATGGGTAGAACTACAAGAAGACATTGCAAAAACCCTTACGTATCGAGTCTCTATTGAACTAATAAGCAAAATGATACGAATAATTGAGTTTAAAATAGAGTATTTTAAGAGAGCTCTAATTTTATCATAAACTAATGAGCTATAGAACAAATGGGCAATGGATCTGGTTACCATAGATTGCGATGGAGGCATTTACAAAAATACTAATTCCTCTAAGACAAAATCACGGTGAAAATTCTCCTAAAATACATTTTATATTATTGAATACCTACAGTGATAAGACTACTGCGCATAGCCTATGAATCCTAAATACATGTTACATGTTTGCACAGGGGTTCATAGTGTCAACATTCCATCAAAATTATGCAAACCACTCACCAGAGTATGAAAAGTATCGTTCAGGAGTCTGATCCTCTCAAAAGGCACGTTGCTGATGAGGGCTACATTCTCAACTCCTCGCTTACAGACCAGCCTCTTTGGATGTTCGCCGTAGGGTTTAGGACGGGGATGGTACTTGCTGGACAAAATAGTTTTAATTGTAAATTATAGATTCGTAAGCTTGCTCGTTTTTTGTCGATGTTTATTGACGAATCAAATGCATCCGATTAGTGGGTGAAAAAATTAGAAGGCCATTTAAAATAAAAATGCTTTCGTCAGTTGTCTGAAAGTCTTCGACCTTTAGGGTAAAATGTACTACTTTTACGGGGATTATATGGGTCCAAAGTGACCTCCTTCGCTATGTAGGTATATTAAATCGGTCGGTATTGATGTCGGTGTGTCTGCGTTTCTGCGAGAATGTGTGTGCCTGAATAAACTCTTATTTGTATTTGTATTGTATTATGTACCTTATGTGATTAATGTTATTTTTGTTACTGTTAATTAATGTTATTGGTTTAATACCGTTTTAATTAATTAAATAAATAAATTAAAATCTTGATACTTATACTTACATGTTATTAAAATGATTCCCAGCCTTCTTTCCATTAGATTCCTTACTCTTACTAGTTTTGCTTTCTTTTGTTCCATTAACTTTTTTACCATCACTTACATGATTAGTTTTTTTCAGTTCACTGAACTTCACATCATCATGTCTCCTTACATTTAAACTGGAATTACTTTGCGTTATTATTATTTTAGGTAGTTGTTGTGACAGTTTTCTTAGCCTCTCAGATCTTGCCTCAGAGAGTACTGAATCTATGCTGTCATTTGATTTTAGTTCATTTTCAACTTGGTATAGCATTTTTGGTTTGTTTTTTTCGTATAAAACATTTGTTTCTTCATTGTTAGTTTTTGATTTGGTTTCATCCTGTATCCTTGTATATATAGCATCTTTTTCATTAATACGTATTGTTTCTTGGTCATAATTAATGTTTCTATTATGTGAATCACATTTAGGTTTGATTTTTTCCACGATAATTTCATAATCTGGATCATTTTCATCAAAATCATTAATTTCTTGATCAATATTAATGTTTTCTTGAGGTAAATAAGCTTTAGATTTGTTTTTTTCTTTTATATCTGCATAATATGAATCTTTTTCGTTATAGACTATCGTTTCTTCACTATTAGTTAAGTTGTTATTAGGTGAATTAGTTTGAGGTTCGATTTCTTCCTCAACACTTTCATAATATGGAACTTTTTCATTTAAACTTTCAAATTCTTGATCGATATTAATGTTTTCTTCGCGTAAATAGTTGAGGCACTCATCGTACACTTTTTCAAAGTCTTCGAATGTTTCTAGTTTCTTGTCTGCAGTGAATTGCTCCATGTTTCTTTTGTAGGTATACTTTTATGATTCATTTAGTGAGTTCCGTCATTATGTTGATGATATAGTATTAAGTTTCAAGTGCAAGTGTTTGTCATCATTCAGTACTATTGTATTGTCTGAAACTGCTACAAGATAATAAAAGTTAATGCAATACTTATGTCAATTCCTACTTCTCAACTAACACGAAAATTTGTTTGTTTGATCCCTCTTCGCGGTGAAACATAAAAACGGATTTGATCAAATTTTGTTAAGAATGCATTTTGTGTGCTTTTTACACGGGTGAAACCACCGGGTGGGTACAGCTAGTTGTTAATTAAAAGGTATCAGGATAATACGCATTTTAATGTTTTCCACTAATATATAGATAAGTAAGTAAGTATGTAATAATAAACCGACTTTGATGTACTTTTAAAAATAACCTGCAATCCTGTTAGATAGGCACTATATTTCCACTTGAAACTTTAACATTTAAAAACTGCTTTTATAAAAATTTCGAGAATTTAAGAGCTTTTACTTTATTTATTTGACTCTCATTAGTACACCATTCTCACTTTTTAACCGACAGCGAAGCCCCAAAAGGGGAGAGTTATGTTTTAGGATCTTATGTATGCATTTCACTGTTTTCAAGGTTTAAAATCGTCTTCACCAATTATGTATAACAGTGAGGTCTATTCCTCACGCAAGCCTACTTCAGAATGACAAAGTGACGAACGAAATTGTCCCTTAACAGCTTGAATTAGATTGTTATCATCAATTTCACGAGTCTTAAATGCCTTAAATGTCTTAAACGGTTGTGTCTAGAAATTTAATTTACTTACTTGATACTTCCTTTTTATATTTTTTGTGTGGAAAATTGACGGAAAGGTCTACCTGATGATGAATCCTCCGGTCAAACTAAAAGATATAAAAATTTGCGGCGGTGAAATAAGTTACTTATTTCTACTTACTGAAAAAAAAACACGTTTCACCGAGAAATTTAAACAAATTTCAGTAGGAAATCTACAAATTTTGTCTAGGTAGTTTTGACCGACTGTGGAAAATAATGTATTTATTTTAAGCAAAAATTTCAGTAACAATTACACAGTACTGAAGTGAAACTAATTATGTAAAACGTCAGTTTAAGGTAAAGATCGCAATTACTGTTATCTCTTTATCTGAAGATGTGTTGACCTTGGTATCAAGAAGGTTATATTCTGTAATATCTATGCAATGCGATACTAAAATGAAGATGGGAAACAAGACTTACCTCTATTTTTGTGAGTCTACACTTGGCAGGCTGTGCCAGTCCCCTTATTACTGATAGGGGTACAGACAAAACCCATAAGGGGTGAATAAAGCTCGAACTGTCCCCTCGTTGCTAACAAGGGATCAAACTTTTTTGTCGGATCTGTCCCCCCGAGGGGACAAAGCAAAGTGACAGATCGGAATCATTCCCACAAATTGTCAATAACTTATCTGCACCGAGAAAGAAAGGCACGAACGTGGATTTCTTAGATGGCACCGGGGGTTTAAATGATATTGTTTTGACATCTTTAGCAAAATAGTTAAAAAAAGCTGGTTTAAAGCTCGTCCGTGTGCTCAGTATTTGTATAAATGCTTTCTTCTCATTGGTGGGCGTGTTCCGAAAGTCGCATCCTAACTTAGTTTTCAAGACGTTTCAATGTGATTTCATGCCAATGATTCGAAATGAATAATGAATTCTGACTTTGACTTTATATGTTTTTTGGCAAATAATATTTTTCCGTCTAGCCCCCTTTCGCAACGCGCGATAAGGAACTATCGTTCCAAAAGGTGTAATACTACTTATGGATGAAATAAACTTGGTGGATCAGTGTTTAGGTGAAATGTAGCACTGAGTACATAAACATAGGCATAACAAACATTGTATGGATTGAATGTTAGGTTTATTGAATAGTCGGTGAGTCGTCATAGTTAAAATGTAACAAGTGAAAACGTGTTTTGGTCTAGCGTAGTGAACCCAATAAAAATTATGTTACGTTATTAATTAAAAATATTAAGTTGCTAAGATGTTATTTTTATACGCGAAAATCAAGAATAGGTCTGTCACTTGTATGCCATAGTTTTAATGTATGAAGGTACATTGAGTCAACGTCACAATGTATTTTGTAATGTTTACATGTTGATTACCTACCTATACATACATACCTACTTACCTATAACACATGAGTAGCCTATAAATACATTATACATTGTGTTTTAGCAAGGGTGATGTTAACTAAACCCTAAGCGTAGGGACTGGATCCAGTTGGCACTAGACAGGGAACAGCAGATAAAGCGGAGGCACTGGAGTGGGACAGAATGAGCTAAAAATAATACCATAGTTCCCTAGTATCCAGTCCACTACCATCCCATCACAATAGCCCAAGTAGTAGTTTTCTCCTGTAGTTTAGCAATAGTTCTATTTAAACCGGAGGTTGTCCTTGGCTGCATTTTATGGTGCAGACAGGGATAATCACCGGTTTGATGTCGACATCATACTTTGGCATTAAACGTTGGTATTGTAAAGGGCCTCTACGTGTTGGCTTCGGCTCCACGCACGCCTTCCAAAGGTCCGAGGCTCCATAGTCCGGTGATACAGGACGTATAACAGAAAAATTAATAATGTGCTTAATCTAAAAGACGTCTGTTTTAACCGTCTGGACAAAAACTTTTGTTCTAAGTAATATTTCTGAAAATTTAGAAGTTGTTTTTAATTTCTACACTACTCTAATAATATTTCAAAGAGAATTTTGTTTTTGTTTTTATTTCTTTGTTTTTATGTTTGTAACGAATAGGCTCCGAAACTACTGGACCCTTTTTGATTAAACTTAGTAGGTATCAGCTGTGGTATCAGGAACTTTTTATCTCTATATTCTCAGGGTTTCTGGAGTTACGCGGGTAAAACCGCGGAACGCTCCTAGTACCTACCTAATATATTTAAGTAATCGAACATCTGCTGCAGTCATCTGCCTTTAATTTTATATGTTATTTGAGTTTGTACTACTATTTACCACAAACAGTTGATTTTCCTGCAAACATAACTTTATAAATGAAAGATGAAAAAAAAAAAAAAGATTTTGAATTTGAGTTGTTAAAACTTGCTAGTCTACACGTCTAAAACAATCACAATTCATATTACATTACCCTCGCTGAAACACATTGTATAACTTTGCAAAATTAAGATGTATATAAGACAGGTAGTGTACGTACGTATAAATGCAGGAAAAATGCGGCAAAAACCATTTTCCTTATACCAACAGATGGCGCTAACGAACATGAATTTATAAAGCAAAACCACTTGGTGCACGGTGAGCGAAATAGTAGGTAGCCGTGAATTGAAGTTTCGAAAATCGTGTAGGTACCTTTTGGAAATGCATTATTATGGATTTCCAAAACTTACACGATTTCCAAAACTTTCCGTACCTACGGGTAAGAAATAGTTTTTTTAAAACCTTGATATTAGTGACAAAATAACAAGAAAATAAACAAATTATGAGGAAAGGGTACCTGGGGCTCTCTCCATGCAAACTATTAATAGGGGCAGTTATAGGTTTTATGGCACAAAAATGTTGGTGCTAGTGTCTTATCCAGGGAGGAAACAGTCGACTACGTTTGTATGGAGAGAGTGCAGGTACCCTTTAACCTTAATTGTTTTTCAGATTGACAATAAATCAAATATTTATTTAATGAACTGTTTTAAGTAGTTTTCCCTATTTTTACGAAATATTTAGTTTTTAATAAATTCTTATTACACGCAAGTGTCTTATTTAAATTTAATTTTTAGGGACATTTTACGTTACGTTTTACACAAAAAGATTATATTTACCATGATTACGGCACAATCTATTATTACTAATTCGCAATAAATCCCGATAAGCACACGTATGTTAAATAGAATTACTATGTCAAGATAAAATTGCCTAAAATCTTATCAAGATAAATACAGTCTGTAACGCTATCAATGTAGTTTCAGCATGAAACATATCCTTTAAATATACTTGATTTATATGTTTTATTATGTGTTTTATGTCCCTATTGTAAATAAAGGTATAAGCTATATATTTAAGCTTTATTTAGATGTGTAAAATTTCTAAGAAAAGTAGCGGGTCATTTGCAAAAATCCAATGCAGAATAATTTCACAACTATGACGTCACAATTGCGTATTTATGACATCTTAACCTTTAACGGAAAAAGGATGTAGCTAAACTCACCACTATTCTAACAAAGATGTTCTGTAAATGTGGCTGCATTTCGAATAGAACTTTCAAGTTTTTTTTTAATCTTTTTGTGGTAATTGTCGTATATAGTAAAATGAAAAATGTTATAATATGTATTTTACTAACCATTTATTAAAGAAATCAAAATATAAATAATTATAAAAAATATAGTGAATTAAAATTATGTTATAACAGAAATTAAAGTTTCTAAGTATAACAATCACAACGGCTTTGTTTTTTTGGTTATTCTAATGATATTACTATAGGTAACTTTAACTTGAACTAATAAAAATTGAAACTAAATTAAAAAAAACTGTAAAATTTATATTTCAGTATTAGGTGCTCTCAAAAATTTATAAATCTTTTAAAAGTAATTTAAACAAAACCAAATATATTAAGGAAAGTTTAATTTATTTTACATCGTTCTACTATAGGTAAATTATATCTATAAGTAAGATATTTATAAATCTAAGGTAGATATTTATATTAAATACTTGATATATTTTTTGGCTTTGATATTTAAACCCCCAAAAAACAAAACGTTAAACGTTTGACCTCGTTATCTGTGTGGCCATTGCAGCTCCAAACAGATTTTACAGTTCGTTTTATCTTAAACTGCATTTTTCATGAGTGTCTTAGCATAGTTGTTGTACTGTTAAAAAGTTAAAAGCATTGTTCTTTTTGGGGTTTTTTTCATATACTTATCTAACAAATAACTTACCTATTAACATTGTTTGATTATGTAACTTTTAATAACATGTACTTTATTACACTTAAATAACGATTTGAATAGAAATAGAATAATGGTTACATCTCCTTCCTAGGATGTCGTAGACGGCAAAGGTATGTATTTGTGTACCTACCTTGTGGTGATCATAGCACCTTGTCTTTTCCACTTAAGGTGAAAGAGTACCTGCACTCTCTCCATACAAACGTACGACTGTTTCCTCCCTGGACAATGACACTAGCACAAATGTTCTTGTGCCATAATAGTACATTGCGATACAAGTGTGGAAAGCTGATCATTCCATAGAGGCGGTTTATGACGCGCGAGCGGAACGCGAGCGTGGCAAAAGCCGAGATGGAATGATCAATCCACACGTGTATCGTACGACGTTTTTTTATCACAGTGGCGAATAAAAAAAATTGTTAAAATAATTAAAAGTTTTTAAGAATTTTAGGTTAAGTTTACTATTTTTTGTTAATTACACTCCCGAAAGGCTACGCAAAAGACTTTTAACCTATACAGCCTCGTCTGACATACAATATTTTTTTAGGGTTTTTTTCATTTTTTTTTACAGAATAATAATGAAGACAGAATAATAATGGTAAGGAAAAAATATATTTATGTACGTAAAGAAAAAACTAAATAAAAACAAAACTCAATTTTTAATTATTTTCAAAGACGTTATCACGTAAAATTATCTTTCGTTATCAGACTTCAGAGACAATCTTTTAAAAAGAAGAAAAAAGGTACCTACCAACAAAGAGTTTTAAGCCAGCAAGGCTTAAAACTTTTTGATGGTACCTTTTTTCTATACACCAAAACAGTATAACCCAGATAAATTAAGAA
This sequence comes from Idaea aversata, assembly GCA_907269075.1. Taxonomy (NCBI): domain Eukaryota; kingdom Metazoa; phylum Arthropoda; class Insecta; order Lepidoptera; family Geometridae; genus Idaea; species Idaea aversata. Next base: position 11,494,317 of record OU026106.1, read on the forward strand.
TGTTTCATCTACCTAATATGTCATTAGCAGTAAGATACGTATTTGACTTATCGGGATAATGTATTATTTTAGCACTAGTTGGTTTTTTTTTTTTCGCACGCGTGTATAATACGTTGCATTATAAGCCTAAAAGCGGTTTAATAAGATCCACTTTATGAGCAACTGTGATAAAAAACCTATAACTACTATGACTATGCCCCTATGTTTTGGTTTTTTACATTTTCTAATCATCATAGAAATGAAGATTTGAAAAAAATAGGGGCATGCTTATGGCATTTATAAGTTTTATGCACCAAAAATATTTGCTCTAGTGTAATTATCCAGGGAGAAAACATTCGACTACGTTAGTAATAGTTTGTATGAAAGAAGCCCCCGGTAGTACCCTTTCCTCAAAGGACCTAGTCGATATCACCCAGGACCTAAGAGACTAGTGGTGAACCATCCGCAAATACAACGTTATGTATTTTATTTGTACACATCTAATATTCTATCTTAAGCAGTAGGAATCACTTGGCATTTCACAATACAAGATATTATTTAGGAAGTTGAATTAATTACCTATTAGATATGTAGATAGAGATAGATAGGTATTATGAAAGTTACTAGTATTTAATATACAGGGTCATTGGTAACCAAATCGTATAAGAAAGCAGTTAAGGACTACTTCTGTGGACCTTAACATTTTCAAAAGTCGTAAAACCAAAATAGATGGTTTTGAGGTGATTTGAAAGAATCCTCAACCGCGTTCTTATATATACCTCTATAATTACTAATAACCCTGTATGCATTAGAAGCTTAAGTATGAAAAGAATTATTTTACAATTACGTTTATATAAATACAATTAGGTAGGTAAGTATATGTTCTATATTTTGATTCAATAATGTCGGTTGTTTTAAGGTGTTTTTACACCTTAAAACACGGATTTACGCATATTGATATAAATTATGGAAACATTTCTTATATAAGTAAATTTATTTCAACAATATCCTGTCAATTTTTACAACCATTTGTTTTTTAGCATAACATTTATACAATTGTTATATTTATAAATTGATCCTACAGATATATGACAGGTAGGCATAAGTTTTGAAAATAGGCTTTTAGGGTTAAATTAAAACGTAACCTAAACCATAAGAAGTAGCAAAAAATGCACAAAGGCGTCACAAGTCTTATTTCGTCAAAAAACCAGTTTATTTTACAGAAAACTGCAAAATTTTGTGACATTTAAAATTATGAAATCTATTAGGAACAATATTGGTTTTAAGATTTTTTCCTTATCTATTGTAGTTAGGTTTTCGTTCTGAAACCCATTTCAAAGATTATATATAATATGTCTATAGATAATTATACATATTATATAAATAAATATACTTATCAGTATTTTTATGATATAATTACTTGTTTAGAGTATTATTTGTATACTTTACGCGATGCGAGTGTAATCTCTAGGAGTTATACCACTATTCCTGAAAATATAAAAGAAAAGTTATTAACAAATACATCCTCTTACTTATGTTGCTTAGCATGTAATTAGTTGATCACTTACCACTAGAATTCGTTGTCATGTTTACATACAAAAAACAGAGCGTGATTAACTAATAACATGTTTAGCAATAATTATAAGTGAGAGGTTAGTATAGGAGGATAATACCGGAGGTCCGCAAAGTAAGAAAAAAAGTTTGTCGTAAAAATAACTCTGTTAAAAATCGTAATATATCTACTGTTACTTTGTAATCTGTGACTATAGAGCATAATATCCAACCTCTGATTAATTTTTTTAATATAGCAAATATCCGTTGTCTAGCACCCATAACACAAGTCTAGTTACTTAGCTTGGGGCTAGATGGCGATGTGTGGATTGTCCTGCAATATTTATATTTATTTATTTTATATTTTTAATAATATTTTAGTTTATTTGGCTCTCCTGAAAATTCGTCATTTGACTTTTACAACATTTGATGTTTTAAGTGTCGATATAAATGTTGTCATACGACAATGTTATTAATATGTTAAAGTTTATCATTATTGTCGTACAGTTAATTTTTAGTTATTGGAAAATTATCAGATTGGCAGATTATTATCAAAGAATACGTGTCTAGCCACTACAGCGCCCATATTAGCTTGCATTAAAAATTGTTGACGCTGCATAAAATCTAAATTAGCCAACCCGATACAAAGGCCAAGTATTTATTTAAATAGTATGGAAAAAAAGTTGCTGACGCTGTATAAGTTATCTAGAATTTATTATTAAATAGTAATGATTTTAGCAGAATAATCCGGTATTGATTCCCCTTAAAGTAGCGTCATTTAACATCGATAATAACGTACCAAAAAGCGTTAGTGTATAACGTTATTGGAGCGGCTACACGTCTGTTGTGAACCTGTAATGATATTGTGGGTGTTAAGCTTAAACCTTGTCTTGGGAAGGTTTTGGGTGAAGCAGTGAGAAAGCATACACACATTATTTGCCACTACATGTATTAGTCGACTACAGAAGAGTCGCGATGATGAGCTTTAAGTGAATGATAAGAAGGCGAGGAATGTTTTTATTTCTTTTAGAGTTAAAACGCCGTTAACGTGTTATAAGACTTCTTGAACATTAATTTATTGTGTAATGAGGAATCTATTGACGACACCAGAAGAGTCACTTTCAGTGCATTGAGAGAATGATGAGAGCAATAATTAGTTTAATTACTTTTGGGTATGAACCTGGAATGAACGTGATAAAATCAGCTAACTTTAGTCATCATGAACAATTGAACATTGATTTAATGCTATTAGAAGTTTTGAAGAAGACAATGAATCGACTACACCAGGAGAGTCACAACACATTGAAATAATGATGAAAAGCGCAGATTTATTCCTTTAAAGGTTAAACACTAGAAATGAACGTGCTAAAAGCAGCTGATTTAACTTAATATGAACATTGATTTAACACCACTACATGCAAGTATGATGGTCCAGATGAGGTTACCTGTCCCTCGGAGCGACGACCTCTTCATCAGACTCGAAGTCGTACATTGTTTCACGGACGTAGCTTTTGTTTTCAAAGCCACTCATGTCCACTGAAATTGGAACAACAAAAGAACATTGAAGGTGTTTATGATCGAATTTGTGTTCGCTATATTAAGTATAGGTAGTAAAATCAAAACAAGGAAAATATGTTTAGTGGTTTAATAAATAACATAAACCACTGAACAGATTTTCCTCTGCTACCCGTGCGAAGCTTGATTTTTGTCTTACCTACAAATTGTGCAATTCAAAGCAATTTTAAAAAACCTGACTATATTATATTGTTATATTTCAGCCAATCTACCTAGAACCATAATTATTTTACACATAAACCTTTCTCATTAATCACTTCGTTCATTGGTAAAAACCGTACCTACGCATAATCTGTTCAGTAGTTTTTTGGGACTTTATTTTGTAGATGAGCGTAATTTTCATTGTCAATTAGCTTATTATGTAGGTATGTAGCCTTCGTGCAGATCCACGCACTAGCTGCATGGTGGCTTGTGATCTATGTACGTTTGTTAATGTTAATGCCCTATCATCGTGCATTACCTGTAGCGTCGTGCCCCATTTGGTACTCGTCGTGGTACAGAGGTGGCAGCGTCTGATGCGGAGTGGGGTACAGGTCTAGGCCTCGCTTCTCGGAGATAATGCTGTCTGTTTCGCTGTAGTTCTTCATCCTGGAATTTATATAAGTATTAATACTATGTATTTATAGTAGGTACTCTAGGTACTTATACTGAAGGCTTCGTGTTGGCTTAATGATATTTATCGACTTTCATTCTGAAGGCCAGGGGTTCGAATTTCAGAAATAGTGTGGATACTAGGTGCTAATCTGAATAAGTGTATTTAGTTTTGAAGGCATGAGATCAAACCTTTCTATCATGCACGCACAGTACTTATTATGAAGAGAGCAGTACAAAATGGACTAATCATAGGGCCGCATTTAGCGCAGTGCGTTCACTTATCCGAGAGCAACTTAAGTACTGTTTGTGGATACGGGCCAAAGTCATATTAAATGTTGTGATTGTTTACCTGGTGTAGTCATCGAAGCAGGAGTACCTCCAGAGAACGAAGGCGAGCATTGCCATCGAGATGACGACACCTGCTGCTATCACCAGCGCTACTGTCATCATTGACATGTCGGGTGGAAGCATCTCCTGAAAATGGTAGGTGGAAAATGTTAAAAATGAAGTATAAAAAGCAAAATTTCATAACTTTTACAGCTGACTTCATCAAACCAATGCTAATGAAAATCAACCCTATCCAACAAAAAATATTCATATAAAGCAGTTTATATTAAATATAGTAGTTATAATGAACCATACACAAAAATTAATTGAAATCGAATTGAAATTTATCTTCGATCAATATTTATAAAAAACTATAATGAATTTTCAGATATTTGATGCTTATTTGGTTTTCTAGATCCCAACGCCAGTTTAAAAAGTTAATCGTTATTTACCTTGATTCCCAAACTGTCTAACGAAGTCTTCCAGGGTTCAATTCCATTATACTGGTTCCACATCTTCGTGAGGTCTATATCGACGTCCAGGTTAGCTCCGAAGGTGACAGCAGTACACCGCTCCTTATCATGCCAGTTCAAGGGACAGGATGTCACGTGGATTATCTCCGTAGTCTCATCACTGGAAAGGATGATGTTATTTTGTTAATTGTGGGAAAATTATTGATCGCAATGGTGCCTGAAGAAAGGCTATTACACCTAGGTGCTTAAAGTCACAGGCGACGCTTTAGTGTCCTTGGAGGACCTGAGACAATAAGCACCAAGGTCTTTTAAGACGACTATGGTGTAACGCTCTAGAAGCCTTTGACGGGGACTGGCCAAGTTTAGCCCAGTACCGTAGGCATAGTGTGATGAAACCTTTGCAATTGAACAAATTTAAGTTAACTTACCAAAATAAAAAAGAGGCAAATGGAGAAGGTCGCTGATAAGTATTCTGGAATTCTAAAAATGTACCAACCATAACAGTTTTTCGGGGATTTTAATGCATCTCAGATCTCAAATTTTGAACTCAGATTTAACATAATGCTATCTCAAATTTTGAACTCAGATTTATCATAATGCTATCAATAGTGCAGTGATAGACATTTTTTTAATAGGAATGTCAATAATTCACGGAATATTAGCCGCACAATTTAGTTCCTACCTTAATTTATTGTGTTGGGAAAGTCGTGTCTTTTAATATATACCTATAATTCTACCAATTTTACCCCTTTCAAAGCATTCTCTACCTGAGGTTATATCGTGTCTACATGATCTCTACCAACAGAAGCTGGAGCCATTTTCACTAATTTTCTTTGTGTTGTGCTTTGGTGTGTGTGTGGCTGAGGAAGCGCGAAGCTTTCCAAGGCTACACAGTGGGTCTGGCCGGAAGATCAGCGATCATTTTGTTATTCTAATACAATCTAAAAAATATCTTTCTGTTTGTTAGTAATACATTAGAACACTGAATACTGCATAGAAGTAATACTGAAATATTAGATATCAGGTGAACATTATGACTAAGACATTCCTTATAAATTTCCTATTCATATAACTCATGTAAATATTATTTTTCCTTAACCTTGTTATTCCCGATTGCAAAAATTTTGTTTGTTAATTCGTTGTTATTGGTAGTGAATGTTATTTTGATGAAATGGCAGTGAGCCAAGTGCTTTATTCGGAAATTGGTTAGATGTACTTACCTAAGCTTGCCTAGCTTGTTTGTCCAAAGATAGATTGAATGCAATATCCTTCTAAGTAGGTATGTAGGTAAGGACAAGTCTGTTTGAATCATTTAAGGATACCAACAACACAGGCTTTAGTTCTTGTGCGGGATCCACTGTTTATGTGTTTTTCTTGGTAATTAATATTTTTGTATTTTTTTTACCGCTGTACTACCGAAATAAGTCTCTATCCCGTGGCAATATCGGGATGAGAAGTAATTTAAGTCTTTTTGACAGTGTGGACTACCATTATGCAAATTTTTATCCAAATCTGTCGAGCCTTTTTAAGATAAAGAGCAAAGAAACAAGCGTATATAATTGTAAATGTAATTAGGATTTATCACTTTAGTTTTGAGAAAAAAGTATGTTATTAATGAAGTTATTTCTAGAATTACTGATTTAAATTCTGACTTAGACGTAGAATCCAAAAAAAATCTGCAAATGCTTTTGAAAGAAAGATCACTGTCTATTAAACCATTTCCTGCAAAAAGCTTCACACATTTCAAGCATGTTTGTCTTTTGCGCCAAAGCTTGACGTTTTAAATATTTGAATTAAAAAAAACTAAACCTTAATATTTTCGAATGGATGAAAATAATCTAATCAATAAGGTAAAATATTATCAAACGACGCGATAATTTTCATAAAAACATGCAATGTTTTACAGTTGTATTATAAAATATGCGTTATTGAATAAAACTTTGCCAGTTACTGACGCCTAATCTAATTTAAAAAGCATGTTAGCAAAATAAGGTAAAAAAATAACAAAATACATCGACTAATGAACCTTTATTGTAACTCACCTATAGTACATTATATCTTTCGCTATATTTAACATATAATATTATAATATTCTATGCTATAATACTATATCTTGAGACGGATTTTTTAAACTATGCTACATAATTTAAAACAGCGTTAAAATTTCATTGGCATCAACAAAGGATAATTCTTTTTATTCTCTACGAACAACTTTACTATGTCTCTTTCTAATATCTCTTCCCAGTCTTATAAAGTATATTATTCTTGCGATATGTCTTAAATTAGCAGCCATTTTTTATTTAAAAATTAGCGTTCTTTGATTCTCATACAAGCTTTTCTTCAGTGAATTTGATAGGTTTATTTAATACGTCTATTTTATCGTTCTCTATACTAATTTTGTTATTATTACAATTATTATCTCTATTTTCTAGTTTTATAATTTGATTGTTGTTTCCACTTTTATCGTTTTCTGGTAAATTTAGGTCAGATTTCTTAGTGGCAACTTTAAGAGAATCACAATCGTTGGCCATCTGAGGATAATGGTGTAAAATAGCAGTCGTACTGAACGTTATTTTACCGTATTTGACAAACTCTGTAGGTCGTTTTGGCTTCTCATTACTTGTACTTGGCACTGCGTCTGCTTCTATATCTAACTTGACATTTCTTATATCTATTTCATCGATGATATCTTTCGCATCGTCTATAATATCTAAAGCTATTCTCTTACTCTTCCTCATGTTGTCCATATATGTGTTATAGAGGTTCATATCTACAGTGTTGCTCTGTTTCAGAGGTAAGGAGTCAGGTAACTTAAGCTGGGGTTTGTCGGTCGAATATCACAACTGTTTAGGATTGCTTTTTGATGGTTCGTTCTTTGCCGCGGCCTTTTCGCGCGCGGCGTTCGTTAGCTATGTCTGTGATTGGACTATCGATATGCTGGTGGTCTCGGTCACGATGGTAGGAGCCGGGAACTCATCGTTCGTCGAATCGTACAACGGAAACTCACAGCACATGACGAATTTCAAGAATCGTGGTACCTCTACGTAGATAGCGGGCGGGATCGGTATCAAAGGCGACGTCGACAACTTATAATACAAATAATCGGGGTTATCGCGATATTTCTCGTCGGCCGATCGTTCTAGCAAAGGTATACCCGATAAGAACAGAATTATCGCTGTCGTAAATAATGGTGACAGTATCGCAATCCATTCTACTCCTTCGATTATATTCAGCGATATTATAAATATGCCCCACCAGAGTACTATTTCACCGAAGTAGTTAGGATGACGTGACATCGACCAGAGTCCATCGTTGCACCACTTTCCTTGATTAGAAGGTTCCTGCCTGAACGCGAATTTTTGCAAATCCGCGTATGTTTCGATCAGCAGTCCTATGACAAATATTCCAGCTCCGGCAGAGTCTAACGTAGTCATCGTTTTGGGAGACTTCGGGTAGGAATGATGAGGCGAATTGATAATAATAACAGGCAAACTGACAATATACACCCATACTGCTTGAAACGTATAGAACACGGCGAATCTCAACGTGTTACTCTTCCTATCTTCGAACTGCTTGTCTCTCCCGATGTGATATATCCTATAGATCAGATACCCTGATAATCTTAGGCCCCAAACGCAGACGAACGCCGTCACCATCAACTGCCTGCTGTCATACGACTTCAGAGTATTACTGCCTTGACCGAGAAAGAATGTGAGCAATGCTATGATGATGAAATTGGCTCCTCCAGTGAAATCTGTCACTTTATCGCTCTGGGATAGCGATGCTATGGTGAAGAATAGAATTTGCGTGGCCACTGTCACCATAGCACTTATGGCGAAGTTATTTCTATCTATCAATGGCTCCATTTTAATATTTTACTTCATACACTACCGCATTGACGTATTGTAACACCACATGGTTAGATTTTAAATTATTTTTCTCACTATTTCAACTGTAAACACTGCATCCTCGCGACATTGTTACTGTTTTATAACATCTGTTTGTTTTGTTTAGTTATTTTTATTGAATTTTTTAATGGGTTTTCCTTAAGTTTTTGGCTGCGGTAAGCTCTGTTCGAAGGCGAGCTTTGACTAAAATAGCTTGACGTTAGTTGTGCGCATGTCGAAAGCTCGCGCATGCGCCGCGAGAACCAACTAACCTTAAAAACAGTAGAAATCAATGGTTGTTTTTGTGCTTATTTAATTGTATGCAGTAGGTAGAGATTTAGTTGGATAGACGCCATTTTGTATAATATACTTTTGAAGCACTTTTGAGTTATGTAGAAAAGTACCTAAGTAGAAGATAAGATATTTTATATTTCCTTTATGTATATAAGTATACCTATATCTTGCAACAACAACTAGAAGGTATATAGATAAGGAAGTCAATATTCTTTGATAGAAGATAAATAATATAAGGTTTAAACATAGACACAAATGTTATTTTGATTTAATTTACAGCAAAAGTTTTTGATTTCTAATTGCATTGATGATAATTCAGTACCAATATTGAGGAAAAATAACACTTATATTCTATGACGATAAAGATAAATAATAAAACAACCCGTAATTGAAATTAAAATAATTTTTAAACGGAACTTTTAAACTGGTGACTTTGTGCGTACTTAAAATTTTGAAAAAATCCTATTATTATGATGCCTACGTCATAATAGCTGAATGCCAAATTTTAGATAAAAATGAGGCAGTCGGTCAGGACTTTGATTTTTTCATTTATAATAGACACTCGTAGATAGCTAAGAACCCTGAACTTTCAGCTTAAAATATCGCATTAAAATCGGTTGATTAGTTCAGTTCAGGGGTGCTACGATGTCAATGTACACAGACAAACATACAGATAAACTAATCTACATACATAAAATAGAAAATGATTCATCAAGAAATCTTTGCAACTACAAGAGCTACGAGTGTGAAACTTCGCATTGGAGTTCCTTTTAAGACGTAGGGAAGCATTAAGGGCGTGTTCAGATGACACGCCCGCCACACGCATCACACGCGTTGAACACGCTTTGATATTTGTTGTATATATAATTTGAGTCTTATGACACATCAATAGATCTCAAATTGCATATCTGCAACGTTCCCGCCCCGCGCCCGCTTGCATAAATGCAATTTGAGATCTATTGATGACTCAAATTATATATACTTACTTGTACAACAAATATCAAAGCGTGTTCAACGCGTGTGATGCGCGTGGCGGGCGCGTGGTCGACGCGTGTCATCTGAACACGCCCTTATTTTGGAAATCAGACCTCTAAATTCGTAAAAGGGTTTAATATTTTTGTAATTTGTAGTAACTATTTATGTTTTCTGAGTTCCTTTTACGACGTACGGAAGCAATAAGAAAGGTTTATGGAAATTGGATGTCTAAAGGGGTAATAAAAGGGTATAAAGTTTCTAGTTTTACTATTATGTATTCTGTGTTTGTTCTTACAATATCACTTATAATAAAGAGACCAGTGTTGCCAATTCTACGTCTTTTTACGTAGATCTACGTACTTTAGGCCTCCCCTGCAAACTTCAAACTTCAGTCCTAGAATCTACGTATTTTCTATCAATTTGTGAAATAACGAAACTCATAGCTGAAGTAATTTTATTTTCATTCGCGAAAAAAGTTAATAGACGTTCCGCTTTATAGTAGCAAACTCGTTTCGCCAACACAATACAACTTTCGTCATTATTTTTAAACACAAGTGAAACAAAGTTCCTAAAAAAATATTTCGATTCGACGGAGTTACTGTTGTTTTGTTCTTTTAATATCTATCAAATTTCGATTTAATTGAACACAACTGAGAAAATAAACATAAGAGAGAACTAGGTACGGTCCACGCGCGGGGTATGTGCAGAGTTAAAACACTCATTTTATTAATCTTCATTTCACTTAGAAACAAGTACGTAGATCTACAAACTTTTTAATGGGGTCTACGAATTTTTCAAAATCCGCATTTGCAACACTGAAAGAGACACCAACACGTGTAAAACCTCGGGGCGCAGCTATTGCCCTCTCTTTTTGTCCTTCGGGGGTAAATATAGCGGTGTATAGGTAGGTGTATAAAGTTATGAGACGCCGTCGTCGGCTTGCACTAGTCCTATTTATAGATGTAGGTCACCTACATACCTGTACTGCTAAACAAAGAATACTTATATTCTCTTTAATCTTTTAAATGTCTTATTTTTTTGACAGACTTGGAAAAAAGCAATTCTCAAAGGAAATGAAGACAACTATTTTCTTTTAGCTATACTTTTTAGTTTTCCCCACATAAGTCCCGATCAAAAGTAATAAACCAATATTCGAATCCAATAATTTAAAATATTTATCATTATCTTGAAAACTTGCCTACATGCAAACGTTTTAAAACCTGAGTTGGTTGGTTATGTCACTTCGAAACCAATGAGAAGAAGCCACAAGAACCTAAGGGGTTTTTTTTCTAATGACAAATTTCACGACAATAAGTATATAACAAATTATTAACAGAACAACGAGCATTTTAAATTGACTCGATCCATACTTGGAAACATTTGCCCTGCATTTGCCTGTATTGCACCATTCGTAAGAATATTACATTGAAACGTTCGAAGAAATGCTTTAGTCTAGTCCATACTCATCCTAAGATAACGTATCGTAGTATGCCTTACGGCACAATTTATCTAAGTCTACTATAATTAATTGTTTGTTTGCATTGAACAGGCTCCAAAACTACTGGACCGATTCTGATGAAACTTGGTATGAGGATACATTTATTCATTAGGAGTTTTATAGGATACTTTTTGCGTAATACACGCTATATCTTATTCCAGGATTTTAATTTAATCGGTCTAATAGTATTTGCGTATTGAGATACCAAAAAACACATACAAATCAAAATCCTACTGTTATGATGTCCCGTGGTTATCGCGAATATTGTAGTTTATTTTAATCTAAATATTTCGGTTATTATCTTGCGGCTAGTACAGGTTTTACAAAACGTAAACGATGATCGTGACCGTTTTAACGCACACATACGTACCATTTTTAGCTTTTCTAGCAGTATAATAGACTCGATAGAGTTGATCGAGTAACTCGATGAATGAACGAACATTGTTTTTCTCTTTTGCGTACCTCTCAAAAAATAGAGATGGATGTTTGACGTTTCGAAATTCGTGAGCTAGTTGACAACATTGACAAAGTCAATTGTGAATAAAACCGTGTGTTATTTAAATAAGAAAATAATTATCTAGTGAAAATAATGATGACTTCAGCCTCCTAATTTGAGGTTTTGGTGGAGATCATGGAGCGGTAAGTTATTGTTCATCTTTGCAAATAAAGACATTGAACTTATTGTGTTTCAAACTAAACTACCAAGACATTTTCACTATTTGTAGTCACGGAGACCTTATGAAGCCTGCCGAGAGCCCCCACGGCATGCGGTAGGTTACTGCACAGATAGAAATTATATCTTTATTTAAAACGTAAATATATCTTGAAGTATATTTTTTAAAGCAATTATTATATATCTTATCCAAAAATACTTTACTTGGTTCTAATTACAAATCCGCATTGTTTAAAAAAATTTAATTTCTTTTTAGGAATTTCAAAAACAATTAGTACAAAAAATACAGTTTTAAACGGAAAATGACTTTCTTTAATCTACTGCCTATAATTCTTAACATTAAAGTGAACATTCTTAACAATACGTATTTCAATCAAATAATTTTAATTTTGAACGAAACATTACCGCATATTTAATTTAATAAATACCTGTCGTCTTTGATAAAGAACGTTGAGTTTCTCTGACCAAAACATTATTTTTAATTTAAAATTCTTGAGTCTTCATTCAAATTTTTTGATTCTAGAATCTAAATGCAACCTTGTCTTTTGCGTCAAGAATTGTTCATTCTTGTTCTAAAACTGATTTTGTGATTATATTTTCAATTAAATATGACCCTGAAATATATTTTGTATCAAGATTCATTGACTCTTGAGTAGAAATTTAAGTTTATAAAATAAATCTTGAAATATTTCAGTGTTACCAGTATAATAGCTCCCCCTGAACTTATGGTAAATTTAATAAATATTACCGTATTAACAATTTATAACATTTTTTTTTTTTCGTAATTATTAACAATTTTGACGCTAGAAACGCCGTCCAGTGTTGCTAAAGCCGCGTGACGCCCAGCCCAAACTTATAAGTGACATTTGTAATAAATATGTCGCATACCTAAACAGTTATAAATATTTTTTGAAAATAAGAAAAGAAAAGAAAAGGACGGGTATAATCCTTTTAACACCGTTTTAGTTAGACGTATTTACCGAATAAATAAAAAATCATGCGAGGAACGCAGCCAAACGTGCGATCAGTGTTACCTATTATGTCTATTCTGCCAGATTCTGCCTTTTTAAGAAGATTAAACGACAATTACCCTACCAAATTAAGAATACACGGGTCGCAGGTTTGGTTGCGTTCCTGGAGTATTTTTTTACAAAGTCGGTTGATATGTCGAACTAAAACGGTACTAAAATGATTGTTCCCGTCCTTTTCTTATTGAAATTGAAAAAAGAGAGGTACCAGACCAAAAAATAGTTAAGTTCATTGCATATCGAATAAGCACCAATAGTCAACTCACAATAGTTTAAGGTCGGTTTTACACTACATCGTGGACAGCACTACATCATATCTTTGATCATTTCAACTTTTATATAATGTAATATCATTGAATCATATAAATAAACAAGTACGGTGGGTGGTGCGCTCGCTGCTGAAGCTGACCGCCAAACTTTGCGTAAAATTCTTTCTAAGATCTTTTGGTTGAGTGGGATTTTAATATTTTTCTTAGGGAAAAAATTATTCACAAGGCGGCAACACTGATCACCACCGCTTGATTTGTGTAATGTGGCGCACGCGATAAATGGTTTATCTATGCGCACGCGTTTTAAGGTTTTATACAAGTGGTTTTCCTATTTTCTTTAATGTTACAACGTCCTTGATCTAAGGATTATATTATTCTCATTGTTACTTGAGTGGATAAGAACTACAATCCAATGGACAAGTGGACATTACTCGAGTCTTGGTGTGTTCCCAGAGAAGTTATTGAAAAATTTCGCGGTAAGTCCACTAAACGACATGTATACCTATTTGCTTATTTTATCTAGATATTTGTCAAACCCAGTTAATTTTTTGTATATAAATAAGGTTGGAGAGATTTATCCAAAAAAGGTACGTTGTAGACAGGTACCTACGTTGCCGGTTGGAGTACTTGGAGTGCACCCCAACCGCAGCCGTCATAATATGCATTCCCCAACTTAGATGTGACCTTCTGTAAGTGCTTACTTCTGTATGGATTATGGGATCAAGCCAAGCCGACGCTGTCTTTTGCCATTGTTATAAGGTTAATGCTGATGCGTTAGTTTATTTCGATAAATCTGTGGCCTACGATGTAAACTAATTTGAATTTTGACAAAAGTATAATATTAACTTTGTTCTTTCAGATTAATTTGGATTTCGAAAAATTATACGAGTATACACAACAGTCATTAAACTTTTACAAAAAATGGCAACGCTTTTTTGGGAAGCTGTTAAAACTAAAGGAACCCGAAATATCAAATGAAAATGTACTACAAATATTAAATGCTGTCACAGACAATGGTAAGATAATAATATTTAAACAGTGGATGAACACCTGCTGGTATAATTTGACTTTGTTTGTGTTTTAAGACTAGCAGTTATGCTATACTTTTATATTTTTCAGACAAAAAATACCACTTCAAATGACCCTCGGATATTTGGCCCCACCCAAAAAAAGATTATCAAGAAAAATAAAATTTTCATCTTCGGAGGCTATTCAAGGATTAATTGTTCAAACACATGTAAGTAATACTTTTTAAATTTAGTAAACAAAACTACTATTGTATAGATGATAATATATTCTATAAAATAGACGATCTATAAAATAGTAGTTTTGTTAGACGACCTCTGTGGCGCGCGTCCGGCGAACACCTGGCTGCGACACAGAAGGTTGCGGGTTCGATTCCCGCCGTCAACAAATGTTTGTGATGGTCTGGGTGGTTTGTCTATGTATAATATTTATTTACAAAAAAAAGGTATATACCTAAGTATTAAGTACATCCGTTGTCGGGCTACCATAACATAAGCCTAGTAGCTTACCTTGGGGCCAGATGGCGATGTGTAAATTGTCCCGCAATAGGTATTTATTTATTGTAGCTCCAAAGGCACTTGTGACACGAGCAACCAAGTTTTCTTAGCTATGTTTTTAAAAAAAACAGCCAGCTGTTCTGAAATTAATAGCTTTCTAGTAAAATACCCGTTGAAGGGATTCTGTTTCCATTGCACCTTTCCATATGTTGTTGGTTTGCAGTACATCCTGTAGAATTAGCTGTTTTTTCGAAAGTGGATACAATTGTTATAGGTATTTAAGTTATTTCTTTAAAAAACAATTTCATATTTTTAGTAAGTTGTATTTTTATGCAATTAATCATAGATTTTTTTTTCAGGATGCAGGAGATATTGACAATGTAATCCAGAAACAAAATCAGCTGTTTTTTTTAAATAAATGACATTTACTACTTGGAAATATCAATAAAAGTAAAAAAATACGTAAAATCATAAGGTTAATGACCTCACCGTGTCAGTAACAGCTGATTTTCGAATAAACATAACCTCAAAATTTTCGATTTTTTTTTCGAATTTCCAAAAGTCGTAGAACAAAAGTTGCTTGTCTCAATGATATGAACCACCCTGCAAGACAGCGTGCGCATTTTTCAAATAACCTTGTATATAATGTTATAGATGACGTAAAGTACGAATTTCAAAGCGCAGCAAAAGCTTTTTTATGGTGTCATTTACTTTGTTAAAATTTACTGTCAGTAAAAACTGTTTTTTTTTGTTTTTATAGTGTCGTTTTCTTTGTATTATTATTTAAGCAACTGTCAGTAGTGACTGATAAATTTGTTTTTATGTTGTCATTTTCATTGCTTTAGTAGATAAGTACTTAACTGAAAATGTTTATTTTTAATTTTATTATTTTTTGTAATGTTTATTTTTGTGTCTCTTTGTTATGTAAGTAACTGTCAGTAGTAACTGATAGTATTTATGGTGTAATTTTTTCGTCTTTAGGCTAAGAAAAAAATGGTGTCAAACATCTAACGTGAGCATATTTAAAATAAAGAACTGATTGAATCTACTTTTTGACTTCTTACTAAGAAATATGAAATTAACCTTTAATCATTTGTTACTTGATAAGTGAAAGATTCTGCGTTTGCTTATTTATTCTATGTACTTTTTGTAATATAATATTGTTATAGGTTACTGTTGTGTGAATCAAATGCTAGTTAATAAAAGTGTTGCTATTTTCAGATAGACCAATAGTATGTTTGATATCTTTTTATTTATGGTTAAATTTCAGCAGCGTTGGTGTCATTTTCATAAATAAATTCATGCAAATTTAAATCATTTTATGAATATTTCCTAAACCACGACAATATGAAACAATACATAATAATGATATACCTTGTTGGTACTAAAATAATGGTTTGTTTCATTTTGACGTGGTTACGGAATATTTATGAAAGAATTTATGTTTGCTATGAATTTATTTATTTAAGTGGCGCCAATGCTGGTGACGTTTAACCCTAAATTAAAAAATATTTCAATCAAAGCATTGTAATTTTCAATTGAAATAACAGAATCTTTTATATCAAGTAACTATTACTCTTAATACAAAGAATTTAGAGAGCTTGGCTTAAATAATAAAAAACTCCAAAAAAGTAATATCTAAATGTTAGAATGAGTTAGCCACATATTTAAGTCAAGAAATGACATTAATGCTGTCAAGTACTGTATATTTGGTCGCAAAATCATCGAGATCTTAGAATAAACACTTAAACATTAAATCAAGAAAGATCATTTCCTAATCAAGAAATAAGAAGTTTTGTTGCAAGAATGTGACCTCTCTCTATCTAAAGTTTTTCAAGCTAAGAATGAAAATAAGTAAGATCAAGAGTCAATAAATTTTATCTTGAAAACGGCACATATTAAATGCAAATATTATTATTTTTAAACCAAAACTGTTGCGCTCTTGGATTAAATAATTATTTTTTTAAAAAGAGAGTTAACACGCTTTTGTCTCAAATACTATATTGGTTCATTTAAACAATATACTTTGAAACATTTTATATCTTACTCCGAGTATTTTCTATTTTCCTTATATAGGAAACAGGAAATATCTTGGCTGAAGTAAATTTATTTGACTGGAGAACTTTTTTCTTTCTGTGTGGCGATGCGGAGGTGGGAAGAACTCACCTCCGCCTTCAATGAATATGTTCATGCACTAATATTTGTTTTGCCCTGCACTGCTTTGTCTTGTAAAGCTGTGGAGTGATTTTAAGTCGAATACAAGGAGGAAGGCGGCTAAGATTGGATCTTCCGTGTCAGGCACAGGGGGAGGGACGGCCTCGACTTTAGCACTGACAGACCTGGAGCAGCGGACCCTTACCATAATGGGTCCGCTGTCTGTTCTCTTCATACATTTTCAGTCATGTTATCTTCGGGGCAAACTATTTAATAATCATCAAAATGTTCTTATATTCAGAAAACCTTGAGAACCTGCAAAGAGTTCCTGCTGCGTCTGATCCGCAGTGGAGGTCGCTGGCGGCAGAATTTATAGCAGAGAACGCGCGACGGTGGGAGCGATGTATAGCCCCAACAGCAGGCACTATGGCAAATGCCACTAAATCATCGAAACGAAACGTTATAATGTTGTACCAAATTTCATTTAAGCAACTCAAATTAAAATAAAGAACTTTCTTAAAAATGATTACCTTAGGTTAAGTTTTTATTTGTAGTTTTTAGTTATCTATATAAATAAAAATCAATTGCTGTTCGTTAGTCTCGCTAAAACTCGAGAATGGCTAAACCGATTTAGATGATTTCGGTTTTGAAATGTTCGTCGTAGTCCAGGGAAGGTTTAAACGGTGAGAAAGATCGGACTTACGCGGGTGAAACCGCGGGGCGCAGCTAATTTATAATAATAATTACCATAAAGCACTAGCTGCGACCCGCAGTTTCACCCGTGTAATAATTTTCTACGCAATTTTCTTAATGTTTTCTTTCATAAGAACCACCTCCTGACAATAACAAAGACAACAAAAAAAAAAGAATTAGCAAAATCGGTTCAGCTGTTCACGAGATTTACGCTTAGCAACACATTCAGCGATTCATTTTTTAAATATGGATTAAACTATTTTTTTACAATACCTACCTTATCCATCATCATTGATCATCCAACTAATATATATTTATATAGAAGTTAGAAGTTTGTATGTAGGTTAATTAAATCTTTATGTAAAAAGTACTACTGAACTGATTGCGATGAATAATGGTGTGCACATAGCTGAAGCCCTGTAGTAATCACACGGGTTTGAGGCCAAATGGCGCTGTGTAATGTATGAAATTGGCCAAAGCCAACACGTAGAGGTTTTTTAACGTTTTAATATCATTAAGAACATTTCATGTGGAACTTTTCAGTTTCTATGATCACAGGCAGACTAAATAGTCTTACAAAATACCTATATATTTGAAAATTGTTACGTTCCCTAATTGAAACGTTCCTTATGTACCTATGCTACGGCTATAGCTAACGGTGTTCCGAGGTTTTGCAGCTGTTGTTTGCCGGGCTTAAGACTTCACCGAATGTAGTACTGGGTCCCAAACAGGTGGTACATCCCAACCATCTTCTCTTTTGAAATTATTTAGATGTTTTCGAATTTAAATCGCTTTACGAAGAATTCTAAGTTCCTAACGGTTCTCAGTAGCCAGTACCTGTGCTTGATCGAAGCGTATATATTGATTAGGTTTATCCAGCATGTATTCCTCGTCAGTGTTAACTCCAACCAGCCAACTAAGGCAAGCCAGAGGTGATTTATGTATTTTGTACGACCCAGGCTCAGTAGCGCCAGGGTTCCTTAGTCAGGAATCATCAAATGTCATCAGTTTCATATTGAAACGTTGGTTCTGTAAAAGATCGCACACGTACTTGAACCCCTGGAAAAGAGGAGTCCGATATACAATCCGGTGCCAATAAAGCTCGAAGAGACAAAGTATTTTGCCGCCGTTCTTCACGGCGAGCCGCCTCTTCTTCTTCTAACATCATCCATGCTAACACACATCTTGGAAACATTTTTAGTTAGTTTTTTTTATGTAAATAAATTCCTTTTACATGCTTCTCACTAATAATATTTGATCGAGTAAGAAAACGTTCACGTTTACCGTTTACGTACACGTTAACGAATTTCAAGTTGACAACGAATGTCAAATTACACCAAAATGAATGAACTCTTCTGTATACAACGTAATGTTTTTACTTATGTGTGGTATCAATTTTAGTTCCTTTACGTTTCCGATAGGGGCGCCTATTCTGAAATGTATGGAACGATATACGGATACGGTCATCGTTTTCGTATGGTTAAACCCATACTAAGGGACGCATATGTTTGCTTATAATAGATTCCTGTTATTATGACTCATTTATAGTTGTTTCTTTTGTTATAATGATACATTTTATCGTGTGGTTTATGCAGTACATTTAAAGGAAAATTTCGTTTTATGCCGTATATAATAATATCTAGCAGGGAAAACGAAATGCACTATTATGTTGTTGTTATGTGATAGTTGTATACTTACCTACTTGAGTTTAGGTAGAATCTTAATTCTAATTTTAACTACAAAGGTAGAGCTCCAAAACGGCTGATAAAAGAATGTTTTCAACACAAGCAAGATACTAGACATCTGCTTTTGTTGAAGTTTAAAGTCTTCTAACTCATCAATTTTTCAAAATTATTGGAATGCAAACATTCCAAGGTTACATATCATAATAACTAAGTTCGTTATAACTATGTTCGAAATAACTACGGTCATAATGCCTACTGTTCAAAATACCTAATGGTTGTTTCACATATTTTTATAATAACTATTGAACGAAATACCTAAATTCGTCTCTAGTTGCGTGATAAAGGCAGCATATAAAGACCCACCCGGAAAACTCCCTACCCAGAACCGACATGGATAGGTTAGGTTTATTAGGCCGGTTTCAGTGCTCGACCGACCGTCGGTGCGTACCGTCGGTCCTGACCATACGCATAACCGAGCGTCAGTTTGTAACGTTCAGTGCTCTCCTGACCAACCAATCAGTACCGTCGGTACCATCCGTACCGTCGGTCCATCGATCGGTGTAGCACTGAACGCGTCAATACGTTTTCATAGCGCGTCGGTCGACCGACGGCACGCATGCGGACGCGCTTGACCGACGGTCCTCGTACGCAGTGCGTAGCAATATACGCGTGCGTACGATCGGTCGAGCACTGTACCGACTTGTGAATTTTCATACAAATGACAAGCGCGACCGACGTACGCACCGACGGTCGGTCGAGCACTGAAACCGGCCTTAGAACTGCGACCACAACGCACGAGCCGAGCGAGCGAAGCGAGCGGTGCCGCGGCAGCGGCCGGCGAGTGCTAGAAGCGAATTCTACCCATTTTACTTGGTTAGGATATTTTATAAAATTGTTTTTTTTTAAACCGCAGGTGAAAAACCGTAGTTGAATTAATTGTAGTTAAATTAACCGTAAGTGTTTCGTCCATTAGGTATAGGTAGAGCTCCAAAACGGCTGTTATAAGAATGTTTCAACACAAGCAAGATTCTAGGCACCTGCTTTAGTTGAAGTTTAAAGTATTCTAACTCATTAATTTATCAAACAAAAATTATTAGAATAAAAACATGCAAAAAATAATAATAGTTATTTTTAACTCTACCGGGGGCTACAATTATGCATTACATAATCTGTGAAAATTTCAACTGCCTAGCTATCACGGTTCATGATATACAGCCTGGTGACAGACAGACAGATAGTAAAGTCTTATTAGGGTCCCGTTTTTACAATTTAGGAACGAAACTCAAAAAAATGTGGGTAAATATTTTTGGAACCTAAAAGTAGAGTAACTTACACATCCATGGCAGTCTCCAGGTCTTCTTGAGCGAGGTAGCTGGTGATCATATCAGCAATGATCAGCCGGAAGTATTCCTTGACGGTATTGAACTGATTGATCGGCAGCGCTAGAGTGACGCGGGCTGTGACGTTGGGTTCCAGGGTCACTGGTTCCGGTTCCGGTATCAGGTCTCTCTCGGGACGAGGAGCTGGAGGTGAGAAGGTGGTTTTTATAGACTAACATGATGGTGTTGTCAGCCACAGAAGGTCCACTGCTCAACATAGGCTTCCCTTAAATACTTCCAGAGAAGCCTGGTGACAGACAGACAGACAGACGGACGGACATTTGAGTCTTCCCAGTTGAGACAATGGTCGCCATGCAGGATTGCCAAACACAGGGTTGCGGGTTCTATTCCCACCTTAGACAAGTATTTATGCTTAGGTATTTGTCTGTGGTCTGGTTGTTTCTATGTATTATAAGTATATATTTACAAAAGAAAAGTATATAAGTAGTATATCCGTTGTCTAGCACCCATAACACAATAAGTTTGGGGTTAGATGGCGTTGTGTGGAATGTCCTGCAATATTTATTATTATTATTAATTTATTTATTAGCGATATAGTCCCGTTTTTAATATTTAGGTACGGAACCATTAAAAAGAGTGCTATAAGAACGTCCATTAATAGAAATATCAACGTTAATAATATGCAAAACTATTCTAACACACTTACAAATCATCTTCAA
Organism: Idaea aversata; assembly: GCA_907269075.1. Lineage (NCBI taxonomy): Eukaryota > Metazoa > Arthropoda > Insecta > Lepidoptera > Geometridae > Idaea > Idaea aversata. Next base: position 11,515,554 of record OU026106.1, read on the forward strand.
ACTGATTTCGAATCCTCTCAGGAAGGCTCCACCCGTCAAGGTGTTGAACTTGATGTACATCCGATCGACGTCAAAGAAGCGGTACCTTTGCGGTGAATTGAGACGGTATGCAAACAGGAGACCCTCTTCGCCTGAAGCGTCTATACCACCTGGGAGAAAAAAATATATACAGACGTTCTGAAGTGGATAAAATGATTACCAGGATAAGTTAAATGCTCAGAAAAAAAACGTTGGGGCTTTTAACGCGAATTTTTAGGTGTTCTTCAGTGGTTAAAATGGATATGGAAGCACCAGGATAAAATAATGCAGGAAAAGATTAAACAGGTGATGAATGGTTCAGCTCAAGTCAAGGTTTTGACGCTTTGACACTTGTAATAAGCAGCAGCAGAACTCAAAAAACTTCATCAAACGATTGATTACAGATGAATTAAAATTTGAGAAAGCAGTTTTATACTTATAGTTTTAGATCATGGGTATTTAGATACCATGTCAATAATTTACTAAAACAAAGGCAGTTCGTTTAAATTAATAAAATTATAAGTTACTACTTAGGTTGAATATTTCTTAGAGCGGCGTTAACATAATAAGGTAAATATAGCTATATGCGAGTAATCTAAAATTAAAAAAATGATGTAATTTAATTACCTAGTTAATCATGTCTAGACGATAAACAACAGTATTGTTTTTTCTACAAGCGAGTCTATAAAATTATATAAAAGGCAAAGTCTTACCAGGTTTGATCAGCAAATAGTGTCCCATAGCACTGTTTATATGTAAATCAGTGATATTCATTTCAATTCCCATACCATCTCCTTCCAAAATCCACTCCACATTGTTGTTAACCGGATAGTTGGCAGGGTAGTCAGGCGAAGTTATATTAATAATTTCATCAAGGTATAGGGTTTGATGTATAGGTGCTGAATCTTCATCTAATTTTGGAGATTTTAAGTCAATTTCATCAGCATGGGCCTGTACGAACTGTTGCGTTAACTCTTCTAATTGTCGATCACTCAAATCTTCAACATTGACAGTATTTTCAATTGAGGCATCTTTATTTTCTGCAGATTTATTTTCTTCGTCCTTTCCTTCGTCAAGAAAAGCATCGTTCAAGTAGGCAACAGGGTGAGATTTGGTTTCTTCTTTCGGTACTATTTCAGCATCTTCAACGATTGTGTCGTCGGGATTAGGTTCATTTAATTCATCATTAAGCAAGGCATCGAGTTCTCCTGATTTAATATCTCCGTCTGCAGCAATGATGTCATCAAGAATCTTGTCAATGCTATCATCATCTAAGATTTCTTCTGACCCTTCAAATACTACTTCTTCCGAAAAGTTGTTTTGTGTTTTGTCGTTTTCTGATTTGTCGCCATCAGAGTTGTTTTCGGAAAGTTTTTTAAATGTAGCCAACAGTTTGTCCAAATCGTCCTGTAAGTCCGCCTTTACGTTGTCTACGGTGTCTTCATCTTCATTTTGATTTGGATTACCTTCGTCATCAGATACTTTGATAGATATTTCTTCATTTGAAAGATCAGCATTATCCTCAGCAGGCTCTAATTCTTCTAATTTATCTTGAAGAACATCTTCAATTTTAAGTGTATCATCTACATTATCATCTAGTTTATCAGTCAGTTCATTATCGTTAACTATGGGTTCAAATTCATCATCATCACTTTCGAGAATCTGTTTTGTTTCTTCTATTATTTCTTTATTAGGTCCATTTTCTTGAGGATCATCATCAAAATCATCATCAGTTTCTTCTAAAATTTTCTTAGTTTCTTCTAAAATTTTATCAATATCTTCTTGACTCTTTGTTTCATCATTTTTGACTTCTGATTCAAATTCATTATTATCACTTTCGAGAATATTTTTCGCTTCTTCCACGATTTCTTCATTCGGTTCTTCTTCAACCTTCTCCTCTTTAGGATTCTCATCAAAATTATCATCAGTTTCTTCGAGAATATTTTTAGCTTCTTCCATTATTTTATCAATATCTTCCTGATCTTCTGTTTCATCTTTGGGTGGTGTATCATCATTTACTATTACATCTTCTGGGATCTCGTCATCTGCTGGTTCTGGTGCGACACTATCATCTCCCCATAGTAAAGCATAATCATCTTGTTTGTTCTCTGCCTCCGCTATGGGATCTTCCTTGGAATCTACAGGTTCAGCAGGCTCAATATTTTCTTCTTCTTTTTCAACATCTTCTTTCGACTCCCTGTTATCCTCAACCTGGTAATCATCGATAGAATCTAGGATTTCTTTCGAAGCTAAAATCTCTTTGTTATCTTCGTCGACTTTTTGTATTTCATCTTCAGGTTTTACATCTTTGTCTTCGCTAGGGTCATCGACCTCGCCTAAGTCGTCGTTAAGTTTATCATCTAATTCTTTAAGGGTATCATAATCGTAGTAAGTATCGTATTCGTCGTTTTTATCCCAGTCGTAATCATATTCTTGTTCAGCTGTAACAAAATAAGTATATTTAGTTAGACATAATTTTAAACCCCCGAAACACACAAATGGATAGTTTGTTTAAGTTTGCCTGTGTAGACAGTCAGTTACATTTACATACAGTACAGTTTTTTTTCCATCTCAAAACTTAATATTCCTTAAGTGTTTCAGAAAAAATCATTCTTAGTTAAGAAATAATACATTACCGGTGGAAATGCAACTTTCACCAAAATGCCCACATTATGAATTTGGGGGAAGATACCACAAAAATTAATTTATTATCTACTTATTATCCAAAATAGGAACACAGTGGGGAATATCCCGGGTTCTTAGATGTTTCATAAGCTTAACCAATTTTGACGATGGTTTGTCGAAATTGGCTGAACGAAACTAGACCATAGTTTGAAGAATAACATAGACAAATGCAAGTGAAGCCGCAGAACATAGCTAGGAAGTATTTATATAAATAACGAAACCACGTGTAAATCCTAAATATAGATGTTAGAATGCATAAAATTCTTGGCGACGCCATGACATTTGAAGTTGTTAAGTATCATTGTATTTTGAACTATAATAAGACTATATAAGATATAATAAAAAACGTAGGACACTTTACACAGCGCCATCTAGCCCCAAGTTAAGCAGCTACACTTGTGTAATGGTGACCAGACAACTGATAGAATATTTATAAGTATGCTTATATATAAATCTCGTGTCACAATGTTTGTCCTCAATGGACTCCTAAACCACTTAACCGATTATAATAAAATTCGCACACCATGTGCAGTTCGATCCAACTTGAGAGATAGGATAGCTTACATCCCGATATTCCCACGGGATCGGGAGTTACGCGGGTGAAACCGCGGAGCGCAGCTAGTATAATAATATAATTCTACTGTACGTGTGTATGTCACTGAACTCCTCCTAAACGGCTGGACCGATTTGAATGAATTTTTATATGTTTGGGTGATGCCCTGGATGGTTTAGATTCACAAATCAGCCCGATTTTTTGTTTAAGTGGCAAAACAACGTTTGCGGTTGTTTGTTTGTTTGTTTGTTGGGACAGTTAGTCTCTATACATATAAAATGTTTTGTTCTGAATGACTGACTGACTGACGGATCAACGCACAGCACTAAACCGCTGATCGTAGACACCTGAAACTTGGAGGGTGTGTTCTTTGTATGGCGTAGGCATTCGATAAGAAAGGATTTTCAGGAACTCTACCCCTTAGAGGTTGAAAAAGGGGGGATTTTTTTATGGGACAATGGTCACCATGCCGGCCTGCCAAACACGGGGTTACTGGTTCGATTCCCGCCTCAGACAAGTATTGCTTAGATATTTGTCTGTGGTCTGGTTGTTTCTTTGTATTATAAGTATACTAGCGACCCGTCCCGGCTTCGCACGGCTATATTATGCATGCATTATACATATAAACCTTTCTCTTGAATCACTCTATCTATTAAAAAAAACCGCATCAAAATCCGTTGCGTAGTTTTAAAGATTTAAGCATACAAAGGGAAATAGGGACAGAGAAAGCGACTTTATTTTATACTATGTAGTGATATTTACAAAAGAGAAGTATATAAGTAGTACTTATATCCGTTGTCTAGCACATATAACACAAGTGTAGTTACTTAGCTTGGGGCTAGATAGCGATGTGTGGAATGTCCTGCAATATTTATTTATTCATTTTTTTCGACTTCTGCGCGGAAGAGGTAGCGGGCAAAAGCTAGTCTGTACATAAATATTAGTTTGAAGTGGGATTTGAACCCACGACCTTTCAATTAAAAGTGACACCTAGCTACGAGCATCATTTATGTGTCTATTAGTCAATTAGAAACATTAACCTGACCAACTCCGTCTTATCATTGTATGATAATATTTATCTCTCAGCAAATACCTATACCTATACCTGACTATTGACTATTGATAATACAACAAAATATTTTGGAACTTTCTTTACAACGGAGGTTTAAAAAAAAACTTACTAGCAACATTGTTGCGGTTTCACCCGCGTAACTCCCGATCCCGTGGGAATATCGGAATAAAAAGTAGCCTATAACACTCCTAATGAATCAGTGTATCCTCATACCAAGTTTTATAAAAATCGGTCTAGCAGTTTCGGAGCCTATTCAACGCAAACTAACAATCAAATATTTCCTCTTGTGATTTAAGTACAGATAGGAAATACTTTTTCTTCTAATAAGTACTTCTTCTTGTTAAAATAAAAAATACATTTTTGAAATAATTATTTTATTTTAACGTTTGGGAGTTAATTCCTAAAATGTGGCAACACCAATGGGGGCACCAAGCCCTTAGGGAAATAATGTTGGTGTCACATTTTGAACTTTCCCCAAACTTTGCGTAAGTTAGGACAATTTTCCCATAATAAAAAAAATATATTTTATTTTTGTTGTGTAGTCCATCAGTTTGTACCCAACATGTATCATTAAAACAGATTAATATCCTATCTATCAGCTACTGAGGGTTGAACTGATATTGTTGCCTAGGAAAGATGTCAGAAAAATTACATTTTATGACCCTCGGTAGTCAATAAAATACAAAATTTAATCAAAATAAATTAATTAAACCGTGACTTTACAATCAAGATTTACCACAATATCAGCAAAAAAACCGATAACAATTCCAAGAACTTTTTCATTTCTTGTGACTATCAAAGAACCGGGAGTTACCGGTTTTATCGGTTCCGTTTCCTACTTATTTACTTAGTAATGGTTACTTCACATAGGTACGGTCGGCTGCATAATTGCAGACCCACCGTAGAGCTCATAAACTGCTGTTATAAGAATGTTTTCAACACGAGCAAGATTCTAGGCACCTGCTTTAGGTGAAGTTTAAAGTCTTCTAATTTATCAAATAATCAAACAAAAATTATTAGAATGCAAACATTTAAATAATAGTTATTTTCGAACTCTACCAAGAGCTGCAATTATGCAGCCGACTGTACCTATATAATAATACCAGCGACTTCGACCGCGTTGGAGTTAAATTTTCCAAAATGTCTACGTTACAACAGCTATCTATATGCCAAAATTAAGCCTGATTCGTCCATAGGTTTAGCTGTACCGTTATTTATCAGTTAGTCAATTAAGATTTTGAATTGTAAGTATATTTATAAATAAACTATATCCATTTAACTAATGAGAATATCATGTCATTTTTAAACACATTAAATAATTAAAATATGATAAAAATCAATTAGTTCTTGATATAAAGCACTTCGATGATCGAGTCATGTAAATGTTATCGTGAGACGTGAGCATGTACCTACGTAGTTCTTATCAGTTCAGAATATTAAGGTACGCTTGTATTTTCCTCTTTCAAATGTTGTCCCTCATTTCCTTTCCAAATAATGCCTTAATAGAAACATTTTTCATGTAAAATGTTGCCAAGACGAGACCATATCGAATTATCACATTTGGTGGCTTGCATAGCATATTTTTATGGAAACTTTAGTAATTAAATTCACCGTGATTAAGTTCTATAAAGGTGGTTAGAACCTGTATGTTACTAAAGGGAGAAAAATTGCAACTTAATTACTTATAGTTGCAGAAGCGATGCATAAGAGTTCGAATTGTTATCATAAGTGGGACTTGGAACTAACAGTGCGAATTGCACTGTCAAAAAGTTATTAGATATATTCTTGGGTAAAAGGGTTAAAACTTCCAAAAAAATTAAAAGAAAAAGAAAAGTAAGTGAAGGAACATCGTTCAAGCGCAAAATTTCAGCTTTCTATCACTTCAGGAAGTACCCTAACGATGATCACCACCTTCAATAACATTAGTGAGTGAGTCAGTGACAAAATCGGGGTATTTAAGGAAAAAATAAATCAAAAGTATAAAAGCTATGCAATTGAAACTTTATATGATTAATAAGTTCACTATTGACATCATATTCTGAGAATTTATCAACACTACATACTATGAAATAAAAGTCACTTTTCGCCGTCCCTATCCCTATGTCCCTATGTATGCTTAGATCTTTAAAACTATGCAACGGATTTTGATGCGGTTTTTTTATTAGATAGAGTGATTAAAGAGGAAGGTTTTTAGATATAATACATGGATAATACAGCCGTGCGAAGCCGGGACGGGTCGCTATCTGGTATTATAATCCAAATACAAGTTATGAGCATTACGCTACGCTAACTAAGCTTAGTGAAAACGCTTAGTGCGTGTTAGTTTAGCAGTATTCAAAGAAACCAGACTTCAATATAAGTATGTGTTAGCTACTTGTTACTGTAGATTAGGGATAGGTACGTATATTGATAACGCTTCAGTCTACTGATAACAGGTTTGGAAACAACAACGTTCTTTGTTCTGTTTATTACGTTGTTTGTTGTTCGTTATTTTTATAAAGAAAGAAAGGATCATCCGTTAGTTGTAGGTAGGTTATCATTAAATCATTTAGCTCAGATGTTTGAGTCATGGACGTATAGGTATCTTTTAGAGGCGCGTGTTACATCTTAGCATCAACCGCATCGTAATTTTGCATCAAATATTGTTATGTAATTATATCTTACACCTATGAGATTTTTGTCTTTTTTTTAGATGTGGTATGGAACAGTAAGTTGTTTTGGGTTGAAAAAATAATAAATATTGTTTAATTTGATCACGGGTTGAAACGACAATATGATATTAAACGGATATTTAATATAATTGGTATGAAAAAGTGGTATCCAACAGAAACAGAAATACGCCATTATTTTATACCAGTAGCGCTCCACGATTTTACCCGCGTACCTCCCGATCCCGTGGGAAAATCGGGATAAAAAGTACCCTATGACATTTTTAATGAATCAATGTATCCTCATACCAAGATTCTTCAAAGTCGGTCGAGTAGTTTCGGAGCCTCTTCGTTACAAACATTTAAAAAACTTATATTAATATATGTATAGACAAAACAACTTCAAATCAATAAATTGTTCACGATGCTTGGAATTATTTAATGAGATTGTACAAATTGCTAATTTTGTATTAATTAACTAGCTGCGCCCCGCGGTTTCACCCGCGTAAGTCCCGATCTTTTTCACCTTTCCTGGACTTTCACAAATTAGCCAAAATTATTAACCAAAATTAACTTTTTAATTAAATTTAAATTAAAACTAGCTGCGCCCCGCGGTTTCACCCGCGCTAGTCCGAGTCTCGTAGGAATATCGGAATAAGAAGTAGCTTATTTGTTAGGGTCTCTAGCTACCTGCTACCGACTTTCATCACAATTCGTATAGTAGTTTTTGTGTTTAGCAATGCCAGTATTAAGGGAAAGCGGTGTTATAGGAAAGCAAGACGTGAAGGGAAGGAACGTCACGTCAAGGTAACGTGAGGTCTCGTGGGAGACCGAAGTCTTGGGAAAGCGAAGACGTGGAAAACCGACGTTATGAAAAAGCAAAAAGAAACATTGTGGAAAAACTGTGTATTGGGAGAATGGTGTCTTGGAAAAGCGATGTCGTAGGAAATTAAAGTCGTGGAAAGTGAAGTTTGGGAGAGCGGTTAGATTTTAAGAGTTCAGACAGACCCAGAATGCTTTTATGTCACGTCACCGTCGCGGATGGAGTAGGATAAGTTAGTTATTGTGACCAAATTCGTGCGAACGAAGCGAGCGGTTAGATTTTAGGAGTCCAGACAGGCCCAGAATGCTTTTCTGACACGGAACCGTCGCGGATGGAGTAGCAAACACGTGCGAGCGGAGCGAGCGTTTAGATTTTTAGGAGTCCAGACAGACCTAGAATGCTTTTCTGACACGGGACCGTCGCGGATGGAGTAGCAAACACGTGCGAGCGAAGCGGGCGCTTACATTTTTAGGAGTCCAGACAGACCCAGAATGCTTTTCTGACACGAAACAGTCGCGGATGTAGTAGGTTAGCTTAGTTATTGCGACTAAACATGTGCGAGCGAAGCGAGCGGTTAGATCTTTAGGAGTCCAGACAGACCCAGAATGCTTTTCTGACACGAAACCGTCACAGATGGAGTAGCAAACACTTGCGAGCGAAGCGAGCGGTTAGATTTTTAGGAGTCCAGACAGATCCAGAATGTTTTTCTGACACGGAACCGTCGCTGATGGAGTAGCAAACACGTGCGAGCGAAGCGAGCGCTTACATTTTTAGGAGTCCAGACAGACCCAGAATGTTTTTCTGACTCGGAAACGTCGCGGATGAAGTAGCAAACACGTGCGAGCGAAGCGAGCGCTTACATTTCTAAGAGTCCAGATAAACCCAGAATGCTTTTCTAACACGGAACCGTCGCGGATGAAGTAGCAAACACTTGCGAGCGAAGCGAGCGCTTACGTTTATAGGAGTCCAGATAGGCCCGGAATGTTTTTTTGACACATTACTGTCACGGATGGAGAAGGTTAGGTAAGGTTAGGTCCCCCTTTCCTCCTCTCCCTCTTTCCCACCCTCTCATTTTCCTCTCCTTACCCTTATTCCCCTCCCTATTTCCTACCATCCCCTTTCCTCCCCTCCCACTTTCGTCTCCTCCCCCTTTCCTCTTCTCCCCATTTCATCCCCTCCGTATTTCCTACCATCCCCTTTCCTCCCCTCCCCCTTTTCTCTCCTCCCCCTTTCCTCTTCTCCCCATTTCATCCTCTTCCTTTTACTGTCCTCCTGCTGTCCTGTCCTCCCCCTTTCCTGTCGTCCCCCTTTCCTCTTCTCCCCATTTCATCCTCTCCCTCTTTCACCCCCTTCCTCTTTCCTGCCCTCCCCCTTTCCTGACCTCCCCCTTTCCTGTCCTCCCCCTTTCCTGTCCTCCCCATTTCCTGTGCTCCCCATTTTCTGTCCTACCCTTCTCCCCTTCATCACTCTCTCCGCCTCCGCCCAACTACAACCTTTTCAAATACATCTTGAGTCCTGATCCCGTAAGTCCAGATCCCGTGGGAATATCGGTATAAAAAGTACCCTTTGTGTTAATTCAGGTCTCCAGCTATCTACTTACCGAATTTCATCCCAATCTGTTCGGTAGTTTTTGCGTAAAAGAGTAATCCCGTAAGTCCCGATCCCGTAGGAATATCGGGATAAAAAGTAGCCTATGTGTTAATCCAGGTCTCCAGCTATCTACATACTGAGTTTCAACGCAATCGGTCCAGTAGTTTTTGCGTGAAGGAGTAACAAACATACACACACACATACACACACACAAACTTTCACATTTATAATATTAGTAGGATTATTAAATTATTATTATTTAAATTATTAACCAAAATTAAATTAATAATTAACCAAAATTAGCCAAATCGGTTCAGCCATTCTCGTGTTTTAGCGAGACTAACGAACATCAATTGATTTTTATTTATATAGATATAGATAAACTGAACCAATATGATAGATGAAGCATCTCACCTCACCTCACACATACGCGTAATACTATCTGCCTCCTTAATAATTAAAAACTAAATATTTCGTAAAAATAGCGAAAACTTCTTAAAAACCGGTGATCTATGGACAAATGGTCATAGTGGTCATCAAATACCTGACATTATATTATGTCACCATGTGGTCAATAAATATCAATTTGAACAACAAACTTTGAAACGAAAAATTAGCTAGGTACCTATTTCCAGAAATTTATAATTTTGTTACCAAGAAAAACAATGAAAGTATAACTACTTATAATGAAACAATTCGATCTTTTCGAATTCGATTTTTCTGGAAAAGATGTTACGCGTTACGAAAACGTGAAACGAAAAACCTTAAGAGAAACTAACCTATATGAAAAAAACGTAAAGGAAACTTGACTTCATGAATGAAAGTTAGTAGTTTTAAGATCGATTGCAGAATATAATAATATGCAAAATATATATCGACCCTTAAAACAACAAATGGCGTAAAAGCCATTTTACCAAAATGACTTATAAATGCCATTTTGTTCAGTTTTTGAAGCTCTATCGATCTGTATATTTGAAATGTTCAAATTCGCAAAAAAATGGCTCTTACATCCAATATTTTTTAAGAAAAAATTCCAATAATTTTATGATTTGTGTCGTTATAACCAATATTAAAATCGAAAACTGCAAATTTGGGGCGTAAAAGACTTAATTTCTTAGTGATGTGGTTAATATTACATTTTACGATTATATCGAAGTAAATAATATCAAAGACAACTTGTTTTAAAATGCAAGACTTTTAAAAATAGGCTTTTACTACAATTTAATAGAATTAAGTTTTACAAATATAAAACGTTAATAATGTCGTAAAAGACAATATTTTATTAGAATTGGCTTATACGTCAATTTTTCAGCGTAATAATCAAAACCGAGTTTTTATCTCTTGATCGTAAAAACCAAGACGGTAGGAAAATGGTTTTCAATGTATTTTTTCATAAAAAAACTGGTAAAATTGAGCAGTGTTTATCAGAAAGCGACCATCATAAATTGACTTAAATTGCCTACGAGCCAAGGTGCATGTTCCTTCACATTCTCCGCTTACATGGGACCTTCTAGCTTGTTTAAATCCCGAGATATTAAACGGTCAAATAAAACCATTGAGGTTTTGACTCATTTTTGTTGCAAAAGAAGACCAACCTAGCCGGCTGGCTGCAGAAAGTATTGATTTATTGATTAAATTGAATTACGCAAAAGCCGACCATTTGTTTGGCTGGCTTCTACAATAAAAATTTCATTGAACAAAATTTCATTATTACTTTGCAGAAGGCGACCACTCGATGGTCGCTTTCTGCAAAAATAGTTTTAATCAATGTATCATTTCTCATACAAAAATCTACTGTTTTAATACGAAATCATGTAATTTTTTTAACCAAACTTTATTTTGCAGAAGCCTACCAATATTATTATACAATTCAGTTTACCAATAGATTTTGAACTGTGAGGTGTGTATAGTGTGTGAGTGTGTCCTAGTCCATGCAGTGACCTGGTACGCTCCTTGATCAGAGATCTTGCTTTGCTGAAAGGTAGTGGCACGTCCGGTCTACTAACTTCTGACCCTCTATGCGCAAGCTCATCACTGCATCATCACCTCTTTAGCTACTGTGCCCCTTGATCCACCACTGCAGAGTCAGTTGTTTGTTCTCACTGACTGTTTATGACATTTGTAGCCAAGCTCTTGAGTTTACAATGTGACAGTCCAGAGTTTGCAATACCGATTTCCTGTTGGAAAGGATGCGAATGGATAGGTCACTTACTTTCCTGAAGGCAATGGCCTGCGCTGCTGCCTTTATGATTCCCATAGACTCCGCTTGAAAGACGGTATTGTGAGTATCTATATCTAGTGAAGGTGAAAATTTGATGTATCTGTTTTGGACCCATCTGTGAAGATCGTCAGCTTCTTGGGATTGAGACCTTGCCAGTTGTCGTCCTCATGCAGTAGTATTTTGTATTTTTACCAATTACATACCTCTTGGGGACCTTCGTTGAAGATAGGAAAATGTACTATTAGGTATGAGTATCAGGGAGTGAGGACCCCTGTTATTTCTCCATAGGTCTAATTCATATTCTTGACTTATATGGAGATGTAATGGTGTCAAATCGAGCCTGAGTTTTAGGGGCCGTTGGTACCGTTCTAAGACAGCCTGTTATCGCCCTACAAACCATTCTTTGAAATTTAGTTAGTTGTTCCACTACCGTGGTCAGGCTGGGTCTTGGCCATCATACTAACGCACCGTAACGGAGTCAAATGATTTTTTTGTTTGAGACACAGGATGATTTAGCTAGCATTCTTCGACAATGCCAGAGAGCTATGCTGGCTTTGTCGATTTTCTTGCCTAAGTTGCTGCTTCAATTGAGTTTGCAATATTGTATGATACCAATATATTTTACCTACAGTGATAGCTGGAGTTCAGTCTGGGAGGGCCTGTATTCATCCTGGGCCCGCTTGTTTGGAAACATAATTACTACTTCTGTTTCCCTAGGATTGACTGAAAAGTCATACTCCTCGCACCATCGTACGATCTATCTTCTTCCAGATTGGGAGAGATCGCAGACAGCGCTAGCTAATTTACCTCAGACGAGTATGACCAGATCGTCAGCAAACTGTAAAGTAGCGATTATTGTTAAGTTTGGTGATTCGATCATTGAAATGACCAAGTTTCACAGCAGTGGCAATAGCACTCCCCCTTAGGGAGAGCTTCTTATCACTGGAGCCGCCACTGACTCACCTGCAAGCGCACTATTCACTTGTTTAACATGTTGTTGACCCAGCGAATGGTAGTAGGGTATACACAGTATCTCTGCAGCGCAGCTATTATACTACAGAAGTGGGTCCTGCTGAAGGCCTCCACGTCAATGATCAGTCCCGATACAAATCCCCTTCTGGTCAATGGCCTCCTCAATACTATTTACCACAGCGTGAAGTGCTGATTTTGATTTCCCAGCCCTGTACGCATGTTGATTACAGTGCAAGAGTAAATTGTAAAGCGGCCTATCTCTCAGCTTCCTGTTACACAGCTTCTTCATTGCTTTTAACAAGAAGGAGATGAGACTGATCGACCTGAAGGATTTACTAGTGTAGTCACTCTTACCAGGTTTAGGTACGAATACCACGTTTACCTCTCTCCATTTAGGTGGGATGTACCCATGGTGGAGGCATGCTCTCATTGCTTTGGGAAGTTGGTCTAATCCCCATTGCAAAAGGGCGGGGAAAATGGTGGGGAAAAGGGGAAAAGCGGGGAAAAGGGGAAAAGCGGGGAAAAGGGCGGGGAAAACGGGGAAATTGAAAACTGCTGATACAGCATTTGAGATTTTCGTTATGATTTTACCTGCAAAAGTCAAAGTCAGGATGTATGTATACGTACCATCGGGTTTACGGATAGATCCGAGCACCGCAGTAGACTGCAAAACCAAGACCTTTATAACTCTATTTGCTTCACAAAAGTCCCTGCTTCCTCTGGATCTTAGTTGCTTAATGTATAGGGTCTTAAAATCAATGCTTTAACAAGATTTCTACATATACATTTTATTTATTTACCTGATTTTGACACTTTTTCGCAAGTAGACCATCGGAGATGGTTTTTCCTAAATTTATTCAATTAACTAAAATGGTTTTTGCAGAATGCATCTACTTCGATGGTCTACTTCTGCAAAATACATATTTCAAAAAAGGGTTATAAAGTCAAACGAGACTATTACTAAAAACGTTTTTTTACATAGTAAATAAAGGTTTTTGATGGAGTTTGATAGCTGTAGTGATAGCTAATTCTATATACTATATTATGCAAATTTTTATCTATTTTATGGCTACAAAAAAAGCTTGACAAAGAAAACATAAAACACGCTTTCACGATTTTCGTCGATGGTCGCCTTCTGCTAGACACTGCTCAATTGATGTTGGTGTTCAAGTTGAATTTAATTTCTCAATTCATTCTTCGCTAAAAATAGCGAAATGTTAGATTTACTGGTACTTTTTCAAAATTTTGTGTTGTATTTATTGCAATATTTAATACATTCGGTAATTATATTTGTCTTTTATTTCTTCAAAAACCCAAACATAGATGTTCCCTAAGTCTTTTACTCCAAGTGCGCATAACCTGTTTAACTTGCAAAGTATAAAATTCACGGCGTAAAGGCCAGTTAGAGCAAAATTTTTTGTAGTAAAAGACATGCTATCTCGGAAACTAGCATAGGCCCTACAATATTAGGTTTTTATAATTATACACATGAAAATTCTAAGAAAATACAACTTTAATTGGTTATTATAGCTTTAATACTTTAAGAGATATTGAGGAAACAAAGTTACCAATTTTAGTTTTTTGGCTCTCCTGAAAAGTAGCTTTTTGGCTTTTACGCCATTTGTTGTTTTAAGGATCGATATGTTAGAACCATAGAAAGATAATGAAAACATGTGTACCTATGTAGGGGTACAAAAGGTCCACTATTAAACTTTATTCATAAAATAGGCAGAATCGCAGACCCTGATAGTTTGGCTGTAATTATGAAGTTCAGGCTGAAATCTGAATATTTTGACTAAAATTTCACCAAAGTCCAAATTACTTATGAACCAGTAAATATTGCAGAACATACAAGGGGGGTTAAATCGATAGGCACTGAGTTTCCCCACCCCCCAACAACCGATGATCGTACCGTAGAAAAAACTAAACAAACAAAATACATTTCCAGAAAATTATAATTTCCGTATAAAATGTCAATTTCATTTAAAAACTGTCGTCTGTGGCAAATTACGTAGGTAGATAAAACTCCTTTCTATGTGATCGTGACTTACAGACATCTATCTATCTATATATATAAAAATCAATTGCTGTTCGTTAGTCTCGCTAAAACTCGAGAACGGCTGAACGGATTTATCTTATCTTGGTCTTGAATTATTCGTGGAGGTCTAGGGAAGGTTTAAAAGGTGAGAATTTAAAGATCGGACTTACGCGGGTGAAACCGCGGGGCGCAGCTAGTTCTTCTATATAAATCATTATTACGAATAGGTATCTAAAGGTGCAACATGGAAATTACATCCTAATGAAACGATGACTACAACTTCATTCTAAACTGAATGATTTCGTAAAAAATAGGGAAAACTACATAAAAACAGGTCATCAGGTAAATATTTGGCTTATTGTCAATCTAAAAAACAATTTGTTTGTTTTCTTGTTATTTTGTTACTCATATCAAGGTTTAAATAGAATCTTTTAGTGGCTTTCACGCAAGTATCTGATAACTCATCTGTTGGCTACCAGAGGTTTAAAAGGCGACATTTTCCCGACATTCTCTTCTATAGCATACCTAACGTGACCATACGTCCCGCTTTGGGCAGGACAGTCCCGCTTTCAAACTGTGTGTCCCGCTGTCCCCGGCAAAGGAAGCAATGTCCCGCTTTCATATATAAATAAAGTGTCCCTAAACATTGTGATGACTTTCGAGCCGAAGATCTATACCAATTTTAACTGTTGGAAACATGAAAAATTACTTGGAGTAGTTCTACGAATGTTTGGTTAGAAGTTCCAAACGAATTCCTGGGCTGGGTAACATCATTGCTGGCAATTAATTTGGTACAAATATTACAACATTCTTTCGTTTTGTTGCAAAATCTAGCTCAACATTTCTTTGGACAAAATTCCATAGTTGTCCCGCTCTGTCTATAGAAAATTATGGTCACGTTAAGCATACCTAACTGTCAAAAAATGTTAGATTATCCCTTGGCAGTTGATAGATAGGTTATTAATTTCGATGATCCTGTTACTATAAAACTACTGGACGGATTGCGATAAAATTGCTATGTAGATACCTGAAGACCTGGATTAACACATAGGCTACTTTTTATCCCGATATTCCCACGGGATCGGGAGTTACGCAGGTGAAATAACGGGGCGCAGCTAGTAGGTACCTAACTCATCGTTTATCAGTACCCAATCTCGTGTCACAATGTTTGTCCTCAATGGACTCCTAAACCACTTAACCGATTATAATAAAATTCGCACACCATGTGCAGTTCGATCCAACTTGAGAGATAGGATAGCTTACATCCTGATATTCCCACGGGATCGGGAGTTACGCGGGTACGGTCACGGGGCGCAGCTAGTAGGTACCTAAGTAATCGTTTATCAGTACCCAATTACTAATTAAATATTTGAACGCATAATAAAACCATAATAAAACAATAAATTAACAGGAAAGTAAAGTGATTTTCAATAAATATGAAGGATATTGCACACAGCGCTGTCTAGCCCCATGCTAAGCAACTATAGGCTTGTGTTATGGTGGCCAGATAAAAGGTAGAATACCTACTTTACTTTTTTACTTTTTTCTTTTGTAAACACAAATTTAATTTATAAACAGAAACACCGAGACTACAATCAAATATCTGTAAGTCCCAATCTCGTGTCACAATGTTTGTCCTCAATGGACTCCTAAACCACTTAACCGATTATAATAAAATTCGCACACCATGTGCAGTTCGATCCAACTTGAGAGATAGGATAGCTTACATCCTGATATTCCCACGGGATCGGGAGTTACGCGGGTACGGGTCACGGGGCGCAGCTAGTAGGTACCTAAGTAATCGTTTATCAGTACCCAATTACTAATTAAATATTTGAACGCATAATAAAACCATAATAAAACAATAAATTAACAGGAAAGTAAAGTGATTTTCAATAAATATGAAGGATATTGCACACAGCGCTGTCTAGCCCCATGCTAAGCAACTATAGGCTTGTGTTATGGTGGCCAGATAAAAGGTAGAATACCTACTTTACTTTTTTACTTTTTTCTTTTGTAAACACAAATTTAATTTATAAACAGAAACACCGAGACTACAATCAAATATCTGTAAGTACATAAATATTTTTTAGAGGCGAGAATCGAATCCGCAACGTTTTACATCGCAGGCAGGTTAAAATCAGTAAAAATACAATTTTTACGTAATTACCTCAGATTTGTCATACTTATACAACACGAATCATTAATTTATTGTACTTTCCTACCTTAATTAAAGGGATTGAATGCCGGAAGGCCGTGAAATTACAAAAACTAATGTTACTTATTAAAATAAATACAATGAAATTATGATCGAACAGCCATAAAAAATGTAATTACTAATTATGTATTTCATTATTAAAATTATTAAAGTTACATTTGAATTGAGAACCTCCTCCCTTTTTACAGTTGGTCCTTCTTTTTAAGTAAAAAAAATATACTTATCCAAAAAAATCAAGTCATTTGTTTATCTAGTTTTTAGGTCCCCTTTTAGTTTTACGTAAAAATCATTACTTACATAATTTTAGCCTTTATCTAATGATGGTTTATTTTATACACATTATCTTTTATCCTTGCTATTCAGAGCACTGTAGTGCCTAGGGCATGTGTATTGGAGTATGCTTACCTAGAAACTATCATCCTCTCAGCTTAGTCAAACGTGTTCAGAGGAAAGAACATATAAATGGCTAAACTAGTTACAAATCAAAATGACGTAATTAACTACGTAATTGAATCACATAATTGAATATAATAATATCTTTTGGCATTAGAGTAAGTATAACATCACTACATAGTATAAAACAAAGTCGCTTTCTCTGTCCCTATATCCCTTTGTATGCTTAAATCTTTAATTTTTTTTTTATATAGATTTTTTTTTAATAACTTTATCTTTTTTTAATAGATAAAGTGATTCAAGAGGAAGGTTTATATGTATAATACATGCATAATATAGCCGTGCGAAGCCGGGGCGGGTTGCTATTTATTATAATGATGGAAAATTTACTTATAATTATGATGAAATTTAATTTTCAAAATGGAAATAATTATAGGTAACTTCATTTTATAGTCTGAAACTAGTGCTCTTCTAGTGTTTACAATAGATAGTAATCGAAATCGGATAGTCCATTTATGGAGGAAGGCTATAGGCCATTTTTTTTGGATATTCCCACTGGACTTGCGCGGGTGAAACCGCGGAGCGCAGCTAGTTTTTAAAAAACTGTCAATAGGCTATCGATCATCAACACTATCCTATGTTGAGAACATAATTTCCCAACGAAATACCACCTGTAATAGGCCTTGAAACTATTATTCGAATAATGACTCAATTTACAATAATTGACAAGAGATAAACGAGTAACATCGGGTCACTATTAGAGTATTCATATTGCAATATGACGATATCGTCCTAAAGTCTTAATATAAATACGTCATAGTTACTAGAATGAACGCTAAATGCCTTTAGTAGCATAACATCTGGATCTTAAAACGTTGTAATTTAAAATACTTACTATTCTAAAAGCAAATCGTCTAGATTAAAAAAAAATCTTTAGTTACTAAATAAACATGGACGTGTTATTCAACGCCTAGCTAGTTAAATAAAATATAAGGGTTTAATGAAAATTATTATGTTCTAATGGCGTAAACCACATTGACAAATATAAAATTATTATGAAATTTCTGAAACTACAAGAGCTACAAGTCTTAAAATTCGCATGTAGGGAGCACTAAAAAGGGGTTTTTTCACCTCTAAGGGTAAAAAAAGAGTTAATAAAGTTTGTAGGTTATAGTAACTAGACATGTATTCTATGTTTGTAGATAATCAATATGATTTTTAAAGGGACACTAACGCGGGGTAAACCCGCTGGTGTATTATATTTTAAATTCAAATTAGGTCTAGTTTACATAAAACTATATAGGTTTTTAAATTTCGCGCGCGTGCGGTGTCCGCTCTAATTAATGAATCGATAAATGTAATCAGTGATTATTTTAAATACCAAATAATTGATTATAAGTTAAGTTTCTACAGTAATTTTTCTTGTAGACTGAAACTACTGGACCGATTTTGATTAAACTTGGTTTGAGGATACATTGAATCCTTAGGAATAAATAGGTTAATTTTAATTCCGATATTCCAACGGGATCGGAAGTTACGCAGGTGAAACCGCGGGACACTGCAAAAACATGTGACTCTTGATCTATTTAAAATACCTAATAAAATATTATAAATACCTACTCATAACAAATAGATATATTTCTAGGTTATATTTACCTTTAGCTATCGCCGCGAAAGCGATTAGAACAACGAGAAAACACCACTTCATTTTGTAAATATATCAAAATATCATAACATATCACTTTGTCAAACAAAATATCACTTTAAAACAATAGTTTAATTATTTATTTGTGTATCAGTGATGCGCGCGCGCCGCTCTCAACCCGTGAAATAACACTAAATAGTTATAGGATAGTGTTGTGACACAGAATAAATAATACTTAGTATGTATGAAGTCACGTTTTAATAGCGAATGTTTTGTCCCGCTCTATCACATGACTCTAGGCTTGATAAAAGGAGAGGTAATTATAGTCAGCGCGGTATGTATTGAGTCGCCGCGCCCACCTGCGCCCCGATCTGCGGCGTTTAGTAACAAACTAGCTTTTACATGCGATTCCTTCCGCGAAGGGTATTTTTCAAAATCCTTTTTTAGAAAAATATTGGAACGAAGTTCAAATGTCAGTCTGATTTTGAAGTGTCGTTTAATACGTTTTCGGAGGTGCTGATTCCGAATCTGGGATCCGTTTTCAGACCGAATTGACATCTGCCAAATGTCAGTCTGATTTCGGAGTGGGGTGTCGTTAAATACGTTTTCGAGGGTGCTGATTCCGAATCTGGGATCCGTTTTCTGATCAGAGTACACAATCTTCTTAAAACAAATATATATTTCAAATCATTTTATGAATATAGTTATTTATGCATGAATTATCAAAATAAAAGATAGGGGTGGGTAGAGAAAATGAGAGCCTAGCACGTTAAGGATTAATTATGCCAACTCTGCATACGAAAGGAACTTCGTTCCCAACGCGTGTCCCGTGACACCGTGACACGCGTTTATGATCTAAAAATACTAAATTGTTTCTTCAACAAACATTATTTGTGTTAACCAACTAAAAAAAGAAGGTTCTAAATTCGATTAAAAGTATTTAACCTAGGCTAGTTATCTGGTCACCATATTACAAGCTCAATTGTTTAGATGGCGCTACATCCATTGTCGGTAAAAAAGTATATCACCTTGGTTTTGATAAAAAAAAACTTTAAAAGGAAGTAATCTGGTACTTCCTTACTAACTTTTCATATTAGAGGAGCAATATTGCCTCCTGCTCACATGTTTCATAGCCTCGCGGGACGCGAGTCGCGAAGTAGAGTACGTACACTAATTCGCAGGTAAAATTACTGCAAATTGAAGCGATTCCAGATGCCACGTTGTTCGTCACTTCCGGCGCGGGCGCAGCGCACCGTCATATAGTGAGCAGAGTATAAAGTTAGTCAGTGAAGTATTCTGAGACTAAGCATTAAGTTTGTTTATTAGGTCAAATTGTTACTTTGTTGATAGATTGCCATGTTTTCGTACATTTTGGCTGTATTATGTACCTACTAGCTGCGACATGCGGCTTTACCTGCATAGCAAGTAGCTAATGTAAACTAACCTAGTGTTATTTTTCACAAATAAGTAAATAAATGTCAATTTATTTTTATATAATAATTAGAAATTCCATTTTATTTAACCTTTTAGTATAACTTAAATCAAGAGTTTAGTAGAACATTTAATTACCATAATGTTTGTCATACATTAACTTGTGTATACTAAACTCGTCCTACACACTTACGGCTCTCGATTGGATAGGGACGATGGGGAACAGTTCGAGGCGTTAATAAATTAAATGAGGTAAGTATTTTTAACCTTGGACTGGTCCTATTGCTTTTTTTCCTTTCGGCCGCGTACGTAACTGTGTTTTGTTACCAGTTACAAAATAAGAAAATTTTCTCCTTTCACGTAACCAGTTACAAACTAACATCTTTTCGGTCGCCTTTGTAACTATGTTTTGTAACCGCATCAGCCAGTATCTTAAAAGTAAGTACCTAGGTATATTTTCAAAAGTTATTTTTTTTAATGCTCGCCTATTACATCCTGAAAGGAACACAGACTGCGAAGTTACAAACTCGAAGCTCTTACTCTTTTAGTAGGTATCAGAGATTTTCTTAATGAATCTTTTTCTCTTTATATCAGGCAACAACAGTGCAGAACCAAAACTGCTTTTATTAGAGACTAGCGACCCCCTCCGGATTCGCATGGCTATATTAAGCATGTATTATATATATAAACCTTCCTCTTGAATCACTCTATCTATTAAAAAAACCACATCAACATTCGTTGCGTAGTTTTAAAGATTTAAGCATACATAGGGAAATAGGGACAGAGAAAGCGACTTTGTTTTATACAATGTAGTGATAGTGATAGCGATGACAAACAAGTGCCTCTGACTGAATTGACTGACTCACATAACCTAACCTCTTTCTGTGCCGCTACAGGTTTCAGGCATCCTGCTTCAACTCTCTCGTATGAATCGGTCAACCCATTTATCTAAGAGGATAATGTATAAATAAATCTATGTATGAGGATAAGTATTTAATTTAATTATCTATACCTACTAATAAAATAATAATATACAAAATATTTCCCTTTATAATAGTACTATTAAAAAGGCAAATATTTTTTCGTATTTTTGTCTGTAACGAATAGGCTGTACAGATGTTGATGAAACTTGGTATGAGGATACATTGATTCATTGACAATAACATAGGCTACTATCCCGATATTCCCATGGTATCGGGAGTTACACGGGTAAAACCGCGGAGTGCTGCTAGTGATTCATAATTGTTTAATATTTTCCCTCACGTCAATTAAATCAGTAGGTATTATACATGTAAAATCGTAAACAAAAGTCCAACTAATCAAATAACCCGCCCCTACTCAAACATCCCCACGTATTTTGTTCCCCACCAGATGGGGGAAACACTAGGGTCCGTATTAATAAACCGAACTCAATATCGATTTCAATCTTAAGTTTGCTCTTGAGTTGTTGCGCTGATTAATAAACCTATATTAAGACGCGATTAAAGAGCAACGTATCACTTGAGACATACCGTATTAATAAATCAAACTCAGCTCTCAAGATATGTCTCAAGATGTAGTTTCATGAACTCAAGTCTGATTGCGGGCCATACAAATCTTACATTTTTTAAAATATTTTCACATTAAAAACAAGTTGACGGCAAAATATGACGACACTTCCTACCATAGGGTAAGAACATATCATTCAAGATAAGAACAAAGCGTTATATTCAAAGTCGCTCTCAAGATCAGTCTCAAATCTCAAGAGCTATATCAGCCTGGTTAAAACTTGAGTTATATCTATTAATTAACGCCTAACTTAAGATAGTGACCAAATCTCAAGACTCACTCGACTGATACGCACTCAAGATCGATATTGAGAGCGATTTATTAATACGGGCCTAGGACTCTTACATTAGCCCTTTTTTTTTTAGAGAGTTATGAAATTTTCAAACTTTGTCCCCTTTTTTTTCACTCTCTAAGCCTAAGGGGAAGAATTTCGGAAAATCCTTTCTTATCGGATGCCTACGTCATATAAAGAACATACCCTCATAGTTTCAGGTCTCTACGAACAGCGGTTTAGGCTGTGCGTTGATCCGTCAAACAGGACAAAGCATTTTATAATGTATAGAATAGTTATGTATATTTCCGATTATGTATTAATATACATTCTGTGGTTAGTATGAAACATCGATGTATGAAATGAAATATACGGCAAATGCCAGTCTGATGACACCAGTACCATTATTCACTAAGGTTCAAGTCGTTGGGCGCGCGTGATTAGGGGCGGAGGGGGAGAGGTTTTTGTATGGCAATCTCGCCCTAATCACGCGCGCCCAACGACTTGAAACTTAGTGAATAAAGGCACAGTACGTCCAGTGACGCCACGCCACATGAGTAAATAAGCCACGCCATGCGCCACGATATGTCTCTCACTCGATGACCCTATAATATATTCTAAGAAGTGATTGTTAGAAGTAGGTATATGATTACCTTCTTGATGGATTTACCATAGATTTGAACTGTTCAACCCAGTGATAGGTACGCCTAATAATCTACCTACTGTTCTTGGAAGTTGCATTCGTTTCCGTAGCTTATGGGTCAGAGTTGGTTGACATTTAATTTTGTCAATACGTTGATTTTTCCGGTTTTTAGAGATTCGTCCTTAAAGAGTAGAAACTGGACCCTCTACTTAGACTCCACTGTCTGTCTGTCTGTCACCAGGCTGTATCTCATAAACCGTGAAATCTATATACCTATGTAGTTGAATTGAAGATGATTAGAAATCGAATAAACATTAAAATCTCTTGCATTAAAAATTATACTACGCTACCTTGCGATTTAGATTATATGGACCCGTTGAGAAATGAAATATTATTTGTTTTAAAATGTCGTGGATCCATTGGGAAGTATGACATAGTCGTGGATCTCTGGGAATTAGTCTGTTATTTATTTATTTTTAACCGACTTCAAAAAAGGAGGAGGTTCTCAATTCGTCTGTATGTTGTTGTTTTTCCTCGACAGTACTTTGTACGAACGAATAGAGAGTCAAAGTATGGAAAATGGAAAAATAATAAGTACCTAACTAGCTGCGCCCCGCAGTTTCACCCGCGTAATCATTTTCTACGCAATTTTCTTAATTTTTTCTTACTTAGAAACTCCTTACAATAACAAGAGAACAAAAAAAAGGGTGCGTGTACTTATGTACGCGCGTGAGAAGTTATACTTCTTTGGCATTTAAAAAAAAAAAAAAATTAAAAATAAAAAATAAAAAAATAAAAAAAAAAATAAAAAAACTCGTCCGACAAAAAACTCGTCCGACAAAAAACTCGTCCGACAAAAAAAAAAAAACAAAAAAAAAAAAAAAACTCGTCCGACAAAAAACTCGTCCGGCAAAAAACTCGTCCGACAAAAAAAAAAACAAAAAAAAAAAAAAAAACTCGTCCGACAAAAAACTCGTCCGGCAAAAAACTCGTCCGACAAAAAACTCGTCCGACAAAAAACTCGTCGGGCAAAATACTCGTCCGACAAAAAACTCTGGACTGGAAAAGGATTGTCAACACAATCAATAAAGTTCAATTTAGATTTAAACAACTTCTCCCGTGAGAATTTTGTGTGACGTGAGAATTTTGTGTCTCGCTTTTGTAAAATTTCACTCTCATCATTTTTTCATAACGCGCCTAAAGAAGTATAACTTCAAAAAAGAATTAGCGAAATCGGAAATATTTACGGAACTCTTCGTGCGCGACTCCGATTCTCACTTGGCCAGGTTTTTTCTTGTACTTAATACAGGAAAAGAGAACAAAGAGTCTGTACTTGGAAGCAAATTTTAAAATAATAAGTTTCATAGAAAAACTAGGTCCACCCGTTCCTAAGAAAATCGGTGGTTACTCTGGTGACACACGGACAGACAGACAGATGGACGAGAAAGTTATCATCGGATAAAAAGGTTCTTATTGAAGGGACTTATTGACAAGTTCTTTCCTCTGGACATGGTCGACTAAGCTGAGAGGGTGGTGTAGGTTCTGGACAAGTCTATTTCATCTAATACATGCCACAGGCACTACCTACCGAGCTCTGAATAGCAGAGATTTAAAAAAAACTAGACAAAAATAATTATTGTAAGAAAATTAGAAATAAGATTTACCTACAATAATGATTGTCTTTATTTCAATAGGTATTTATTACCTACATAATATTTTGTTTATCCAAGCATCATCACTATCATAGTATAAAACAAAGTCGCTTTCTCTGTCCCTATATGTCCCTATATCCCTATGTAGGTACTTATGCTTAAATCTTTAAAACTACGCAACTCATAATTAATAACTCTAATAGATAATTAAAAAAAAACCGCATCAAAATCATGCGGTTTTTTTTAATAGATAGAGTGATTCAAGAGGAAGGTTTATATGTATAATACATGCATAATATACCCGTCCGAAGCCGGGGCGGGTCGCTAGTTTTCTTATTATGTAAATACATTTTACATGAATTTGTTGTTATAATTGTTGCAGCGCCATCTAGCGGAAAAATAATGAATTAAGTCGCAAAACTAGCAACCATTTTCTAATGAAGACTTAGTTTTATATATGGACAACAGATGTCGTTTTAACTATAATTTGTGAACTAAAAATGTTTATTTTATTTTTCTGCAAACGAAATCGAAAAGTTTGAAAAAAATTTACACTGGAATTAAATTGGAAGATTTCAAAACCGTTAAAAAATGACAGTTTAGTTAACCAAGGGTTTTCCGTTGATATAATATTATAGTTTATTGATTTCGACCTTTACTCCAAAGCTAGTATGTGAGAAATTGATTTTAGCAAAAAGGCCGCCGTTTTTTTGCAACTTTAACTAAAAGCCGATCGCGATGATAGTGTTGTCACATTTTGAAAAATCATTTTTCGCTAGCTTAATTAAGCTAATTTTCTCGATTTTTAAGTGAAAATAGTTCAAATAAAAAAAAAACATTGTTGTTTTTTAAATAATGTCCTGGGGGCACCCTAAAAATCCCTAAGAGATATGACACGGTTATCTTTACACACTGAACAAATATCTATCTTTAATAATCGCTGAAAATCCCTGAACAAATGTCCTCAAAGCACTGAAATGACCTCAACCGAGAACGTCCCCGACCAAGGTCCCCGAGAAGGCCAGACAACGGCCGCCAAAATAAAGGTCACAACTTAGCCCCTGCCAAGGCTACATTGCTAAAATTCGCCAAAATCCTTGGCAAAACCGTTTTACAATGCCATAACCTTCCCTCAAGGCAAAATCTTTGCTATCAGGGTTACAAGACACAGAATACAATCATAGTATATACGTACCATCAAACAAACTTACCTTTATGTTAAAGATGGCGCCACTGTCTTTACTTAAGTTTAAATTTTCCTAATAAACTTTAGTTCCAATAAAATCCGCCTGTATATAAATTGTATGCGTGACCTTACAGTTGGTTGTCCGCGTCCAAGGTTTGCGAAATTACTTCCGCATGTTTCTACTTTGCGGTTGTGAGTGGCGCTAGTGTCTATGTGAACTGTGAATTTTGTATGGATAAGTTTAGTATGAAAAAAATCCGTGTGTAAAATTTAAGTTGGTTTTTTTCTGTGACGTGGTTGTGACGTCACTGTGACGTAGTTTGACGATAAATTGTCGATGAATAGCTGTATTGAATACTGGCTGTGCCCCGCGGTTTCACCTGCGTTAATTTGAGGAAAAACTTACCTAGTAAAACATAAAAAAACCTAGTAAAACATCTTCGCAAATAATGCATTAATTTAAAATTTGATTGCCATAGCACCAAAATGTTGACTGTTTAGCTATCAAGGTTCATGAAATACAGCCTGGTGACAGACAGACGAACAGTGAATAAAAGGGTTCCGTTTTTACCCTTTAGGTATGGAACCCTAATAGGGTGTATGACGAGGCAACCTCAAAAGATAGACATGCTGCCACGGACTTTTTTTTTAAATTTATACGGGAACCGGGAACAATTTCGTCTTAAGACCACTGTGAAGCTGTAAATTTTCATACAAAAAGCGGCAAAGTTTAACGAAGTTCAATTTTGATAATTTTTGAAAATGTTCTAGATCTAATGGAAAACTAGGTTTAACCGTTATCATTTTAAAGAAATATTGCTTAAGATAAAAGTTATTAGTATCTGAATATCTATATTTTTGACTTAAAAACTTCATCGAGCGTTTCAATTGTTTTTAATAGACTAAACTGAATTACCAAAAAAGAAAAACGTATAAACCTAGAATAAGATGCAGTGAAAAAAACTGTGGGGAAAAAACACGATTATTGGAATTTAACAGTTTTCGGATTATATCAGGAATCTATCTCTCTTTTTCAAAATTAAATCAACATCGGTTTAGTAGTTGTTGTGCGATTTAACAAAATATGAATAAACTACTTAGATAGATAAATTATAATAAAAATTAAGCACTTGAATGAAATTGAGCATAAAAATGTCATTTATTATTGAAAATTATCTAAAAAAATCTTTAAAATATCAAAAATTGCAAACTTAACATTATTGTAACAAAAAATGGTATAAAATGGCAATTATTATTTAAATGGTATTTCTTAAAACTATAAAAGAACACAAAAATTATCACTATATTCAATTTTAGGGAGCAACTTAACTACACTTAGTTTTTTTTTCTAATTCAAGTTCGAACTTTAAAAGCCAACAGAGAGGTCTATTTACCCGACTACGGCGAAGCCAAAAGGGAGTTATGTTTTTAGTCAATGGTCTTTGAAAAATCTAGACAGATAAGGACCATGTCCAAAAGCGGGGCCACTATAACATTCTACTAGGTAATTTCGTTCCGAGCCTAGTGCCAAAACACAATGTGCACCGCCCACTTGAAGAGGCATGCAATGAGGACAAGCAATAATTAGTATTAGTGACACCATTCATAAACCACTACATCTGTTTCGCGTCTACACGACGCATCATCAGGATTGGACTCCGACCGCGGTATAAGGGCGACAAACGTTAGATACGACGTCGCTCCCCGAGATGTTGCCTCGCTGAACATTGGAACAAGAGAAACTCTTGATCAAGAGTTTGCTTGTCCTCATTGCATGCCTCTTCAAGTGGGCGGGAGGGCGGCATTTCATTTTGTGTTTTGGCACTAGCTCGGAATTAAAAACTAATTTTGACGTGAAAACTCTGAAAACCTTCTTTTATTTCGATCAAAAAAAAACCAAATCAGAATTCCAAGCTTCACATAATCCACTGCAGCTGCATCCTCAACACAGCCAGCCCTTCCTAAAATTGAAGCCATATTAGCTGCACTTAACTCAAACTCTTGATCAAGAGTTTGCTTGTCCTCATTGTATGTCTCTTCAAGTGGGCGGGAGGGCGGTGCACTTTGCTTTTTGTGTTTCGGCACTAGGCTCGGAACTAAAAACTAAATATTAAAACTTCCATTACAGATATGGAGTTTCGAAAAGTAACGCCGGATTCAATCTTCCACTAGGTAAGTTTCTCTCATAGCTAGAAATGCAAAATTACCAGACCGTTTTACCGAATTTAAGGCATAAAATATTTGCCTTGAACTACAACAAGTAAGCCAAATCTCATAAGAAAATTGTTCCTTAGAACAGCTTTTTGTTTTAATTTGTCATCTCAATAAATTATTTATGAATGTCATGTAATTCTTATTTTTTTTGACGTAAAAACTCTGAAAACCTTATTTTATTTCAATCAGAAAAAATCAAATGAGAATTCCATGCTTCACATATTCCACTGCAGCTGCACCCTCAACACAGCCAACCCTTTCTTAAAACACTTCCTTCCTAAAATTGAATCCATATTGGCTGCACTTAATTTTAAGTATCCTCGCGAGCTGCGGCGGGCCACAGTAGAAGACGGTGACCTTCCCTTTGTGCTGTTCTTGTAGCTGTTTGAATACTTTGTCCCAGTTGGGGCGGCCGGCGTTTGTGCGAGTCTTTAGGCCTGTGATTAGATCGCGTTTCTCCTGGAAATAATACCAAGCAAACACTGGTTAAAACACATGTTTCACTGGAGGGTAAAAAGCCAAAGAAGAAGTTTGCAGCAATTCTTGCAGTTTTTGAACAATACATCAGCAAAATCAATAACAGTCAACCCAACACATCCGCGCCTGTTGTCGTAAATTTTACTGATACAATGGAGTAGGAAAAAAGACATTTTTCGCAAGATAGGAGGAACCTTTTGCGATCTGTAAACATTTTGACCAGTGTTCCAGTGTCAGTTCCTTTTTCCGGCCTTATATTAGTACCTTCTCATGCAGCAAGTCCAAAGCCAGCTGCAAGCCGACTGCCTTCATGTCGTTCCTTTGCAGCGCGCTCGTGATATACATGTGCATCTCGAGGAACCGTTCGTGGTCTGGCAGCCTCTGCTCAGCTTGCTCCATCTCCAGCTGAGAGAGGAGGCTCACGAACCACTCGAAGGAACGCTGTTCACGATTTATCCAGAAGAAATCCACCTGGGGAAGGAAGTTGGACGTTTGAATTAAAAGACGATAATTAGTCTTAGATTTTTGTAAGATACGTCAATATTCTGGTATGTTCAGTTTACTTATCACAAAGAAACCAAGGTAGCTTTTCTAAACGATCTTTATGTGTCTCAAATATTAATTTGCACAACTTTGGAGAATTTTACCTGATGCAGACACGCCATTTGTTAAGTTTGTAAAATCTTGCTTTTGTTTGCTATTTTTTAGTTGGATAAGGGTGAGAGGAGTGTATTTAAAGCTACGTTCATGACTCATGGTCCCAACAATTTTGTTCTACTGGGCTCATGGATCTATTAGTTTTGGGCTCGCTATATCATTAGACGAAACTGATCATTCTTAGAAGATCCATTGGCCAGATCCAGGATGTATCTATTGAGATATTTTTTTCTCATTGGATCCAGATTTCAAATTGTGGATCTACTGAGATTTTTCTTTCTTAGTTGATTTCTTCATTCATCATAGATCTAGGTAGATAGGTGGTGGTGCTAATGAGTACGGGAAGATGATGGGGATGTAAAGTGGATGTGTATAAAATCACCTACCTTTCTTAGCCTCATGTTATAACTAGGCAGGCTATCAGTCCAACAGTGGCCGCACTTCGCACAGGTCTGTCTCGCCTGCCAATACCGATACATGATAGCCTGTAGGATGGAGGCGAACGGAGTGACGCCGATACCGGCGGCTATTAGAGCTGCGTGCTGGGATTGGAAGATGTGAGAAGACGCTGCACCGTATGGACCGTCGATGTAGATCTGAAGGAAGACAGATTTACAATAAAAACAACACGAAAAGAACATAGGCAGATATAGGAACTGCCGACAGAACTGTATTCCAAACAGTTGTCACACTTATAAGTCCAATTTTAGCATGCCGGTGACGGCAACCCGTGGGATCTCTCCCTACCAATAAAGATTAAATTTTTCTCGTTTTCTGACGATTTCACACAATTTTGTAGCAAATTCAAAAGAGAACATCCACGTGAATTACCATACTCACTTCTAAAGGTTTCCCGACAGGTAAATTAGCGATCGACTCCTGACATTCCAAATCTTTATCATCCTCTTTATCCACTTGAGTTTCCACGTCTTTATCTGGTGATATCGACTTTGAAAGACGTCTTCTGGCTAAGGTGATGATGCTCTCGTTGCTGCGTCTTCTCTCGCAGTCTTCAAAGCTTGGTGTCTTGAAGGCAATGATGGGAGGTTTCGTTCTCATGTAGCGGAACCTGTGTTCCAGATCCTTGAAAGAAAAAAATCAAATGTGAGATTT
This sequence comes from Idaea aversata, assembly GCA_907269075.1. Lineage (NCBI taxonomy): Eukaryota > Metazoa > Arthropoda > Insecta > Lepidoptera > Geometridae > Idaea > Idaea aversata. Next base: position 11,545,622 of record OU026106.1, read on the forward strand.
TTTGTTCCTTCATCACTGTCTAGCTAGACTGATTTAGAAGAACATAAAGCTAGCCATAGTTTAGATACAACGGGAAATCTTCGGTAAAAGCAATAAGTTCTTCATTATCTTACCTTATGCTGAGGTGACTTGTAACTAGATATATCTTGTATCGCAGGAGATAACTGAACACTGTCAATCATTGATTCTGATCTGAGGAAATCACGCAACCTGAAATCAATGAATCATGTGAAGTCGGTTACCTTAATTTGTACCTCCGTCAAAACCATGTCAAGCATTTAGGTTTAGGTTTAAAGATCTTTATTCTCAAAAAAGACATGACTGTCACTTACATGAGAACTTAATTTTGCAATTAAGCATTTGCATAAGATGGAATGGAACGAATGCTTGAATCAACTGTTCTGGTTAACTACTTGATGCAGATTTTAATGCTTGTGTCAACGACTGTAAGGTTTAAAAGCTTCCGCGCAGCATTTAGCCCTAGTCATCAAGTGGCTGGCTACAGCAGCAGGCATTCAGAGGTTTCATTCAGGAATTTTATGTTCGAGGTTACGAGCATGAATTACTTATACAAAGATTGTGCTAACACGCTTGAACTTCTTGACTCTTTCTTTGATTATGTCATGAATATTTAACAATACTGAGTTAGGAACTTACGCCAATTTCTTCGTTCTCTTTTGTACATCTGGCATAGATATGGATTTCTCCAACAGACGTTGTGGTGATAGTGCAGCGGAATATTTCGAAATTGGGGATAGATTTACTGTGAACAAAACATGGTAAGTCACTATATTATTTGCTGATTAACGCAGATCCTAAACAGCTGGGTCTAGAAATTTTTCATAGGGTTTCTCATCAGAACCTGAATGGCATGATTCTTAATAAATAGTGCAAAATATTTACATTAAACCAAAACTAAAACGATTTACGTTTGCCTACTTTTCTGGTGAATCGTAACTAAAAACTTAAGCAGTTTACCCCCTTTCTGTGATTCTTTTGTTTTATACTTATTTGCCGCTGTCAAACCTTCAAACTGAGGAGCACCGTTCCCGTTGCCACCTTCTAGATGTGTTTCCAGAGGAACCTCCAATGATACCTTCTTTTTTTTCCTGAACGACCCAAATCCTTTGCTCTTGTTGCTTTTAGAACTTTGATTTGAAGTTGATCTGGCTAATTTCCTAAAAAGAGAAACGAACTTATTATTAATACATCTTAAGGCTATAGGTAAATTTTCCCTAAGTTTTCATTAGTCACTGCAATTAATCTCAACCTTTTTAATCAAGAAATCTACTCTAATAATCCTTACTCATGTCTCGTTTCCTCTACTTGTGGTGGTGCTTGCAACCTCGTCTGTTCTCTCTCGAAATACGCGTAAAGTCTATTGGTCCACTCGCCGACTCCACGCACGTGCAGCCAGATGTAACCTGTGTACAATTTTCGCTTAATTTGGGACTAGAAGATAGATAGGGGCACATGGTGAAAAATGTCAAAGAATATTCTTTGACATATATTTATTGAGGGTTTCTCGGGGAATAGTTCCATTATGCAAGGAAGTTTAACAGGCCCATTCATGGTGAAAGATAATTTCTTAGATAGCGTCATGTTTCAAGCTATTTGGAACTGCGTAAGAAAAAAAACCAGAAAGGAAACCTAGACTCCAAGTAACATTTCTCCGACGTACCTTCGAGTTCAGGCGCACTGCTGATAGTAAATGGATGCCACTCGTACATGGCAATAGCTGGTATATTGACGAAGACGTAGTCTCCGGCGTGGAACTCGAAATGGGCGGGTCTTTTGATGACGAGGTGTGTGACGCGAGAGGGGAGGAGGATGCCTGATGATATGTAGGTCTTGCTGCGTTCCGACCTGGGTAACAGAAAGGTATAAAAGTCTCCTCGCGACTATGACTATTGTAACATAGTCGAAACGTCAAGGTAAGAGAAATAAAAATAGAAATACGCAATTAAGACCCGGGAAAATGATAATGAATACAAATCGTGTGAGTTTAAAAAAAATTATGAGCCTTACATCATCCAGACATATCTCAAGACACGTTCAGTGACGTAGATAGCTCCGGGTACCACGAACCATTTGTAGAAATTGGGTGCGTGCAAGATGAGCAGCACCCAGAATGGAATGTACAGGAGGTGGGTCCAGTAGAATATCTGAAACGGGAAAATAAAGGTTGTTTAAGATCAGCAGTGATTTAGAAAAACAGCTGCTATGGGGATGCAGTGATCGTTCGCGAATTTATTGCCACCATTGTAGTTTCTGGTACGACGTAGAATCTAGTCCACTTGCATAGCTGTGCTCCAGGCACATAATACCTTCCCTCTTTAAAATATCCGAGGGACAAAACGCAAAGCAAAATGGATATTTTATAGATATTAGTAGGTTTGGTACCCATTTTTTTTTACAAAACTCTGGCTACAAATGGAAATCATTCCCAGTTAGCCCACAAGTCACCCCTGTTGCTAAACGCGCTAGGGTCGAAGGTTGAAGAAATGCGCCTTATACATCATCCCGCCATTCGCCGTAGGGGGAGTAGCGAGGGTAAGTGAGGCTCTCTACTGACCTGAAGATGGTGGGTGGCTAGAAGTTTACCCACTAAAACTCCACCGGTTCCTCTCTCGCCGTGATGTCGGCGCTACGGGAACGGAAGATTCAAAGCCTAAGTTGCCTAAAGTCTTACCTTAAAACTACCTCTTCTTCTGACGAAACTCTGGCTACAGATGAACATCACCCCCAGCAGGCCCACGAGTGTAACCCCCGTGGGGTTGGCCAGTCCTCCGACTAAGCCAAACGCCCCAGGGTCGGAGGTTAGAAGCCATTGGTACAGGGTGTAGTTGCCAGAGTTTACTACAGGATCATTTACTACTATCAAACCTGGAAACAATGATAGAACAGAATGGAGTAGAATTTCTACATTACAATTAAATTGATGGTATTTCATGAACTAGATGTGCAAAAATGATATAAGCATTTAAAGTCACGTATTCTTCATTTACTTTATGAGCATCTGACGCCATTACTCATATAGGAACTTTAAGAACGTAACCTCCTTGCAAACTAGTCATTTTTGTTCTATTTTTTGCCATTATTATTTCATTCTTTCAGCGATTATGTTATAAAAAGAGACCTATAAGGTGTGAGTGAGTATTTTGTTCGATCTCCACGTAAAACTAGTGAATCGATTTCGATTAAACTTGGTAGACAGCTGCAACTTTGGGATTCTCATAGTGTACTTTTATCCCCATATTCCCCACCGGTTAAAAACAGCTATTATAAGCAATTTCATGTTCAGGACAAATCGGATTGATTTATTTACGATTAGCTGCGCCCTGCGGTTTCACTCGCGTAAGTCCCGATCCCGTGGGAATATCGGGATAAAAAGTAGCCTATGTGTTAATCCAGGTCTTCAGCTATTTATATACTGAGTTTTTGCGTGAAGAAGTAACAAATATACACACAAACTTTCACATTTATAATATTAGTAGGATGGTAAGATAGGAAGTAGGATATGTCTGACTTACTAAAATTACACAAATGCATCACAGTATGGACTACACTGTACACCACAATGAGCATTCCAGTCAGCTTGTGCAAGTAGATGTGGTGGTCCAAAGGTAGCAGGTCTCCGAACCCTCGGACACGGAGGTACGTGATGCAGTGACGCAGCATCAAGACTAGTATCCAAGAGCAGGTGAAGTTTAGACATTGACCTGGAGAGATGAGGGAAGTTTTTATGTTTTCCAGTTTGAAGAGTGTGTCAACCTTGAAGTCTTTAAGTGACGAGTTGAGACCCGTTTATTCCTATTTTTATGGTTGAATGAATCAAATTGTAAGTAATAGTTAGAAACATGTCAATTGACATTTGATTAAAGTTGAGAATCTGTATATTTTGTAAGTTTTTATTGATGTACCAACATTTGGGCAAATAAATAAACTGAAAGTGAACAAAGTTACCGCAACCCCTAGCTAGTATCACGAAGCCATTGCTCTCCCTATACTCCACGCATCTGGTCACAAATAACACCAGGTTCACCAGGAAGAACAGCCCTAAGTACGCAAGTAATACGTAGTTGTTCCTGATGTAGGGTAGAGACAGCTGGTACGGCTTCAGTTTCCTGGCCCTTTGGAGGAAGCTCGTGGGTTCGGAGTCTACCTTGGGCGGGACTAGCCAGCGGTCTATGCTGTGGAAAGAAGAGGCCATTTATTAAAAACACTTTTAAGATCAAAGAGGTTTGTTAAGATAGATATTCAATCTTCTTTGAACCATTTTGAACTTCCTGTGAACGACTCTGACACAGAGTACTTTGTTATGATCACGGAACACTTTTACTCTTAGCGGGTTATGATCGCTGAAAAGGGAGCCAATAATACGTGTACATGATATTACGCTGCCATGGATTACGACGCCATGGATTACACGACCTGATATTACGTGTACAGGCTTCGTATTATAGGTTTGAACAAATAATGTACGACCACTTATTACGAGACCACGTATTACACCGCCACGTATTACGAAGACATTGCCATAGACCTATAAAACTACAGAGTGGTTCAAACGTCTCTATGAATTGTGCTGTCTATGTGAGTGTGTGAAAGTTCAAAAGTTATTCGGACTTTCTTTATTACATTTTTGGTGCGATATCGTGTAGTTAATTGATGAAATACCTGCATTCACACAAAAGTGTCATGTTCCGGTAACATGACGCGTCCCGTTCCTGAAGCGGGGCGCATGATATAATATAAAGATATAATATAAAGGGCGCAGGACAGCATATAAAGACCCATCCAGAACACCCCCTACCCAGAACCGACATGGATAGGTTAGGTTTATGTTAGAACTGCGACCACAACGCACGAGCCGAGCGAGCGAAGCGAGCGGTGCCGCGGTAGCGGCCGGCGAGTGCTAGAAACGAATTCTACCCATTTTACTTGGTTACGACGAACCACTCTGTGGTTTTATAGGTCTATGGCAATGTCTTCGTAATACGTGGCGGTGTAATACGTGGTCTCGTAATATATGGACTCGTAATATCACCGCGGACAAATATTACACGACCACGTATTACACGACCTGTATTACGCGACCAAATATTACACAGTCACGTATTACGAGTACATTTTGGCTTCGTAATATCGGGTCGTGTAATACGTGGTCTCGTAATATATGGACTCGCTGAAAATAGCAAAAAATAAAAAATTAAAATTAAAATAGTATTTTTTCTTTCATAGCATGAACAAGAACTATTTTCGAATATAATTATGTGGAACACCATTGGAACTTCGGGAACTACAGAAGACTTACTCCTGAGCGTCCTGGGATACCATTAACTTTGCTTTACATCACCTCATAAATCTGTGGTGAAACATTTAATGGTTAGTAGGATATCCAAGTTCGCTTACTTACCTGGTTGTAATATTCTCCAGAAGTCCACCGTGGGCTTCCAACATCCTCCTAAACGCCTCATAAGTAATAGCTCCTCGTTTCTCCAGGTCCGCATCTTCGAACATCGCCTCGGTCAGCTCGAGGAGCTGACTTTCGCTGAACTGCATCCCGTTCTCTTCCATGCAGACTCGCATTACGTGTTGGAGTTCACGGTGTTGGATTAGGCCATCATCTGGTAAGTTAATTAGCAGTTACGTTAAGAGTACCTAATTACTGATTAGAAGATGTATTTGTTTGAAGAGAAAGACCAGCTATTTCATCCTTATACATTGGCCAGCCTGGACAAGGGTAGCCTAAAGTAAGGATATTTTTTATCATGGCTTCAAGGGTATACAAAGTACATAGCTGTTGCTCTTGAACTCACTATCCATATCATAGACCTTGAACAGGAACCGTATCTTGTCAGCGTGAGAGTGACCAGCGAACTGGTGAACTGCTGCTATGAACTCCTGCAAGGAGATCGCACCGTTGTTGTCCTCGTCGAATATTTGAAACACACGTTCTGTGAAGAACGGCTGTGGAGGATCAAAAAAATTAACTTTAAGTTGTTCGTTTCGTATTTCGAAAGAATGGTATCAGTTGCACCAAAGTGTTTATTAATGTTTGAAACTTCGTGAGTGAATCTTTTTCATCTTCTAAGCATATTTTATTCAATGATGATTGATAATTTTCTTACGTTCTTAGACTCCATGATCTTCCGGAACTGTTCCTTAGTGATTTCCTTTTGGTTTCCGACGGTCTTCTTAAAGAGTTCCTCCAGACGATCGACGCTCGTCTTGTCAAAGCCGACTCGGGGTCTGAAAACAACAGAAATAAAGGTGACTAAGCGAGCTGATGTTAAAGCTCACATATAGGCAGATGACACCTATATGTGACTTTCTCTTCTCGTATACGGTACAGGTTTTGGGCTGACAAGATGGTATAGGTTCTAGGCAAGCCCGCTAATAAATGTCCCTACAGCCTCTTAAATATCTTGGGACTAAAATTTCTGGCGCTATATATACAGGGTTACTGGAAATTATACTAGCAAGCCATTGAGGGCTACTTCTGTGCATCTTAACAAACAACTTTTGTTCTACGAATTTTGGAAATTCGAAAAAAATTTTTTTGATGTTATGTAAATTCGAAAAACAGCTAATTTTTTAAAACAAAGGTCATTCAGACTAAGAACAGTAGATAAAACTTTAAAAATAAGTAAAATTTTAAGGTTAATGACCTCTCCGTGTAAGGAATAGGTAGCTGATTTTCAGATAACGTAGCCTCAAAATTTTCGGAAAATGTTCGAATTTCCAAAAGTCGTAGAACAAAAGTTGTTTGTTTAGGTGCACAGAAGTGGCCCTCAACGGCTTGCTAGTAATAATTTCTAATAATCCTGTATAATGTATAAATCATCTTGATTAGATTTAAGTAATAGGGTGACATTGCAGAGTGCTGCAATAGGTGAGAATTTCTCAGTGCAGGTCCCCAACACAGTTACATTATCAATTCATACAAAAATATAGGCGATTTAGTTTTTTGCATAATTAACGGCTTCGATTATTGGCTTTCTTACCTGAAAACTCTCTAAACGACTATGGTCTGAACTTCATAATTGCACATCGTTTATAACTGTGTTGGGGGCATGCGCTGAGAAATTCTCAGCTTTTATAAAATCACGAATGTTCGGTGGTAGCCGGGATCTTGGCCTACAAAGACCAATAACATAAACGGTCTACTACCCTCCGCCAACATGCCATAATTTGCCCACAACATGCTTACCTACTACTGGACACAGCAGAAATGAACTCCATGACTTCATCAGCTGTAGTGTAACCATCACCGTCTGTATCCAGGACTCTAAACAGCTTATTCGTCACCTGGAAACAAAAGGCATCGGTTCTACTAGCTATACCTGGTAGAAGTAATTACATCAAGTTAGAAACAACGGTAGACCTACAAAAACAACAAACGAAGAATTGGCTAAATGTAATATTAAACTTATAACTATAGGGTGCCTTAAAATGGACAAAAACATCTACACTCTTAATCCTGTATGCTTCACGACCGCGAAGTTCTTTCGAGATAATTTCGCCTGCTACGAACCAAACTTTACAGATTTATTCGCAAAACACCGCTATATATGGAAAGAGAAAATTGAGGTCATTGTCCAGAACTGGAACAGTTCGGGCTAATTTAAAAAACTTACCACTTTATTCTGCAATATAAGCTGGAACGCATCCAGGTGTATATCATCGTTTCCACACAGCACGTACGCTACACTCTCCACTTGCTCCACGAAGTCTATTTGTTTCTCGTCTCTGAAACAGTATGTAAATTAAACTAAATAAGTACTTACTTATTCCATTAAGTGGGTCTAAACGTCCCAACTTATTTGGTGAAAAGCACACAGTCTTACGCACGGAACACTTTTACTCCTAGCGGAGTCTTACGGCACAAGTAAAGAGAAAATTCCGAAAAACAAAATGGCTTGATGTTTTTTATTGTTATAGTTTTGTTGTTAGTTATACATTAAAGAAAATCTTTTAAAAAATTACCACTCACGTTAATCTCTGCTTCAAGAATTCGAACCAATCCTCTTGCACTAGAAACTCATGGTTTTCTATATCAAACAGACGAAATATCCTCTCCAATAAATCCTGGAACAAAATAAACAAGATCGTCAAACATTTACGGCTTACCCTCATATTGTTTTTGGGAAAACTTGAAAAAAATATAAACGCCTTGTAAAATGTCTAAAGCAACTTTGCTTATGAGATTTTGTCAGGCGCTTTTGAAATCATCAATTTAAAGGTTGAATAATTTATGGTATTTACTTAAGTTAAGCTGTCTTAAATGAAGAATTCTGATATTTCGGTATCTACCTATTATTTGGCACAATTAGTTTATGGTTAATGGATATATATGCCTTATAATACCGCACTGCCTTAATTACATAATCTATCGGCCATGAAACTCACGAGACTATTATCATAAAAATTTATGGTTTAAAATACTTAGGCCACACAATAACGTGCATGAAATTAGCACATACACTAGAGACTTGAAATGAAGGTTTTAGATCTAGTGTTATTATTATAGGATAGTGCAATATTTTATCGGATAGGTATTAGTTATTAGACCTAGGATCTGATCCGGTGTTTCGGTATAGACTTTGACTTTTGGGAGTTTTGGGCCGCGCTTGTTTTTATATTTTTTTTTCATTAGTATTCTATTTTGCTAAATTGGATATTATAAGTTACAATTTAGGTCAGTATAATTTGTCTAGCTTCAGTAAAGTTTAGTGACAAGCGCAACAAAAAGAAGAATTAACAAGAAATAGGACGTAAATAAATACCTATTAATATTCTCGTGACTTGAAGACCCCTTTTTAATCATCAGGGGCATTTCAAGAACACGAGTGAAGGTAGGAACCCTCAGGCTAAAGTCTGCCCTTTTGGAAGGATAAACTAGAAATAAACTTCAATAGGCTCATTGTCAGGCTGCACTTAACTACAATTTGCATTCTAATAGACATATCAAGCCCTATTTAAGTAAATAAACTAGAGTAGGTACATAAAGTGTTTATACCTTAATAGAACTTCAGAAAAAAGTGCTTGAAGCGGAACGCAAAGGTTCCGATCGAGTGAAGCTTTTTCTAAATGAAAATGCAGATTTAGTTACGCAAACTTAAAGTTTTTACTATCGTTTAGCGCCTATCTTTGAATATTAATAGGTATTTATGTAGGTATGAGGTGGTATAAGGTAGTGTTTGAATAGAGCTAGTTTTCAATATGGTTTGCATGTTTTTACAGTTGTTTTATAGCGCTAACTAACTGCGCCTGCTGCAGTTGCAATCGCTCCAATTGTTTCGAAGCCTTTTCGTTACAAACAAACATAACTTTCCTGTAGAAAACTGTGTTTGGAAGCATGAAATATAGGGTAGAACACGCTTTCGAACAAGAATTAATAGTTTTTACAATTCATGACTGTCTGTCTGTTTAGGTATTTGTCTGCAAATTAAAACTGCAAAACCTGATTTTGATTTTCACTATTCGATTGCTCTATTTTCTGAGAAGATCGTGGTATACTTTACATCGAATCCACCAAGAAGAAAACAAATTATCGAGGAAAAACTTCAGCTGTCTTACGAAAAATGCGTTTTGCTTTTAATCCCGATATTCACACGAGATCAGAAGAAAGAAAGAAATAAAATGTTTTTTTCTAAACACAAAATAAATTGACGCAATAAAAAAACACAAGAAAAAAGTAGTACAACAACCAGAAAAAAAGGGTGCGTGTACTTATGTACGCGCGTGAGAAGTTATACTTCTTTGGCATTTAAAAAAAAAAAAATAAATAAATAAAAAAAAAAACTCGTCCGACAAAAAACTCGTCCGACAAAAAACTCGTCCGACAAAAAACTCGTCGGGCAAAATACTCGTCCGACAAAAAACTCTGGACTGGAAAAGGATTGTCAACACAATCAATAAGGTTCAATTTAGATTTAAACAACTTCTCCCGTGAGAATTTTGTGTGACGTGAGAATTTTGTCATTTTTTCATAACGCGCCTAAAGAAGTATAACTTCAAAAATGTTCGTCCTCAGCACGATGCTAGAGCTAGAAGCCCCAGCGCTGATTTTCAGGACGAGCCTTACTGAGACGCACGGGCTTTACTAGTATAAAATATAAAGTTTGTGGAGAACAGTGATACTTACATAATAAGATAACATTAACAATGTGCAGTAATATCAGGACTAAAGCAAGTGAAACCGCGAGGCACTATTAACTGTATAGAATTGTCCAGGTATAGAAGTGCTCGGGTATTATAATTTATAATCCTTGCAACACTCTGGCCAGTACAATTTACATAGTAATGCCTAAACTAAACCACTTTCGATAATATCAATATAGGCTAATGGTCAATATTTTATGATAACATATCATTTACGTCAGATTATTTTTAAATACATTACCACTCTTTTGCGTCGCGCAGTCGGGTAACAATGGGATAGATTGAACCGGGGACGCAGCTGCAGTGGAACTCGTGTAACGTCTCGTCTTACGACAAGTTGACATAATTCTGACGAAAGTAGCAAATACAAACTCTTTTTTAGAAGGCTAGGAGCTACACTTTAATTCGTTTCTCGCCTACCTTAGGTTACATTAGCTACATCCTTCTTCCTTACATCCGTTACACGCTATGATGCATTTATGACGTTACATCCGTTAGATTTGGTTTTTGAAGCCTTTACTTAAAATAATAAATAGTAGCCGAAATTGGAAAGAGTTGAAATGAAACTTGACGTAGGTCAAGTCAGAGTAGTCTTTTGAGCAATAATTTTAAAGATATCTTGTAAAAACCTAATATAATAGAATTAAACCGATTTTTAACCCGCTTTTTAACCGATTTTTAACCCAGGTTTTATATTATAAAGATATATTGCTAGAGGCATTATTCAGGAAGGAAATAGGTGAACACAAAACCAAAGGATTATATATTTTGAGACTTTTGCATAATATTTTGGTTATTAATCTAAAATTGCTCAATTTGCGAAGTTCATTTTTGGCGACCTGGGTGGGTGCTCATTGCTCATATTATTATAGTGAAGTGCAAATTTTGCGTCCAACCCCTCTTCAAAACCATGATGCGCGCGCGCAGGATCGCGTCCTGTTTGCGAGGCCTTTAGACAACAACATGTAGACTTTTTATCTATGATCCATCGACTCATATCATTCACAATTATGTCACAATTCACACCGGTGCAGTGTGATTATGATAGAGACAGACGAGCGACATAAAGTTGCACAATTAAAGTTGCTCTGGCTAACATAAGTGCTGGACAAGCCTACTCATTCCATTGTATGCAATTAAGAATTTATCGATCTACTAGCTACGCTCCGCGGTTTCACCCACGTAAGTCTCGTTCCGAATTACGGGATCAAGTATCCTATCTCCTCCATCCTCTAAACTATCACTAAACCGATTTTTATCCAAATCGGTTAAGTCGTTTGACCGTAAAGACGGAAGAAACACCAACACCAAGCGTTTTGCTTTATCATTCCATATTCGTACTGCAAGGGAATGGAATCAGTTGCCTGCGTCTGTCTTTCCTGACGTGTACAATTTGGGGGTCTTCAAGTCGCGAGTGAATAGGTATCTTCTAGGAAAGCGTGTTACATCTTAGGCCGCATGGTCACCTACCATCAGGCAGGGTGTCGAACGCCGACTTTAAACTTTAAAAATAAACAAACTTTGGGATTTTTAATAAACTGTTAATTTTAGTGGTCCAAAGGTTTTTAAAAACCTTGATATACAGGGTTATTGGAAATTAATTGACACGGCGTTAAGGGCTTCTTCTGTGCACCTCAACAAAAAACTTTTGATTTACGACTTTTGTCGAAACTTAATACATATCCCAAAAAAAAAAATTAAGTGTTTCTCGTACTGTTTGGTAATTTTCTATGTCTATGCGGCAAGTGCGCGCGCGCGATCGGCACGATGGGGTTGTACCATACCTACTATGATTGATTCTGTGACGTAAACGTAGAGTTGAGTATTATTTGAACTGTTGGATTTAATTTTTTATTTTTGTATGGAATATTTTTATAATGAATTTCCAAAAGTCGTAGAACAAAAGTTGATCGTTAAGGTGCACAGAAGAAGCCCTTAACGCCGTGTCAATTAATTTCCAATAACCCTGTATAAAAAGAAAATAAACATAAAAACTGTTTTTCAGATTGCTGATAAAGCAAATATATTTTATCTAATGACCTGATTATTAGTAGTTTCCCCTATTTTTTTTAACGAATGACGAAACCCCCATGAGTTTCTTGTGCCTTCTTCTCATTGGTGGGCGCGTTCCGAAGGCACACATCCTGACTTAGTTTTTAAGACGATTTCATGTGGTCTTTATACTAATGTATTAAGCATCCAAAGAAATTTGACTTTGACTTTGAAATATTTAGTTTTTAAATTAAGGTGGGGCTTAATACCCGCAGTACTATCATTTAGATAGGATGCATCGAGCAACTAAAAGTATCTTGTCTGAGTATAACCAATAGACAATAGAGTATAATCTCTGTGTCACGATGTTAGCATTATAGTGGAGAGACATGCGCGGGAGTTGCGCAACAATGTTCTAGATGTAGAGGTCGCGTCGCGTCGGGGTTAGGTATCGAGTAGGTATCGTTCAAGGTCACTATAGGATATCCTGTCTTTGTTATCCAAATGTAGGTGGGGACAGACCGCGCGGCGAATGATGACCTCTACGGTTAGTGCAAGGGGTATGCGCAGAACTCAATATTTATATGAAAATTAAGTTCTGCGCATTGTCCTTCTGCTTTCCACCAGAGGTCATCATTTGCCGCGCGGACTGTAGTAATTAGGGATCCGTACCGTATTTCAAACAAATTTTTTTTTACAAGTTTTTCCGTTCGGGAGCTACGATGCCACACACAGACATGTCAAACTTATAACACCCCGTCGTTTTTGCGTCGGGGGTAAAAATGAGATTTTCCATTTTATTTAGGTACTAGCTGTACCGGCAAACGTTGTTTTGCGATATTCAAAATAGAAAAAAAGGATATTTGATTCTTAGACCTAACTAATATACCTATAAGTACTTAACATAAACAAAAAAAAATCATACAAATCGGTTCAGCCGTTTAGGAGGACAATTGGCAACTAAAAAAAAAAGACACGACACGACACTAGAATATTATATTTTAAAGGGATTATGTTAGTATTTAGAACAGCCTCTATTAAGTACCAAAGTATGCAATAGCAATCAATTCCAATAATGAAATCGTTATCATTTCTAACACCTCCAATGCCCATTGTAACTGTAACAGATAATCTTAGAGAAATGATGATTAATTACTGACATCTAAGACTAAAGCAGTACATCTATCTATCATTTTACTTGTATCATAATATAGACAGGTCATTTTATTAAACTACTAGCAGCGCTCCGCGGTTCCACCCGCTTAAGGTGTACCGACGCTCTCTCCATACAAACGTAGTCGACTGTTTCCTCCCTGGATAATGACACTAGCACACATATTTTTGTGCCATAAAACCTATAACTGTCATGGCTATGCCCCTATGTTTTGTTTTTTTTTTTCATTTTTTATTTATCATAGAAATTAAAACTTAAAAAAGTTAAAAAAAAAACAAAAAATAGGGGCATGGTCATGGCAGTCATAAGTTTTATACACTAAAAATATTTGCTCTAGTGTCATTATCCAGGGAGAAAACAGTCGACTACGTTTGTAATAGTTTGTATGGAGAAAGCCCCCGGTACCCTTTTCTCTTAACTCCCGATCCCGTAGTAATCTATACTAATATTATAAAGCTGAAAGTTTGTTTGTTTGTTTGTTTGAACGCGCTAATCTCAGGAACTGCTGGTTCGAATTGAAAAATTATTTTTGTGTTGGATAGTCCATTTATCGAGGAAGGTTATAGGCTACTTTTTATCCCGATATTCCCACGGGATCGGGAGTTACGCGGGTGAAACCGCGGAGCGCAGCTAGTATCGGGATAAAATGTATAAATCACTCCCAATGAACTACTTAGACTTTCTGATCGTGAGCCGAATCAATGTCAAGTTTCATCAAAATCGGTCCAGTAGCTTCGGAATCAATTCGTTACAAAGAAACAAAAACATATTTCCTCTTGAAACTTTTTTATCCCTTTGCGCTACGCAAAGGAGGGTGATGTGTTTTCTTTTACATTTTTGTTTAAAACTACAACTAAAACTTAAAGTCGTTGCATACGTAACGGGATAAAACCTCGGACGGGACGGGGACGTGACGTGCATCACTATCACTACTCACTAGGTACATAGTATAAAATAAAGTCACTTTTCGCCGTCCCTATGTCCCTTTGTATGCTTAGATCTTTAAAACTACGCAACGGATTTTGATGCGGTTCTTTTTAATAGATATAGTGATCCAAGAGGAAGGTTTATATGTTTAATACATGCATAATATAGCCGTGCGAAGCCGGGGCGGGTCGCTAGTATAAAAATAATTTGAAATTAAAAAAAAACCGACTTCAAATAATCGGCGACCATACATAAAAAAACGAATTGAGAACCTCCACCTTTTTATTGAAGTCGGTGAAAAATATCACGTTCCGTCCGGCACGGCAAAAATCACGTTAAGTATGCAGAACGACCTTAAATGTATAGATGTAGGCAGGTAGGTGTTATTGGAAGATATAGTTTATAGGTAATAGATACTTTACACACGACATTGTAATAGATATAATATCTACAAGCGACATAGGTCGGTCGGTTGGTTGGCTTAGAGTCGCACTAGAGTAATATATCGTGTATACATTAATAGGTCCACATATCAGCACTAAGGTAATCTAGATACAGGCATAGATCTAGACATGCAATAACTTACGCCTAGCCTTCGGTACATATAACATGTTGGTACTGTTGGGAAAATAAAACATTATAATATATTACTTACTAAAATTATAAAGCTGAAGAGTTTGTTTGTTTGAACGCGCTGATCTCAGGAACTACTGGTTCGAATTGAAAAATTATTTTTATGTGGGATAGTCCATTTTGTCAATTTGGCGTTTGGATATTATTAGTTTTTTGTTTGGGGAGGTATGGTTTTACATTATTGTTACTATTTTGATGTTTTGATTTAGTTTTTAAGCTTAGGTATTTAGCTCGATATCGCTTACTTTACAAAAATTCCATCTTCATTTAGTCGGGTTATAGGCTGCTTACTTTGGCTGCCAACTTCACACCGGTATTTATTAAGGAAGGCTTATAGGCTTTTGATTTTGATATTCCTACGGGGTCGGGACTTACGCGGGTGAAACCGCAGAGCGCAGCTAGTCTATAATAATATTATAAAGAGGAAAGATTTTTGTTTTTAGAGTTCCATACATCAAAAGGTAAAAAAGAAACCCGTATAAGATCACTCTCTTGTCCGTCTGTCTGTTTGTGTGTTACCACCGATTTTCTCAGGAACGGGTGAGGTTCACCCGTTCCTGAGAAAAGTTGAAATTTATACCAGATATACTGAGGTCTATAGTCCCTATTAGGCGTATAAAAATCTAGGCCCTGAGTCAACACGATACAAGATACAGGCAAATTCACATTTTTTATGTTCGTGGCTCCAAAACTACTCGAATGATTTTGATGAAACTTAATGTAAGGATACATTGATTCATTGGGAGTAACATAGGCTACTTTTTATTCAGATATTCCCACGGGATCGGGAGTTATGTTAAATATAAAAACTGACTGTTTGTTTGTTTACAAGTATACTCTTAAAACTAAAGAACTGATTTGCTGTTTTTTTTTCATCTGATAGCTAAATATTTAGTGAGTGGTAATGTTTCATGTAAATCGATTTAACTATTTAGAAATCATGATCATTTTTATTTCAAACGGACTTGAGTAATTTTATTGTGATTGTGCTGAACTTCTGTTGTTGATTGTACAAACGCAACTACACTTATGTACGTAAAGTTTCTTGACTAGTTAATTAATGACTGAAAAGTTTAATTTATACCGACATATTGTAATTTATTATTAAACTAGCGACTTGTCCCGGCTTCGCACGGCTGTATTATGCATGTATTATACATATAAACCTTTCTCTTGAATCACTCTATCTATTTAAAAAAACCGCATCAACATCCGTTGCGTAGTTTTAAAGATTTAAGCATACATAGGGATCTAGGGACAGAGAAAGCGATTTTGTTTTAAACTATGTAGTGATGATGCCGAAATTGCACAGAATGGAGGCTTCTAAAATTCTATTAGAAAATGAACTTTTCTTACTATGTTTGATGAGAGTTTCAGCATTGATGAAAAAACCGGCGAAGTTCGAATCGGTTTCGCGCACGAAGGGTTCCGTATCATTTTGAATGAGAGCCCCACTATTTTTTAATTTATGTTTTTGGTATTTATTGTTATAGCGGCAACAGAAATACATCATCTGTGAAAAATTCAACTGTCTAGCTATCACGGTTCATGAGATACAGCCTGGTGACAGACAGACAGACGGACAGTGATATCTTAATAATAGGGTCGCGTTTTTACCCTTTGGAACCCTAAAATCGTAATCTACGATTTATTTTAAAACCGTACCTATTAAATATTTGACCTACGTATAGATAAGCCTACATTCACCACTCGTTACGTGATTGGTTGAATCACTTCAACTTTGACAGTTGAGGTCGAGACCCACCAATCGGAGACCTGCATTTTTATTCATATTTAAATTATTGGGTGGAATTATTTGTAATGCAATTACTTAGTTTAAAAGATTACTGTACAGTCCACGGTCAAAAGTCTCTAACCACCGCACCGTTACGTTTACAATCCCGTGCAGCACTATTTGAACATAATAACAACGTAACCTGTGGATCGAACCCACGTCGGTTGGTGTAGCGGGTGGCGGCTTATACCACTCACACAACTAAATACATAGCTAACATGTTGAAAATAATAATCACACTGAGTACTTTTAATTAACCGACTTCAAAAAAGGAGGAGGTTCTCAATTCGTCTGTATGTTTTTTTTTTTTTTTTTTTTTGTGTGTATGTTACGCGATCATTCGAAGACGGCTTAACCGATTGAGATGATTCTTTTTGTGTTCGGAAGGTGACACCTCAGGGGTGGTCCCATAAAATTTTGGTGGAGATCTGATGAGAATCTTCGGAGTGATGAACAGAATAGCACCTCGAGAGTGCAGCAAATTGCTCAGTTTTCGATTTCCACCAGTACAATTGGCCCATAAACGAACAGTTACCGATAAATGGAATATCTGAAACCACCTTCTCATCAGAAAACTCTTCAATCGGTTACGATTACAGGTTACAATTTGAAGAATTTAGTCGAATTTAGTCGCCGGACTGGGTTTGAATGAATTTTGATAGAGAACCTTATCTTAAATGAAGTTCTGATGAGGATCTTCGAAGTGGTGAACAGAATTGCACCTCGAGAGTGCAGCAAATTGCTCATTTTTCGATTTCCACCAGTAGAATTGGCCCATAAACTAAAAGTTACCGATAAATGGAATATCTGAAACCACCTTCTCATCAGAAAACTCTTCAATCGGTTACGATTACAGGTTACAATTTGAATAAAATATTCGCCTTTGCCTCGCCGGACTGGGTTTGAATGAATTTTGATAGAGAACCCTATCCTAAACGAAGATCTGATAAGGATCTACGGAGTGATGAACAGATCTGCACAGCGAGATTCAACAAATTGCTCAGTTTTCCATTTCCACTAATAGAAGTGGCCCATACACAAATAGGTACCGATGATTGGAGCATCTGAAAACACCTTCTTATCATCAAACTCTTCAATGGGTTACGATAAGGTACAGGTTGCAATTTGAAGAAACAGTCGCTTTCGCCTCATGGAGTAGAATTTCCAGTGACATTGGCACTAAAAATGATTAAATAAAAAAATAAATTAAAATTTAAAAAACCGACTTCAAAAAAACCTAAAAACAAAAATTAAAAAACCTGAAAAGAAAAACAAAAAAGTGTAAAATAACCCATTTCGGGTTACTTACTTGGAAGTCGGACTGGGTGACACCATGTTTTCTTTATACCTCTCAACATTCAATCTAACCCAGTCCGACTTCCAAGTAAGTAACCCGAAATGGGTTATTTTACACTTTTTTGTTTTTTTCAAGTATTTAGGTTTGTGTGTTACGTCTATTAGAAGAAGGTCGTAACTCCAATACTTGTTCATAGTATTATTGTAGCAAACTGATCATTTACTTATGACCCTTACTGTACATTTGTTAGAAGTCGTGAGTCTAGATCATAAAGTGGCTAGCACATAGGTAACTAGAGTTCTAGGGTATCTAATAAATATATGTAGTGACTTTATCAGTACAGTGCAGTACTAAGTTAGATATTTATTGGCAATTATTGGTTGGTATTACTATTTAAGGAGTTCAAAGCAGAGGTTTATCGTTCTACTAGCTTTGCTCCGTGGTTTTATCCGTCGTTTGTCCTGATCCTGTGGGGAAAATCAGGATAAATCATAAGTAAGTAGTCGCACCGCTCTAAGCGCGGGCGGCTGCAGTTTTTCGTTGATTAGGTCTTACTCAAATTTTTGGTTTTTGAATATTGATGTGGTATACATTACAACAGATGCTTCCCAGAAAACTTATAAAAGGTATTATTTTAAAATTAAAAAGAAAAAAAAAAAAGAAAGAGAAAATAATACCATTCAATAATGAAAACTAAATTTCGATAGGTTTAGGAATTTTTAATTAAATAGGCAACAGAGAGGTAAACAAGTATTGAATTTAATAAAAACTATGAAATTATATTCCACTTTTTCTCCCTTACATTTTTAAATGCTTTCATAATTTACAAACTATTTATAAAACATAAAATAATAATTAGGTTTTTAAATGTATACTTAAATTATAAAATAAATCTGTGACCAAACTACACATGACGAATCACCCTCTAACCTAAAACAATGAGATCAGTTGAGATTCTTATTTTTTAATCCACACTTAAAAATATTAAAAGAGTAAAGATTTTTATGTTCGTAACGAATGAACTCCGACACTACTGGACCGAGATTGAT
Source organism: Idaea aversata (assembly GCA_907269075.1). Lineage (NCBI taxonomy): Eukaryota > Metazoa > Arthropoda > Insecta > Lepidoptera > Geometridae > Idaea > Idaea aversata. The sequence goes on from OU026106.1 coordinate 11,564,659, forward strand.
GAAACTTAGTATGAGGATACATTGTTTCATTGGGAGTAGCATAGGATACTTTTTACCCCGATATTTACACGGGATCGGGAGTGGCGCGGGAGAATCCGCGGAGCGCTGCTAGTCGACCTATAATTAAAAATACATCTCGAATATCAAAGTAAAGCATCGAACCCACTACCTGTCAGTACGATTACGCAAACGTCGAAACAGAATTCCATCACAGAAACAATTAATCTCTCGATCTTCAACACCCGAAATCGATTTATAAATCGATTAGCTCCCGAGTATCGAGTCGTAGTAATCGATCATGAGATCGTGAGTGCAGGAGATGTTATTATATCGATAGATTGTATCGATTACCTGCAGGCGATATGTTTTGACGTAATGCCAGTTGCGTTCTAATTGTTTTTTATATTAATGGGTAATTCGTCATCATTTGTGTGACCAATCGCCCCTAACCCAGTCTTGTCCTGCGACAGATGACCATTAAATTCCATAGAACTTTTGAGTCCTCAGGAAGCTAGTTATGAAAGCAGTTATTTAGTAAATAAATAAAAATAATGATTATCCGAGTAATATAAACTTTTTTTTATTGTTTTAATAACCTATGTTGTCCCACTGCAGTGCAAAGGTCTCCCTCATCCGTTTCCAGTTTGTCGGTCTTGGGCTATATTGGGCCAGTCCTCATCGAATGCATCCAGAATAATCCAGATCAACAGAATATAAACAGATCAGAGAATATAAACTAATATTTAAGAAGAGGATATATTTGATTGTTTGTTTGTATGTACCTAATGGGCTCCAAAATTACGTGACCGATTTTTAATAAACTTGGGGATGCATAAATTAATAATTGGGAGTAACTAGGCTACTTTTTATCCCGATATTCTTACGGGATCGGGACTTAAGCGGGTGAAACCCCGAGGTGATCCTACTTCACCGTAAGTGGATCAATGTTTAATCTGTAGGTAACTTTTTAAAAGGCTTCTCGGGATCAGTCTACCGATTAAAAATATGTATTAGACTAATCCCATGGGATAGGTATGAATAGGGTCAGATTACTAAAGAGGTTTTCAATCTACTAATAACACAGTGTCAGTGCAATAGGTATACTAAATACCTATCTAAGTATGGCAGGGTAAGCAAATGTGGTCCATTTATAAACGTAAGACTTTGAGATAAGTGTTGTAAAGAATGCGATTTGGTAGCTAAATTGATGTCAAATTATGTCGGTGTTTAGACGCTGATATTGGATTTTAGTTTTGTATTTTCGCAATCATTTGGTACAGTTTAGTTTGGCTGAAGTATTCCTATCAAAAATAAATGATTGGAAAAAAAAAAGTTACACGAGATTGCAAATCTCAGTGTTCCCTTTAGTTATAAGATAGGTTGGAATAAACAAAAATGACTAAAAGAAAAGATATATTTACACAAAAGGAACCTTTGCATGTTTTGTAGTTGAATAAATTTACAGGAGTCAGTCGCAAAATGACACCTTCTCAGAATATCTTTTTCGCAAAATGAAGTAACTTATCCCTCCTCCTTGTCCTTAGTTCCTTAGCTATCTTTTATTTAGATAGATATATTTCAGTAGCATGCCAGTGGTTTCAATAAGCCTAATAATTAATTTTTTACCTGACATTCAAAAAATCGAGAAGATTGTACGGTCGGCTGCATAATTGCTGACCCACCGTAGAGCTCCAAAACGGCTGTTATAAGAATGTTTTTAACACGAGCAAGATCCTATAGGCACCTGCTTTAGGTGAAGTTTAAAGTCTTCTAACTCATCAATAATCAAACAAAAACTATTAGAATGCAAACATTCCATTAATAGTAATTTTAGAACTCTACCGAGGGCTGCAATTATGCAGCCGACTGTACCTACGTTAAACGCTAAAGAACATCATAGACGAGACGACTCAAAGGCCTATTAAAATCGAAGACACCGAAAAAGTCCTGAAAAATCCTAATTTTACCGACCTCCTGACAATTAAGTAAAGATTTTGAAAGTGCAAAACTGCATTATTTAATTGATACCGCATTAAAAACGGCTCATTAACCAAGTACTAATTAAACGGAACTCTCCAGGCGGTCTCCCATAGAACTATCTCCATCACAACACATCGAAAGAAACCCATCCAATTACGCGTCCATAAATATACGATATATAACGTTTTTATTCGTCGACTAAAAAGGCACTAATTACGGTTTCCTGTAAGGTTGGAATCAGGTTGGAATGTAGTATACGAGCTGTACGTGCGATTTTGTCCGGCGAGGCGCGTTTGCCCACGCGCAGCTCGCGGGCTACGCATACCGGGGTTGTGTTCTAACTATGTTGGGGTTTCAATGATGGTTTATGGCTGTGTTCACTTGTGTTTCTAAGTGATACTTTTGTTAATGTTTTGTTTCACTTTTGTGAGTGACATTTATGAGTGTTTGACTTTATGCGTATTTGACCTTAAGCTAGATAATCCTCATAAATTAGACATTAATACTGATTTAAAAGTACTTGTACTACGAACAGTAGACTTATGTAGTAAAAACTTTTTAGCTATTTGCTCATCACTCCGAAGATCAATTTGGTGAAGATTACCAAATTTATACCGACTTCAAAAAAAGAGGTTACTTATTTAATAAGACTATAACTTGACGTTTACTTAGTTTCTTTAAGTTGGTTACAAATAAAACAAACATAGGTACTTAAAAGATAGACACGAAAAACATAACCCTTTCCTTGTATTCGGTTAAAAAAGGAACCCATAGAAGATCACTCTGTCTGTCGCTGTGTCACCCACCACCGATTTTCTCAGGAACGGGTGGACCTAGTTTTCATTTTTCAATATTTATTGCATAAAAAACTGAATAAGACAGATTAACTAGATCTCCTTCAAACTCCAATATATCAATACCACATTAAGATTTCAACCGGACATGTTAAACTGTCCGTCCGCGATCGAGCTACGCGCGCGCCGCTGTAATTCGTCCAATCATCTAGTCAGATTTAATAACAAAATGTCCTCATGTCACTGTCTGAACGGTTGTAATAAATAACTCACATTTATTGTCAATTATGTTACCTGGGTGCACGCGAAAATCAAGTTTTTTTAAATAGCTAGACCGCAACTTCGCCCCCTATTTCATCCTCTTAGGATTGACATTTTGAAAAACCCTTTCTTAATGGATACTCACCATCATCATCACTATCATCCAAGCGATGTTCCCGGTTGCATCCCTCTCGGGAGCCCGGGGGCCGCTTTCCTACTTTTACGCCTCCACTTCGCACGATCTTCGGCATCCTGGGTTGTAAGGCCATTTGCACGCATATCACCCTTTACGACGTCAAGCCAGCACTTCTTGGGTCTACCCAGTCTGCCACGGCCCGGCGGAGGCGCCATGGCAAGACATTTGTTCCCCACGTAACTAGCCGGTTTTCGCAAGACGTGGCCGTACCAGCGTAAGCGACATTCTTGCAATTTATCTGCAATGTCTCGGACATGAAGGCTGCCCCGGATGCGGGAGTTCCTGACGCGATCCTTTCGCGTCACTCCACACATCCAGCGTAACATCTTCATCTCCGTGACACGCAGCTCCTGCTTATGTCGCTCAAGCACCGGCCACGCCTCACTACATACAAAAGGATAACTTAATGGATACTCACACTTCACGAGAATCAAATATTTAGAGTTCCGTACCCAAATAGTAAAAATGTGACCCTTCTATGACTCCACGGTCCGTCTATCTGTCACCAGGCTGTATCACATGAACCGTAAGGAGGTTAAGCTAGACATTTTAAATTTTCACAGATGATGTATTTTTGTTGCCGCCATAACAACAAATACTTAAAATAGAATAATAATGGTACGGAACCCTTCATGTTCGAGTCTGACTCGCACTTGGCTGGTTTTTATTTAAATTAGGCGGGCCGGATGTTCGACATCATCTAACATAGAATAGAATACGGTAGGTATAGGTATATCTTGCGTGACACACTGAGGAGTTTTGTGATGAGAAGGTGGTTCCAACTGCTTCAGCAATCTTTACCTATGTTGATCATCACTTCGAAGACCAGATCCGCAGCAAATGTTTATGGGACCATGAAGCTACCACATTTACAACAACAACAACAAAACAAAAAAAAACCCTTTCCAACAATTATATTTTAACAAAAAAATAATCATCTAATTTTCATACCCAAACATCTATAAAACCAGTCGAATTGAACATTGAGAGAGAATAGAGATCAGGAACGATTCGTCACACGGTAGTTTGGTCATCTACATACATTTTAACTTGCATAACTGTGTGTATGTTCATGCATAAAATTATGTTTCCATTTTAAGATTACGACATAAATACATACGTACATACGTACAACGGAAGCTCATTTCCTCCTCATATCGAATTAATAAGAACAAACCAACAGTTTGATCACTCATTGCATTAGATACTTGTCTGTCATTATGATTTAATTCGATTATGAACCTTACCGTCTAGAAGATAAGGTTGAGAAAGCGTTGGGAAAGTTGGTGTAATTGGATTGATAGAAAAAGGTTTTGCGCTTTGCGGTTTTGTGTGGTGTTGTCTTACAAAATGTATAAATAATATAAAATTCAAAGTCTTGCATAAAACTTCAAAAGATATTTATTTAGTAGGATAAAAATATACATGGAATACCTAAGTATTTATATTAAAAAACAAAAAGTATTTTTATAAGTATTATACTAGTTGTCTGCCCATCTCATCACAAGCCTTGCTTAGCTTGGGGCAAAATGACGCTGCGTCCTATGTCCTGCATTTTTTTTAAATTATAAACTAGATCACCTAACATCCAGCCAGACTAGAAGTAAACTAAGTCCGAACCGAAACACACTATAAATCTAAGTTCACACCTATACAACTCTAGTTTAATTAATGTCACCGTGGACCGACTGTCCTGTCCGTCTGTCAATGGAAATGTTACTTGAATTTACTATCGTCTCGGTTTTACTGTTAGATATAAAGTTTAGAAAATGGCAGTGAGAACGGTTTGGGGTGATTCGTCATCGAAATAAAAAGGGGGATTTGGTCATTGATTTTGTTAACTAAGTATATAATCAACTTTTGCAGTGTAAATTGGTCAATAAAATAAAATAATTATTTAATAAAAATATATTATAGTACTATCGAACGAAGACCTCCGTTTTTATTTTGAAGTCGGTTAAAAACGGAATATTTACCATGATTTTATGTAATAAATAACTTTACTAGTGAAAATAACCGTGTTAAACATTATAATTCTCAAATTCTTTTTACATGTTTGAATACACTATCCCACATTCGGCAAATCCGATCCTATGGAACGAATATCTATCAAATTGGTATTATTAAGAGAAAAAGTTATTTTATTTTGTTTTTTTTTTGTAATTAATAGGCTCCAAAACTACTGAACCAATTTTGATGAAACTTAGTAAGGTGATACATTGGATCATTGGGAGTAACTTATGGTACACTTATGCAGTTTTTTTCACGAGATCAAAACATACGCGGGTTAAAATAGCGGGCGTTCCGCCATTTTTTTTTAATTGTTTGTTTTAAGTACTGAAACGAACAGATGGTTCACCTGATGTTATACAGTATTCTCTACTTCATAAAGCAGCAGCTCTAAACTCGTGTTACAAGGAGTGCACAAATATCTAGTACAAATACCGAACTGGTCATCAAAATACCAAAGCTGTTATAAATATCTATTTAGTAAACTTGTATTTCCTATTTAGTTGAAATTTATTTAAAAATAACTGTATATGTGTTTGGTTTATTTTTGTATGGTTATTACTTAGAAGGGTATTTTTTTAATCGAATTCAATAGTAGGAGGTTTCTAATTTCGAATGTTTATTTTATTTATAGACGTGTAAAATTGGTCAGAATAGTAGGATGTCGCTTGCAAAAAACGTCACAAATATGACGTCATTTATAACGTATATTTAGGTAAGAGAAATAGCTAATTTAACCTTGTATAAAAGGTTTTGGATTAGCTATCTAAAGCAATCAGAATTCTGTCGACTATTTAAGATGAGAGTTTCATTTCACGAATTTTTTTATCGTTATATTTTCTATTCAACATTTTTTTATAAGACTATTGATCGGTAACAAAAGGTTTTGCGTCACTAGAGCAAGTGACGATTCGTCACATTTCTTTCTATCTTGTTTCTTTAGTTTTAGCTTTGCACGATTTGTGCATGTAGCCCAGTTCTTATTTTGTTAAAGCTAGTGCCAATCTTTAACGAAACCTCACAGTGCAGTGATAAATGTTGGTACCTACCTAACTAACCTAACACCATTTATCAATACCACATCATTAGATCGAGTCAACTTTCATACATAAATTCATAAACCATTGTCTCTTTCATACACGTTGGAAGGAAAGAGAGGGAAAATAATTTATTGATGTTGTTAAAATGGTTTTAATTTAAGACAAAACTAGATAGTGACTCACTTAATGACAGACAGACAGACAACGCACAGCACACTGGCCGTAATCGATAACTCGATTTTAAAAAGGAGTTTTTTTTTAATTGATGGCTTCGAAACGGATTGTGTATAATATTCCCAGTGGCATACTCAACTCACATCAAGTTTAACCTTAATAGGTTGATAATAATGACAGTATTGAAAGAAAGAGAGAAAGAAATACTTTTATTTGGACAAGCACAAGACACAAGACAATCAGAAAAGTACTTAGTAACAAACATAAACAAAAGCACTGACATTCCGTCCTATCCATGGATTATTTTGAGGAAAAAATCAAAATCAGTACTTATTCCATTTTTTACCAACTTCAAAAAAGGAGTAGATTCTCTTTCGTCGCGTATATATTTTTTTTTATGTTCGTCCTTTCCTACATTCTTGCACCTTCCTGAACCTACTTAGATTGTATGAACTTCCACCAAAATTATGCAAATTACCTAACACTTATATGAAAATTGAAATACAAGAACACGACGTCATGTCAAATTTTTCTTATATCCGTCAAAACTATCACCATATTTTCCTTTACCATAATTTGAACACGTATAGGTTAGGGGAGTTTGGTCACTGTTAAAATTGGTCAAGGGTGTGGGGACACTCTATTCCTATTTGCCCATTTGTGTAACCTTCTAGCTTTCTGTGTTTTACTTATATGTGTAATAATTGTCTATGTTTTATATGTTGTGCAAATAAACCGTTTATCAATATGCACTCTCTATAATTATCTTTAGGTATTAATCATGATATAACACGACTTATATCGACCTTACTAGAATTGTGACCTTAGACTAGTTACACCTACATACATACATACTTACCTACCTATAACTTGTATGTGACAAGAGTGAAGAAAACTGTCAACTTACATCAATATGTCTCGGTTTGTTATTGGCTGTTCGGGTTTAGTTTGAACCAATGAATAATGGTGACCTAGTTTAGAAGGATGTAGATGTGGCCTATGACCACTTTACTTAGGTATTATTTTTATTTTTACCTACACATTAGTTGCTACAATTTACTAGGATATTCATCAAAAGCAATCGTATCTTACCCACTTCAAACTGATACGAGTATAATAAATGATTTACGGAAACAATAAAACGCATTTAAAATTAAAAATGTAACTTTACGTTTTGTTCAAAGTGCAAAAACCTTACTTACTAGTAAAATATTTAACTATAGTGGTCCCAGGTGTCTAGACTGACGCGGGATGTCCCAAAAACGTTCGTTGAAAATTCGTTGTCCTGTTTGAAAACCCAGAGTCTCCCGCTTATTTTAAACAAGTACCCCGATTTTTTTACAAATTTGACTGGGCAACACTACTCAACTCCTTCTGTTCTAATTATTTCAACACTAAACAATTTGGACACCGTTTCGCAGGAAACTAATATTTTCTTTCATAGTTTTATTTTAGGAAAGTGTATTTTTTTTGTTGCAAACAAATAGTGCGTACCTATTCTATTCTACTCTATTCTTGTTTTTTCACAATTTTAATAATTTTACGAAACAGAAAGTATGGCAAGAGTTAAAAAAGTAACTTCAAATAATAAACTTTGGGTTGGGTGTTGATTCGTCACTATGATCGGTGACGTAAATTAACCTGTAATAAACTAATTGAACTGACATGAGAATCAAAATATTATGTACGTACAAATTAAATTAAATCGTGAGGTTAAGCTTTTGAAAGAGGTCAAACAGCGCGGATTAAAACTTATAGATATTTATTTTATTAAAACTATTTAAAGGTTTTTATAACAGAGGTCGCATGTAAGTAATTTTTGTTTGTGGTGTCTTTATATTTAACACTTGCAGCATTCTAGTATAATATTATGCTTACAATATAACCAATTTTGATGAAGCTTTTATTTTTATAATAAGAGATAGCGAGATAGCTTCTGTGCTCGATTTTGACAAAAAATAAAACTGCATCATTACTTTTTTCGAAAAGTCAGGCAGGAGTCGAACTAGTTAATTTTGCAAAAAATATAATCAACACCCTAAATTTTTATTGTCAATCGATAGTGTTGCTGATAGATATCAATTCCTGGAAACAATGTATTAAAACTTACCACATCCTGAAATGTCTTGTGCAAAGACTCCTTGGTGTACTTTTGATCTCCTTGCTTCAAGATGGCCGAACACTGCTTCAGCAACGCCAGCCTTAGCTTCTCTTTAGCACTTTCTTCCTCCATGAACGACATTCTAGTCCTGGTTGGCAATTGTATTGTTAGAAATTCTGATATTTGAAGCTTTGCTACTCCGTTTTCTGGTTTTGCATCATTATTATCAGTTTTGGCGTTGTTTTGATCTGTTTTTGTATCGTTTTTATGCATTTTTAATTGGTTTTGTTCTGTTTTTGATTCATTTTGCTCTATTTTCATTTGATTTTCTTCCGTTCTGAGTTGATGTTGTCTTGATTTTAAGTCTTCTTCTGCCTTTTGTTTTTCTTCCGTTTTTAACTTGTCGTGTTCCGTTTTATCGCCATTTTCCTTTGTCATTTTGTTAATTTGATCGCTTTCGTCTACTTTTACGACAATATTGCTGGATTCTTCTTCATTATTTGTTTTTATGTCGTCATCAAATTTTGTAATGGTATCACTGGTGTCTGTTGCCATGTTTTATGTTTTTATTATTTTTGACATTATTTCGATTGATTTCAGTTTAGCAATCTTGCATTTTGTCATCTATAACAATGTAGTAAGTACCTACTTTGGACCACTTTTAGCAAAACTTTAAAATCTGGATTTTATTATGAAATAAGTCCATCCATAGGTACTGTATTACTAGATTTATTAGAATCAAGATTTATCAGATAATTCCCGTGGTTACATTTTCAGGGTTTTGTAAAATTCTATTAAGTAAGTATATTTTTTATTAAAAAAAAATAAGCTAGGTAAAATGTGTAAGTAGGCTTCTCACACACTGTCAAGAGAAACTACCCTGACAAATTAAGGTCATGGGCAACTCTCTTATTATGTGTGAGATTATGAGTAGGAGAGTAGCCTACTAAGCCCTTAATTCATTGTAAGTATGTATAGCACTAAGAATTTGAAAATAATTTAGTAAGTAGAATCTATGCAACAGAAATCACGTGATAAAGCTAGTTTCATCCCAAACGGCTAGACCGATTCGGATAATTTTTTTTACAAAGATAGTCCATTATACGGCGAAGGGTGTAGACAGCTTTTCCTATCGAAATTACAAAGAAATCGGAAACTTACGCGTGTAAAACCGCGGACTACAGCTTGTTTAACATAAATTATATTAATATACTTGGCGACGTATGTATAATGTAATAAAACTAAATGAAATAATTTCGTAACATCGATCGTATTGGCAAATACATAGAAATTACAAATAAAAATAACTAGCTCCGCCCCGCGGTTTCACCCGCGTTAGTGTCTATATAAAAGTGTTATTAATTTTCAACAAACACATAATACATAATAGTTACTATATACTACAAACTTAAACAGCACTTTCAACACATTTTCGAGGTCGAATTTTCAAAAAAAAAATTGATAAGGCTCGCATAGCTTTTGTAGTTTAAAGATTTCTTGATGAGTCTTTATCTCTTTTATATTTAGACTAGCTCTTGCACGCGACTTCGTCCGCGTAAATTAGTAGATTGAACCAAGGAATCACGTCGTCCCATACAAATTAACTCCCCTTTTTCACCCCCTAAGGGTTAGAATTTCGGAATTTTTTTATCTTATCGGATGCCTACGTCATACAAAGAACACACCCTCCAAGTTTCAGGTCTCTACGATCAGCGGTTTAGGCTGTGCGTTGATCCGTCAGTCAGTCAGTCAGGACATAGCATTTTATATATACAGTCACATTACCAATTAGCTGAACCCCACGTGACTCAGAGCTCACTCGCACATCTGTAAGGTTGTAAAGTTATGTTACCTAATTCTGTTTTTTTTTAACAAACTATACAATTTAAAAAAATAACAAAGTAGGTAAATAAATACTATATTTTTACAGATATTCTAATGACCTCTGGGTCACGTGGGGTTCAGCTAATTGGTAATGTGACTTTACACATAAATTATAGTTTCGGAATCTGTATGTTAGAAACAAACAAAAATGTTTCCTCTTTATATTATTAGTGTAGATAATCACGTCTATCGATGTAGAGTAACGTTGATTGGACATGGTTTGATATCATTAGGATTGTAGTTAGTGTGGGCAGTGGACTTGTTGACGGGGAAAGTCGAGGGTTCCGTACGTTATTGTTAATTTAAACAGTACAGAATGTTGATGTATAAGAGTGAATTATTTGCACTTTGTTAAAGTCTTGTTTGGGGAACGCGAAGACATTTGGGGACCCTCTAAGACCGGAGTCCCCTTCCGCCCCCCTGTTACTGTGGGCACTATATGTGAACTACTACAAACCTAAGCGATAATTGACGTAGACCATTGAAAATGAAATTATCATTTCATTTCATTTCATTTCATTTATTTATTTGCACGAAATATGGGTTACAATGGTCTTATAGTTAAAATCAGCTTCTCCATATTCTACCACAAAGGCATGCAAATTTGAGGGTGTCTAATCAAATTACATTATTATTTCTTAAAAATTAAAATTAATGGTTCTATAAAATGTCAGAGTTAATGAATTGTTTATGTCAAATTCCATTTTTACAGTTAGAATGAGACTAAAAGCAACCTATTTATCTACGTTATCATCATTCCAGATTATTGTCATTTAAATATTCATCTATGGTGTAATAACATTTTTGAAGCAGAAGCTCGATTAATTTATTTTTAAACATGTTATAATTTTTTAATAGAAGAAGTTCCTTCGGAAGTTTGTTGTACAGCAGAGGCGCCATACCCAAAACACTCTTACGAAAAAGGGCACTCTGATGTTTAGGTGTCCAAATTATATGGTTATGTCTAGGACCACTCAAGTGCTTGAATTCTTGTATATTGTTTCTGACAAAGATAACAATCTCATAAATATACAAACATGGAAAACTCAATACTCTATGTTGTTGAAAGTAAGGTTTACATGAGTCAGTTTGTTGTAGTTTACAAACAGCTCTTAAACATTTTTTCTGGGCTTTAAATATTGTTTCTCTTTCTGAAGAATTTCCCCAGAAGATTATACCATATCTAAGAGTGGAGGTAACATAGGCATTATATGCCGTTAAGACTGCAATAGCAATCAGTCTCGATAATTAACTTGGACCATTGAAAATGAATTACTTAAACGAATTTAATGGATTTACTTAATCGCGTTTAATTTTGTTTTATGTTAAAACACTGTGTTGATGACAAATTAGTGTTACAAAAAATTTATAGTAAAAAAAACAATGATTGTCTGTAAAGTTGGTTTACGGACGATAATTTTACGTGATAACGTCATATTTTAATATGTATTATATTGATTGATATATATTTAAATATTTATTATATTTATATATATTTTTAATAGGTATTTATTATTATCCTCCTTAAATCCCTATCACGTTATAAACAACCCACCCATCCCCTTCTTCAATTCTGGTCCATCCAAAGGTTGCCTGGAAGAGATCGCTTTTAGCGATAAAGCCGCCCATTCATTTTCTAATTTTTATTTAACATTTTTACTTTATTTTAATATCATGTATGTTACTTTGTTTGAATTCATTTTGTGTTTTGTTTTTATGGTACAATAAAGTGTTTATCTATCTATCTAAGAAAACCTTGATGCTAACCATAGCTACCATCAACGTTTTGCCATTAACGCGATAATGCGTTGCTATGGTTACCTTGTCAATAACGCTCACGTTCCCGTAACATGATACCTACTTTGTTGTGAGTGCATTACGGTGTTCATCGATTTTTAAGACATTATCACGTCAATATTTTTAAAACAAGCTTTAATTAAATGGTTTAAAAAAAGGAGAAAATATTTTTTTCATCAATACATTAATTTATTACAAAACACAATTTGTCATGATTTAAAAGCTTATCGCAAGATTCACCCAATTTTTTATTGTTAAAATCTAGTTAGTTACTACGAGTAGTTTAAAAATATTTATTTTTTTGTAATAAACTAGCCCCAAAACTTGAAAGAGGCTACTTTTAATTTAGATAATTCCGAAATTAAATGCAGACTTTCACCGAGATCTCTAATCAATAAACCCAAGGAACCCTAAAATCGAAAATTTCAAAAGAGGTAATGTTAAATATATGAAATCGTTTACAATGTTTAGTGAAAGTATAATCCGTTCTGATTTCAAACAAGTTCTTAAATTATAGTTGTTTTCAATAAAACTAGGTGGAAGCGAGACTAACACATACATACATACATACATGTTTATGTAATTTATATCATTAATTATATTACCTAAACTTATTGAACTATGTTATATTATATACAAGCAGCGCTCCGCGGATCCTAAAAGTAGTTGCGTGCCCGATTTTGACAATAACTAAAACTGCATCATTAGATTTTTTGGAAAAGTCATTACCCTAGTCAGGAATCGAACCTGTTGATTTTGCAAAAACACAAGCCCAGATGAGCGATATACTTAATTATTAAACAACATAATATTTTTTTATGGGTTCAAATCCCGGCCGGGCCGTGCTCCAATGGATTTTTCTTAAGAAAAAATTATGTGCGCTAATTGACATTGCTCTTACGGTGCGCGAAAAACATCGTGATGAAACCCGCGGCTTAGTTGACTCCAGGCATATTGACAAGTTCTCTCCTCTGGACAGAAATTTTTATTCCGATATTTCCACGGAATCCAGAGTAACGCGTGTAAAACCGCAGAGGACAGCTAGTCAACACATTAACTACGTTACAACAAGGAATCTACATCATCATCACTACATCTATACATATAAAATTCTTTGTCCTGAATGACTGACTGACGGAGCAACGCACAGCCTAAACCGCTGATCGTAGAGACCTGAAACTTGGAGGGTGTGTTCTTTGTATGACGCAGCCATCCGATAAGAAAGGATTTTCCGAAATTCTACCCCTTAGGTGGTGAAAAGGGGGGCAAAGTTTGTATGGGACAACGCGATTCCTTGGTTCATTTTCAACGTCTACGCGGACGAAGTCGCGGGCAAGAGCTAGTAGTATATAAAATAAAGTCGCTTTCTCTGTCCCTATTTCCCTTTGTATGCTTAAATCTTTAAAACTACGCAACGGATTTTGATGCGGTTTTTTTAATAGATAGAGTGATTCAAGCAAGAGGATGGTTTATATGTATAATACATGCATAATATAGCCGTGCGAAGCCGGAGCGGGTCGCTAGTAAATATTATAAAGAGGAAAGATTTTTTGTTTGTTTGTTTATAACGAATAGGCTCCGAAACTACTGGACCGATTTTGATGAAGCTTGGTATGAGGATATATTGATTCATTGAGAATAACATATGCTACTTTTTATCCCGATATTCCCACGGGTTCGGGAGTAGCGCGTGTAAAACCGCAGGACACCGTTAATCACCATGTAATCAACACATTAACTGCGGTACAACAAGGAATCTAATATACACTAACAAACACGAAATGTTCGTTCATCTCCACCTGTTATGATAATGAAGCAAACAATCACATATTATTTAAACTTCCTCAATATTATATTATTATTCGTTATATTCTATTGATTTTATAAATATTTTTAGCTTCATTATAATATTAGGTTTTTTTAAACCTTAGTAATTCAATTCGTGTTAAGAGGATTACATAACGAGTACTTATCCACACAAAAGTAATGACTTATTGGTAACTAGCTGTTGCCCGCGACTTCGTACGCGTGATAGTTTTGTTTTATATACTAAACCTTCCTCTTGAATCATTCTATCTAATAAAAAAACCGCAACAAAATCCGTTGCGTAGTTTTAAAGATCTAAGGACAGCTATTTGAATGATAAATTGCCCGATTCTTCCATTGTAAAAAAATTGATTTTGAAAAAATAAAAATAAAATATGTTTTAAGTACACAAAAATTTTTTTTTTTAGTATCTTAACAAAAAAACAATGCTTTTCTTCGTCTAAACATTTTCCTCCTCTTTTTTTTGAAGATCCGGTTTAAAAACGCTTACTAAAAATGTAACCACAGAATGAAATCACACACTAGGTATTTATTTTTTGTTTTAATAACAACCTAAAAAACCTTTTCAAAACCCGATTGCCACTGCAATTTGAACTTTATAACGTACACAATAAGCACTAGAGGACGTGTCTAACAACAAACGGTACGAGTGTCGTCAGTGTGTGCGCGCACGCAACTAAATCCGACGAGCTTTCGATAGCTTTGTGATAACGTTGACTTAGATACATCTTACAGTGTAGCTTAGCTTCTTGTTTTTAACCGACTTCGAAAAAAAGAGGAAGTTCAATTACATTGTATACACATTACACACACAGAAACAAAAGTTTTTTGAAGCAAGAAATAATCATCTCCATAAAGACACAAGAGAATAATTTCTTGGTTTAATAATAAGCAGCAAATGGCTTTAAGCAGTATTCTTAATCAAAAAGCAAAATTCATTAAGTATACATACTGCTTATTATTTTTCAAGAACATTTAGGTACTAAAAAACAAGAATATATTTTTTAACATCTAGGAAGAGGCTTATTCCTTGTTTCTAAAAACTTGATTTCAGTGTATAGTATTGTATTTCCTTTTTATGACCTATTTTGATGATTATATTTTTGTTGGAAAGGAATATCCCAACGGTGATTCTATAAACATTTGCTGAAGATCTGAAGAGGATCTTCGGAATGATGAACAGAATTCCGCACAGAAAGTGCAACTCAAAACTCAGTTGATTTTTCTTACCAGTAGAATGTCTATTCTTTTTTTCTTCCTTACTATGACACTTCATCTTACTTTATGGAATGAACCCATGGACAAGATTTTAATTGGTCTATTTTGAATATATTTACCTTTAAAAATATTTGTACCGAATCTTAACTTTTACGAGCATAATCATAAACACGGACAGACAGACAGAAAAGGATAAGTTTAGTTTAAGTTTCTTCTGTATTCTTCTCATTGATTGGCGCGTTCCTAACTTAGTCTTTAAGACGATTCAATATGATCACTTGCGAATGACTCCAGCTAAATAAAAAATACTTTGACTGTGCTTTTCATATAATTCTATTGGGGTATCCTCTAAAAGCATTAAAAGCATCATTATTTCCATAAATATGACGTGTAAATAACACGAGCATACCCGTGAGACACAACTAGTTTACAATGTGAATTAGGTACGAATCACCTGCTTATAAAACCGGAAATTTCATAAAAATCATATCAAATTAAAAAAGACAAGCTTTTTAATTAATAAATTAAATAACCAAAGAGAGCCGCGCAAATACATTGATCAACTTAGAATGATTATAAAAAAAAACATATTGCCCAACAATGTAATGTTTTGACAATTTAATCATCGTTGATTGGCGCTTGTCTATGGTATTGACTAGCTGTCGCCGACGGCGGGGTTTGCTAATTTTATAAACATGAGATTCGTGATCGGACAGTGATTATGTTTGCACTTTTCGTGTTTTGTATCTGTGACGAAATTGCTCCAATTCTCACGTGATTTAACGTGACGTGATAGAAGAATTATTCATTTTGTGTGATTTATAAGGATTTACTGTGACTAAATATTACAAAATTATAATAATAATGCAATGAAAAATAGTTTGAAAATTAAATTAAGGTATTATATATACTTACTTAGGCCAAAATTAAACTGACTAACTTTTAAAATAAATAAGTAAATATTAGGTATGTTACATTATTAAACTTATATGTGACGCATTATGCTTGCATTTACTCTATACATATAAAATGCTTTGTCCTGACTGACTGACTGACAGATCAACGCACAGCCTAAATCATAGAGACCTAAAACTAGCAGGGTGTGTTTTTTTGTATGACGTAGGCATCCGATAAGAAAGGATTTCCCAAAATTCTACCCCTAAGGGGATGAAAAAGGGGGGCAAAGTTTGTATGGGACAACGTGATTCCTTGGTCCAATGCACTTCAAATTTTGTATAAACATTCTTTAAAAAGTTAGCTTACAAACTTTATGTGATGAACATGATTTTATTTATTTATGACGAAAAGTACACAAATTAATGTAAATAACTGATTGCCCAATATTGTTGTGACGGAACTACATCAACCCCTATGTAATATGGTTTGAGTTTTTGCAAAAAAAAAACAGTTAATTATTTTAATTGAAAGGAACTTCACTTGTACACATCAAACGATTAATGTAAATGAACAGCTTTCTTAATATATATAAATCTCGTGTCACAATGTTTGTCCTCAATGGACTCCTAAACCACTTAACCGATTATAATAAAATTCGCACACCATGTGCAGTTCGATCCAACTTGAGAGATAGGATAGCTTACATCCCGATATTCCCACGGGATCGGGAGTTACGTGGGTGAAACCGCGTAGGGCAGCTAGTTGTGTAATATATTTAACTGAAAGTAAAAAAGTGAATTCAAGTGCTAAAGCTAGTTGCATCCTTTCGAATTTACAAATAAGTGCTTGAAGATGTAACGACTTCAATGGTTTGAATTAAAATGTTATTTTACAAAGAGTTAAAGTGACTAGATATGACAAAATAAATAAATTTAGAATTTAAAAAACCCCTGACTTTTAAGCCCCCTAACTTTCAGATGGCTGAACCGATTTCGATCACACATGGCTAAGAATACTTCCGACTAATTCACCTTTCAAAGAAATGAAAAGAAATCAAAATCGGTTCAGCCGTTCGGAAGCTACGATGCCACACACACACAGACACGTCAAACTAATGACAACCCAGTGTTTTTGCGTCAGAGGTTAAATTAAAAACATATGGCAAAGTATTATTTAATGGGTTAGGGACGATTCGTCAGCATCGGGTAGTGGGTAAAAATATTAGGTGTAACATTATTTATTATTTGCAGAATGTTTTTTTGTCATTATTCTTTAAAAATCCTTAGTGTTCCCTTAGACTTTTGCGAAATACTACAAAAAAATATTTTTATAGGACTTTTGTTCTGGTGTCATGTTTTTTTGAATTTTATTTTGTCCAGGTATCTTTTTCGCTCTTACCACTATAACTTTACTATATATTTCAACTCTTTCACCTTCATCACATCGTTTTTTTTGTTTCTTTGCTTGTTCTAGTTCTTCATTGTTATTTTGCTTTCTTTTTGTTCCTCTTGATGGCCCTGGTTGTGGTTCTGGGTATATTACTGGCTCTGGTTGTGGTTGAGATTCTGGTTGAAGTTGAGATTCAGGTTGACGTTTTGGCTCTAATTGCGATTGCGGTTCGTGGATTTTTGTTTCTGTCATAGGTGTTGCTTGTGGTCCTTCGTCTACTGGATTATTAGAGACATCTGCAGCTCTGTAACAAATTTCTTCAATTAAGTCATTATATATTTATATTTTGATATCTTTTATTTTACCTACTCTACTGCTGGTGCTACCGCTGCAGTGTATTTATTAGCCAATGTATGTTTGTCTATTGCTAGTTCCGTGTATAATGTATTTGGTTGTGGTTTTTTAAATATACTCATGAGTATGTTTGTGCCATTTGATATACCTTTAATTTCGATTATAGTTTCTACCATTATATTTAGTACTGCGACTTCCAAGCTTCCGTCTAGCTTTAAAAGTGGTACTAAGTATGCCTACACCTATACGCTTCCCATAAAAAAATGTGCATTTGTATATGTATAAATAATATACTGTTGCATTTTTATACTCATTTGTTTTATTTCTCGTTTGAAACTCCCTTGCGTTACTGTTTCTCACTGAAACAGTAACGCAAGGGTCCTCGCGTCAAGGTCCCATGGAAGCCACTGGGTTGCTGCCCAAACTTCAGGACTCTCTGCAGCCTCCTCAGGCCAGCGTGAGATGCCGACACCCCCTACGGGCACGGCGTCTCAAGGTGCAGCGCATCCTCAGGTTGAGGAGTAGCTGGAACAGTTTAACCTAACAAGCTAGATGGTGATGTGGTGGAATGTCTTGCAATATTTATTTATTTAACACTCTCTTCTATTTGTCACAAGTTTTTTTGTCCAATTGATTAATGACATCTTGTGTTATGTTTGACAGTCATATATTTTAATATGTTCTTATACCTATTATTATAGGTATATTTATGATTAATTAATACATGAGGCCAATTAAGACAAGAAACCAGTTGTAAAAGTGTATGTGATGGATTGATCGCAATATAATAATCTGTTTTGATTTCTAACTGTAATCAAAAGATTAAAATCTGGGCAAACCACACGTGGGTGACCAATCGTTCCTAACTCTTTTCTTTTTCTATGTTAATAAATAAGTATTTACTATTTATTATTTTATTAGTTTACTTTTTCTCATTATCAATTTGTTTTCTTTTTTTCAGGCTATAATAAACGGAATATTTTAGGATTTTGATTGTATTACGTATTTAAATAGTTTTATTTAATTTTTAAATAGGGTTTGTTAATCGTATTTACAAAAAAATATTGATATTGAAGTTTACAAGTGTTTGTCTATGTGGGCATAAGTCTAGACAAAGTTTATCCTGGTCTAGCAAGTTTTTTGTGTAGATGTTGGATGGATTGAACTCTGTACATTGACGTAAGATTTTATACTAGCAGCGCTCCGCGGCTTTCTCACGTAACTCCCGATCCCGTGGGAATATAAGGATTAAAATACATTCCCAATTAATCAATGTATCCTCAATACAAGTATCATCAAAATCGTTTCAGTATTCGGAGCCTATTCAATTCAAACAAACAATCAAATCTTTATAATATTAGTAGGTAGTAGGTACCTATAGATTTTGATTTACCTACTTACTTGAGAGCGGTGTTGGCTTAGTGGTAGATACCTCGACTTTAATTCTGAAGGTCGTGGGTTCGAATCCAGGCCGGCCGTGCACCAATGTATTTTTCTTAAGAAAAATTTATGTGCGCTAATTGACATTGCTCTTACGGTGAAGGAAAACATCGTGATGAAACCCACGGCTTAGTTGGCTCCAGAAGTATTGACAAGTTCTCTCCTCTGGACATGGTCGACTAAGCTGAGAGGGTAGTAGGTGCTGGGCAAGCCTACTCCATCTTCACGCAAAAAGGACCCAATTAAAAAGGGTCTAATCGCGGAAAACAGCCTGTATACAAGTACAAGTACCTACTTACTTGTATTTATTTTTGTGATAACTTGACAAATACATAAAAAACAACATTGATAAAAATATCTCTTCCTGTAACTTTATGAATAAAATATTCTTCGCATAATCAACAAAGTAATATTAATTTAATTATTTAGGGTTCCGTAAAGATTCGTTAAGAAAACAAGCTTCAATAAGGTACACCTTATTTATCGGTTATTTCAAATCTAAAGAACTAGTTTTACCAAAGTATGTTATGTTTTTTTTTTTACATTTCACACAGCGCCATCTACATTCAAACTGAGAAAAGTCTGTTTATGGTGGTACTAGGAAATATCGAATTATTTTTGTCATTCTAAATAATTATAACTTACTAGCAGTGCTCAGATCCTGTGGGAATATCGGGATAAAAAGTAGCATATAACACTCCCAATGAATCAAGGTATCCTATACGAAGTTTCATCAAAATCGGTTCAATAGTTTCGGAGCCTATTCGTTACAAACATAAAAACAATCAAAAAGTATTTCCTCTTTAAGTATAATACCAGCGGTTTCACCCGCGTAAGTCCCGATCCCGTTGGAATATCAAAATGATCTATAGCCTCGATAGATAGACTATTCAACACAAAAATATTTTTGACAATTCGAACCAGTAGTTCCTGAGATTAGCGCGTTTAAACAAACAAACTAACAAACTCTTCAGCTTTATAATATTACTAGCGACCCGCCCCGGCTTCGCACGGCTGTATTTTGTATGTATTATATCTAAAAACCTTCCTCATTAATCACTCTATCTATTTAAAAAAACTGCATCAAAATCCGTTGCGTAGTTTTAAAGATCTAAGCATACAAAGGGACATAGGGACGGCGAAAAGTGACTTTATTTTATACTAGCAACCTGCCCCGCCTTCGCACGGCTATATTATGCATTTATTATACATATAAACCTTTCTCTTGAATCACTTTATCTATTTAAAAAAACCGCATCAAAATCCGTTGCGTAGTTTTAAAGATTTAAGCATACAAAGGGATATACGGAGAGAGAAAGCGACTTTGTTTTATACTATGTAGTGATAGTGATGACTATGTAGATGTAGGCAACCTACTATATACATACATACATACATAAAACATTATACACACTTATAATATACTAAATTTAATATTATATATAATAATTATATTTATTTATATACAATATCATAAATATTTACATTATTAACTTAATATTATTTATTTATAAGATATCTATCTATTTACAACATATTTAATATAGTACATTTTAATAGTAATATTATAAAGTCATCCGATTTTCATACATCGGAATACCTACCGGTCGATCGGGGAACAATGCACCCGGGCACTGCACCGAGCGAGCGAGCTACGTCATACCTACCTACCGCCAGCCGGTTGCGCTTGCGACTCGGAAGGACTCGGGCTCGCTCGGGCAAAGACGTCCACCGCCACGGTTCGTTCTCCAGTCACGTACGCACGCTCCTACGCGACACCCGCTCGCTCATTGTAATGATTTTTAGATCGATGTATGCTAATACTCGTATGTTTGTGCCGGTATCCTTCTATATTTTAGTGGTGTTAATAATAAACAATATAAGGTGTTACATCGGTGTTTCACTATCGAAACCTTATCAAATAACACTGACCGTTGACCAACTACCCACACTGGTGACCCCACATTGAACACCGGGAAGACACAAACAGGAAGAAGATGAGCGATAGCGATAGCGGCGATACGGCCTCGTCGCAGCCGGACGATCAACCAGAGGAGAAATTGCCCAAAAGCAAAACTTCGAAGAAAAAGGAGCGCGTATCCGTTGTTCAAGACGATCCGACGGAGGTGTTTAGGGTCGGAGTGCGTATGCCACCCTTCTGGCCTCAAAAACCAAAAATATGGTTTGCTCAGATTGAGGGCCAATTCATCACCTCACGCATCACCGACGATACAACCAAATTTTACTATGTCCTAAACCACTTGGAACGGGAGTACTCGGTGGAAGTAGAGGACATTATCACCGACCCACCGAGTTCTGGTAAATATGAAAAATTAAAATCGGAGCTAATTAAACGCCTGTCCGTCTCAGAGGAGGCTAAAACTAAGCAGTTCCTAGAGCGGGAACAGCTCGGCGACCGGAAGCCATCACAGTTCTTGCGTCACCTACGCAGTCTCCGGTCGGATCTGTCTGACGGATTTCTTCGGACTGTATGGACCAGCCGTCTGCCACCCAATCTGCAGACGATCGTCGCATCGCAACCAAGCCTCACCCTGGACGTACTGGCAGACCTCGCAGACAAGGTACACGATATTGTGCCACACTCACCACAAGTAGCAGCTACTTCGAGTACCGCATCGGCGTCGCGATCGGAGCTAGACAGCATGGCACGTCAGATCACTGAGCTGACAAAACAAGTCAGCGCCCTCACGGCCGCTGTATCCAACCCGTCCCGGTCAAGACCACGTGACCGACAAAACCAGCGTCAGCGTAGCCGCTCCCAAACTCCTGGAAACAGAAGTCGGTCGCAATCGAACTACAGGAAGTTCCCTACGTGCTGGTACCATTTCAAGTTCGGCAGCCAAGCAAACCACTGCATCAAGCCATGCGACTACCACCCGGGAAACGACCAGGGCAGTCGATAATGGCGACTGAAGACTGCCCCACTACCGCCACAAACGGTCGCCTGTACGTTACAGACCGTAGATCAAAATGCCAGTTTCTCGTCGACACAGGAAGTGACCTCTGCGTCTTCCCTAGATCTGCAATCAGGGATAGAAGAGAGAAGACCAACTATCAACTGTGTGCGGCCAACGGGACTCCGATTACTACCTATGGATACGTACAGTTAAACCTAAACTTAGGGTTACGTCGCGATTTTGTGTGGCGTTTCATTGTAGCCGACGTAACCAAGGCCATCATAGGCGTAGATTTTTTGTCATTTTTTAATTTAAGTGTGGATGATCGTAATAAACGCCTAATAGACGGCACTACGAACATCCACATCACAGCTAGTATAGACAATATGGTATGTGTACAAAGTGTTAAGGTGGCCGTGATTGGAGATTCGAAATATCATAAATTACTCGCTGAATTTCCCGATTTAACTCGACCGGCAGGTATTCAACACACACCCAAACACAACACACTACACCACATACGCACCACATCAGGCCCCCCCGTTTCTTGTTCCTTTAGGCGTCTTGCACCAGACAAACTCAAGATCGCCCGATCTGAGTTTGAGGCAATGTTAGCGAACGGTACTGCGCGTCCATCTGAAAGCTGCTGGTCATCTCCACTGCACCTGGCCCCGAAAAAAAACAATGGTTGGCGTCCCTGCGGAGATTACCGACTTTTAAACGCAAGGACCATCCCAGATAAGTATCCAATCAGGCACATCCATGACTTTGCTCATAGCCTGTCTGGTTGTACTGTTTTTTCAACTATCGATCTGGTTAAAGCTTACAACCAGATCCCCGTGTTTGAGCAGGATATACCTAAAACAGCGATCACTACCCCCTTCGGACTCTTCGAGTTTCCATATATGACATTTGGTCTTCGAAATGCCGGTCAAACTTTCCAGAGGTTTGTTGACGAGATGACGCGTGGCCTAGACTTCTGTTACTGCTATCTAGACGATTTTCTGGTATTTTCAGCTACAGAAACCGAGCATGAACAGCATCTCCGTCAAATTTTCAGCAGGATGAGAGATTACGGTATTTTAATTAACACAAACAAATGCGTTTTTGGAGCACCGGAGGTGACGTTTCTAGGCTATCGCATCAATAAACACGGCACCAAACCTCTGGAAACAAAAGTGAACGCTATTAAAGAGTTCCCGGTACCCAAAACTGCCAAACAACTCCGCAGATTTTTGGGCATGATTAACTTTTACCGTAGATTCATTCCAAACGCAGCTCAAATACAGGCCCCTTTGAACGCCTTATTGACCGGTTCCATCAAAGCATCACACCCAGTTGACATAAATGGAAACTCACTAAGAGCCTTCGAAGAGTGTAAACAGAGCCTATGCAACGCTGCCATGTTGGCGCACCCTGACTCAAACACGAAGTTGGGCTTAGTCACGGATGCGTCTGATTTAGCGATTGGTGGTGTCCTTCAACAGTTGCAAGATGGTCACTGGCAACCGCTAGCCTTTTTCTCTCGCAAGTTGAGCCCCACGCAGCAGAAGTACTCTCCGTATGACAGGGAGCTCCTTGCTATATACGAGAGTATCAAATATTTTCGACATTGGCTGGAAGCAACCATCTTCACTATTTACACGGACCACAAACCCCTGTGCTACGCGTTTCACGAGCGCAAAAGTAAGTGTTCTCCACGCCAATATCGACACTTAGACTTCATCGCCCAATTCTCAACCGATATACAACACATCGCCGGGCGAGATAACGTCGTAGCCGATACACTCTCTAGAGTCGACGAAATACAGACCCCAGTAGACCTCGAAGTGCTGGCAGAGGCACAGAAAACTGATCCCGAGCTAGAGCAATTATTCAAGACCGAGACTTCCCTGCATTTAAAAAAGCTAAGTTTACCTGGCAGTCGCTCACAGTTGTACTGCGACGTCAGCACAACGGCTGCCAGGCCACTTGTACCAGAACCTTTTCGCAGGAAAGTTTTCAACAGCTTGCACTCGCTCAGCCACCCCGGTGCGAATACAACTGCGAAGCTAGTAGCGGAACGCTACGTCTGGCCACAGATGAGGAAAGACTGTCGCGAATGGTCTAGGGCATGTTTGAGCTGCCAGCGTACGAAGGTAAACCGACACGTATCGACGCCTCTTGGCACCCTCGGTTTGCCTTCAGCGCGTTTCAAACATGTGCACTTAGACCTGATCGGACCATTACCACCGTCTTGTGGATATCGGTACTGTCTGACAGCCATCGATCGCTTCACGCGATGGACTGAAGCTGTCCCTATCACCGATATCACAGCGGAATCTGTGGCCAAGGCTTTCCTGCTGGGCTGGGTCGCGCGATTCGGTTGCCCAACTAACGTAGTCACCGATCGTGGTAGGCAATTTGAGTCAGCGCTATTCGCACAGCTCTCGAAAGCATTAGGTTTTAGGCACCGCAAGACCACAGCTTACCACCCTCAATGCAATGGGCTCATCGAGCGGTTTCATCGACAGCTCAAAGCTGCTATTATGTGCCACCCTGATTGTAGTTGGTCTGAGGCGCTCCCGTTTGTCCTACTCGGTATTCGCAGCTCCTTCAAGGACGACCTTCAGTCATCTCCTGCCGAGCTTGTTTATGGAGAACCTTTGCGCCTGCCAGGAGAATTCTTCGATAAGAACGTTGACGAATGCATGCCTGACTATGCTGAATACTCAGCACGTATCAGAGCATTCGCCAACACTCTCCAGCCGGTACCAACTTCTCATCACGCGAGGTATAAAGTCTTCGTCTATAAAGACCTAGCCAAGTGTACTCACGTTTTCCTTCGCGAGGACGCACTTAGAGGGGCACTACAGCCAGCATACACTGGTCCCCACGAGGTGGCAGAGAGAGGGGACAAGGTTTTTAAAATAAAAGTCAAAGGTAAAGTAGTGACGGTATCAGTAGACCGACTAAAACCGGCTTACATACTGTCACGCGCACCTAATGACCTAACCACTAAATCTAATCCATCCCCACTACCACCTCCCTCATCACCCCCATCACCACCTGCATCTTCATCACCCTCACTACCACCACGTCCAACCAGCGACAAACCAGTGGTCACAACCCGTTCCGGGCGTCACGTAAGATTCCCAGATTATTATCGCCCGTAACCCGGTCTCTGGAGGGGAGTGATGTAGGCAACCTACTATATACATACATACATACATAAAACATTATACACACTTATAATATACTAAATTTAATATTATATATAATAATTATATTTATTTATATACAATATCATAAATATTTACATTATTAACTTAATATTATTTATTTATAAGATATCTATCTATTTACAACATATTTAATATAGTACATTTTAATAGTAATATTATAAAGTCATCCGATTTTCATACATCGGAATACCTACCGGTCGATCGGGGAACAATGCACCCGGGCACTGCACCGAGCGAGCGAGCTACGTCATACCTACCTACCGCCAGCCGGTTGCGCTTGCGACTCGGAAGGACTCGGGCTCGCTCGGGCAAAGACGTCCACCGCCACGGTTCGTTCTCCAGTCACGTACGCACGCTCCTACGCGACACCCGCTCGCTCATTGTAATGATTTTTAGATCGATGTATGCTAATACTCGTATGTTTGTGCCGGTATCCTTCTATATTTTAGTGGTGTTAATAATAAACAATATAAGGTGTTACATCGGTGTTTCACTATCGAAACCTTATCAAATAACACTGACCGTTGACCAACTACCCACATAGTGATATAGATTAGTGTAGATATTATACTGAAATAACTAATACATTAGTCCTCATTGCAGTTATTGTATTTGTTCAATAAATAAATAAATAATATACTTAAATAGATAAGTACTTAATTAATCAAACCACGGAACCTCTAAAAAAATGTTCACACTTTACCAGTTAAAATAATCATTTCAAAAAGAGATTGTATTTCTGAATGGAGTTACCTGAATACAATCGTTACTTCATTTTACTCAATCGCCATATTTGTTACTTAGTGTTTATTTTACTCTTATTTAAAACAAAATTACTGACCGTTTTATTTTGTATTTTACAACTTTTAAAAAGTAATTTTACATACTCATTTTTTTTAAGTTATCGCGATTTGAACTTTTCATAACCATAAGTAGACTGAAAAATTGACAGTAAATTATAACACCTTAACAATGAAGAATGTTAACTAATTTTGAATATTAGAGCTCTCCATATTCTTTGTCAAAAATAAAAAAGCTATTGCATCGTGCATTGCATGTCAATAGTCGTCCGTTATTTATCGTCCGTCAATAGTCGGCCGTTATTTATCGTCCGTCAATAGTCGTCCGTTATTTATCGTCCGTCAATAGTCGTCCGTTATTTATCGTCCGTCAATAGTCGTCCGTTATTTATCGTCCGTCAATAGTCGTCCGTTATTTATCGTCCGTCAATAGTCGTCCGTTATTTATCGTCCGTCAATAGTCGTCCGTTATTTATCGTCCGTTAATAGTCGTTCGTTATTTATCGTCCGTTTTTGTCGTCCGTTTTTTGTCGTCCGACATTTGTCGTCCGTTTTTTGTCGTCCGTCATTTGTCGTCCGTCAATATTAAAGTCGTCCGTTAATAATCGTCCGTCAATAGTCGTCCGTAAATAATCGTCCGTCGTTTGTCGGGGGTGTTAGGTTTTATTTTCGTTACGGAATTTCTGATTCGGTCGCCGCGCCCCAAGTAGCACGTTAGTGAATTTTGGAACTTATTTTGCAACTGTAGGTAGCATATAGGTGATGCAAGAGTGATGCTTGGGAGGAGTCACATGATGCGTATGGCATATTCTGTGACTTATCCAAGGCATTTGATTGCGTTCAACATAATACATTGATCATGAAACTACACCACTACGGTTTAGTTTATATAAATGACTTACCTTACCTTGTAAGGGACAACCATGGGATAGTGTTGTTCGCAGATGACACCTCCTTGGTGTTCAAGGTTAAAAGGCGTCAGTCCAACGTTGACGATGTGAACAATGCTCTCTCTAGAATAGTTGATTGGTTCAATTCCAATAATTTATTACTGAATGGATCCAAAACTAAATTAATTCGGTTTACACTTCCAAATGTAAAACAAGTAAAAACTGTTGTAAAGATTAATGATGAGGAAGTTGAATTAGTCAGTAAGGCTGTCTTTCTAGGTATAACTTTAGATCCTAAGCTTCAGTGGGGCCCGCATGTGGAAGCATTGTCCAATAGACTTAGTTCTGCCGCTTACGCCGTTAAGAAAATTCGCGAATACACGGACATTGAGACTGCTCGCCTAGTCTATTTCGGCTACTTCCACAGTGTCATGTCGTACGGCATCCTACTGTGGGGGTGTGCTGCAGATATTGATGCTATTTTCATATTGCAAAAGAGAGCTGTTCGAGCTATCTACAAAATGGGCCCCAGGGAATCACTTAGAGAAAAATTTAAAGAGTTAAACATATTAACGCTCTATTCCCAATATATCTACGAAAACTTGCTCTACGTTCACAAAAATCCTGATATTTTCCGTAAAAACAGCGATATTCATAATTTCAACTTAAGAAATAAGGATGAACTGACCGTGCCCGGTAGTAGGCTCCGGAAAATAAACAGGTCGTTTAATAGTACATGTGTGCTCTATTATAATAAATTACCTAAAGAGGTATATGACATGTCCATTAACAGGTTCAAAACTTTTATAAAGCATAGATTGTGCAGTAAGGCGTACTATGATACTTCGTCTTACCTTAATGATAAGAACCCATGGACTTGACTTTAGTTGCTCCATTTCAAATAATACTTTCAAATATTTGTAATATTGACCATTGTGAGCGTGATCACATGAAAAAAAAAAAACCCCATGAGTTTCTTGTGCCTTCTTCTCATTGGTGGGCGCGTTCCGAAGGCACACATCCTAACTTAGTTTTTAAGACGTTTTCAAGTGGTCTATTATACTTTTAAGGTATTATACATCCAAAGAAATAAAAAAATTTGATTTGATTTGATTTGATTTGATTTGTATGGTATTACTTAAAGATGCAAACAGCACTCGAATTTGCAAATGAGTAACTCTTATCACTAACGGTTGCTTTTGAGTGATTTTTGTTTCTGCTTTATTACCTATGGTAGCATTAAGCCGATTCTATTACTCATAGGCGCATAAAGGTTTTAATTTTCTCTCTTATAGAACTCAAAGAGGCATATGACATCTTAAAATCCCCCCTAAAGAACTGTGCCCTAATAGGTGATATTTTTCCCTCATTTGGCACCTTTAGTACTAAATAAGTAGTATATATGAGTTATTTATCACTTGTAGTGGCTCAAGAGTTATTATTGCAGCTCATTTGGAACCTTAGTGTAATTGCCTTAATTTGTAAGGTCGAAAATACTCTTATATGCCACTGTAAAGCGTAGATCGGTTCCATTTTTATCTCATTTAGAACCACAAGATCTAATTAAAATAATAACGGGTCGAGTGCGAGTCGTACTCACGCGCTGAGGGTTCCGTACATTAGTTTCATTCCAAACAGTGCCAGACAGTGCCAGACAGTGCCAGACGGTGCCAGACGGTGCCAGACGGCACCAGACTGTACCAAACTGTACCAGACTGTATCAGACTGTACCAGACTGTACCAGACTGTACCAGACGGTACCAGACGGTACCAGACGGTACCAGACAGTACCAGACAGTTTCAGACAGTGCCAGTCAGTGACAGACAGTTGTACAGACAATTGCACAGACAGTTGTACAGACAGTCATCGACTTTACAAGTTAAGTAAATTTTACTTTTTTTACTTTATTATCCTTCACAATGGGTTTTGTACCCGTCTTGAGGATCCCCAATTCAAAGTAGAGACAGCAAGACCTGTGAAGTGAAAAATATCACTACTAGGTACTAATGAGTGATTTTTGGGCTTAAGAGTTCCAATAAGGTAACAAATAAGTGAAAATAAGAACTACAAGGTCTACTTTAAATCGCCATGTTTAAAAATAATAACCTTGAAAAGCATTATTTGTTTAATGATATTTTATTACAATAACATAAAACAAAATAAGTTTTGATAACTATTGTTGACATTATACTTTTTGTGAAACTATAATGTTAGGTTTTTAACAACCAAATTGTTGTAAAGTATTATCTTATTTATTTGATCAGCACATATTTGTTAATACTTTTGATTAAATTGAAGGCGCATCAAAATTTACTAAGTAAATATACCATGGTTTCACGATAAAAAACCATTTGCAAGGGCTCCGTGATATTATGCTGCGGTTTACACGTACATTTTTAATACTCGCCAAATAGATGCAATATGGCTGTCACAATTAACACAATAGAACAAAGCACACCGTTTTTCGTTTGTCTCTGCCAAAAATAAGACTAGTTATGACAAATTGTCACTCAACGAATGAACGGTATCGCTTTATCGTTCAATCATTCATTCACAGCGCGCAATTCGCACCGTTAGTTCCAAGTGCCACTCAGGGTAACAATTCGAACTCTTATGCAACGCTTCTGCAACTATAAATGAGTTGCAATTTTTCTCCCTTTAGTAATATATAGGTTGCATATAGGTTCTAACCACCTATATAGAACTTAATCAAGGTGGATTTTATTACTAAAGGTTCCAAAAAAATACTATATGCAAGCTATTTGTTACCAAATGTGTTACTTGGGACGTCTATTAGTTTCCGATTTATAGAAGTAAACGTGCGACGCGGACTACAAACTAAAACAATGACTGCATATAAAAACATTAAAATCCCTTAAATCGTCTTTATAATATTAAAAAAGCGGTTAATTTTTCTACATAATTTTGCTTTTTCTTTTCATAAGATTGTCATAAAATGTTGTACATGAATATTATAATTGATTTGTGAATGGGATTGGTACAAAAATATAGATGATTTTCTTTTTTGCAAAATAAACCGGTTCGATTCTTGGCTTTGATACCTGATAACTATCTAAGCCTTTACGATCTGAACTTTATAATTGCACATCGTTTTAACTGTGTGAGAAATTCTCAGCTTTTATAAAATTATAAAGGTCTGGCGGTTGACGGGATCTTGGTCTATAGGTGACGTTTGTGTTCTGCACAGGCACAGCATGACATCTATGTGCAGAAAATAAAAATAACGACAAGTTTTATTGATACCTACTCGTAACTTCAATTTCTCGATTTAGTTTCGGAGCGCCTTAATTTCGTTATACCCTTTTACCGGCTATGGATACATTCGTACAATTTCCATGTTCGTAAAATTCCACATTTGTACAATTTCCATGTTCGTACAATTCCACATTCGTACAATTCCACATTCATACAATTCCACATTCGTACAATTCCACATTCGTACTATTCCACTTTCGTACAATTCCACATTCATACAATTCCACATTCGTACAATTCCACATTCGTACAATTCCACTTTCGTACAATTCCACATTCGTACAATTCCACATTCGTACAATTCCACTTTCGTACAATTCCACATTCGTACAATTCCACATTCATACAATTCCACATTCGTACAATTCCACTTTCGTACAATTCCACATTCGTACAATTCCACATTCGTACAATTCCACTTTCGTACAATTCCACATTCGTACAATTCCACATTCGTACAATTCCACATTCGTACAATTCCACTTTCGTACAATTCCACATTCGTACAATTCCACATTCGTACAATTCCACTTTCGTACAATTCCACATTCGTACAATTCCACATTCGTACAATTCCACTTTCGTACAATTCCACATTCGTACAATTCCACATTCGTACAATTCCACTTTCGTACAATTCCACATTCGTACAATTCCACTTTCGTACAATTCCACATTCGTACAATTCCACATTCGTACAATTCCACTTTCGTACAATTCCACATTCGTACAATTCCACATTCGTACAATTCCACTTTCGTACATACAAATTCCACATTCCCAATACTCCTAGATCTCAAAAGGACTTAGTGTCAAAATGCCCTAATCTCAGAATGCCCCAAAATATAGCATTTTCAGTATGGATAATATAGGAAATTGTAGGTACTAATTAAGTAATGTCATCTCTTTATATAACTTCAATCTCTGTAATTTGAAATCATATTTTTACAAAAAAAAAATTAAACGCGATTTAATCCGTTTTATTATGTAATTTTTCGAAATTGAAAGAGTTTTTGAGACGGATATTGAACGTTTTGTGTTTTTATGGAGACTTTTCGTTATCGACATTATTGGTGAGGAATCGCGCCACACTGCGTCTATTATTTTACCAATAGAAAGCCACATGATTTTGACGCATAAGACCACAAACGCGATATACGTAAAAGACCAAAAACGCGTAATCCGAACAGGCGATTTACAAAATTACGAGTTATACCAAAAACGCATTTGGCCAAATTTTATTACGTGTTATAATACCAGAAATGCATCTGGCCAAAATTATGGAGTGCGGAGTGATGATACAAAAATTTTTTTTCCAACTAGTTGGACCACGCTCCAGACTCCAAACAGTCCCGTGGTCCAACTATTTTCGAAACAGAGACAAAACATTGGCAGGACGTGATATTGATCCCAAATCCCACAGAACCGCGACCTACGCAGGTAAAGCCACAGGGCACTGCTAGACAGTTCTCCTGCTACAAAACATTTCATCATACATAATTTAACAACAAATTATCTACCAAAAACCTGTTCCTAAACTAATGTATGTAAATTCCTCACTATAATTTCTTCTATAAATTGACAGCAAATTGTAATGTTTTAATTAAACTTAAGAGGATTATGTATATCGATATCGATAGTGTCACATCACTAGCTTCTTGATCAAACGGGACCGCTCTATGACCGAATGTCGGAAAGTTTTTTTATAATTGATTAAAATAAGCCTTTGAAGATAGTGTTGGGGGCGTGTTATCGATATAAAATGACCTTGCCCTAAACTAGGATAATTGGGCTTGCAAAATGGGTGCCAGACGACGAGTAGAAAACTTATACACTTTCTTGTGTTGTTTTTTTATTTTAGTTGGAAATTTTTAACTCATGTGTTCGAGGTGCATTTTTGTTCATAAAATTCGAAAGTCCTGATTCTCACCAAATTATTATGAGACCACCCCTAGAGGTATTCCCTTTCTAACACAAAAAGAATCATATCACATGATGCATAACGGGCGGAATGATCGCGTAACATTCACAAAAAAAACATGCAGATGAATTAAAAACTTCTTGTTTTTTGAGGTCGGTTAAAAAGAAACCGGGATCATATGAGTGACATTTCCTGTTACATAAAGCTTTTAATTCAACAGGCTGTTGCTGCGTTTGAATCCAAAACGCCTGAAATCACTTTGAGTCACAAAGTCGCTTTTTGAAACACGTAAACTTAATTGAGCTTTATTTGTAAGGGACCCTATTACTAAGGCTACACTGTCTGTCTGTCATCAGACTGTATCTCATGAACCGCGATAGCTAAACAGTTGAAATTTTCACAGATGACTTATTTCTGTTGCCGCTATAACAACAAATAACTAAAAACAGAATATAATGAAACCCTCCGTGCTCAAGTCCGACTCGCACTTGGCCGGTTTTTTTACTACGTAATTTTAAATCTAATCCTAATGTAAATTCTACCAATCTGGGCGAAAGACTCTAAGCATAAGTATCTATTAATATCTATAATACCATATCGAAGTGTTTCCCATCCCTAGCACAAGAGAAGTAATCTGTCAAACGTTAACTATAGTGATTGCATGTAATTTGTCCCGTGTCACTCGGTATAATTGTGACTATAATTCACGGACATACAGACATATCCTTGTCTACTTAGTATTATACGTATATGTAGTAGGTAGTTACGTTGAGAAATTGTACCTTAAGGGTCAACGCCCACAGCATTGTTCTACGGAACGCATAGTTAGTATGGAAATGTCATATAATCTACGAAAATATATACTTTTAATTTTCTTTTTGTTTGTATCACTCACTATCACTATCACTACATAGTATATAACAAAGTCGCTTTCTCTGTCCCTATATACCTTTGTATGCTTAAATCTTTAAAACTACGCAACGGATTTTGATGCGGTTTTTTTTAATAGATAAAGTGATTCAAGAGGAAGGTTTATATGTATAATACATGCATAATATAGCCGTGCGAAGCCGGGACGGGTCGCTAGTTAGTGCATATATAAACCTTCCTCTTGAATCATTCTATCTATTTAAAAAAACCGCATCAAAATCCGTTGCGTAGTTTTAAAGATTTAAGCATACAAAGGGAAATAGGGAAAGAGAAAGCGACTTGGTTTTATACTATGTAGTGATAGTGATGTAGATGAATAATATTTCACATAACTCTAACTAGCCTTAAACTAAGCAACTAGTCTTGTAATATGGTGAACCAAATATCTTTATCATAGGTAAGTACAAATACCTATTTAGACGGAAATCGAACTTGCAACCTCCTGCGTTAAGAATGAAACCTACTTATTAATCCATGCGTTATAGTGCCTGGGACATATATAAGATGGAGTAGATTATATCCAGCACCTACACCGCTCAGCTCAGTCGACCGCGTCCAGAGGAGAGAACTTGTCAATACGTCTGGAGCCAACTAAGCCGCGGGTTTCATCACGATGTTTTCCTTCTTCATAAGAGCAATGTCAATTAGCGCACATAAATTCATAGGAAAAATATGACGGGCCGGAATTATATAACCTTTGGAATTACGCCAAAGACTGCTCTTCATCACTACATAGTAGGTATAAAACAAAGTCACTTTCCGCTGTCTGTCCCTATGTATGCTTAAATCTTTAAAACTACGCAACGGATTTAGATGCGGTTTTGTTTAATAGATAGAGTGATTCAAGAGGAAGGTTTATATAAATAAATAAAGTAAATAATATAGCCGTGCGAAGCCGGGGTGGGTCGCTAGTTAATTCTAAAAAAACCAGCCAAGTGGAAGTCGGACTCACGCACAAAAGGTTCCGTACTATATTAACCCCACTTATTTAATTTTTCTGTTTTTAGTAAGTATTAACAGACACACATAATCTGTGAAAATGTCAACTGTCTTACTATCACGGTTCATGAGATACATCCATGACAGACGGACGGGCGGACAGTCAAATCTCAGGGAACAGAACCCATATAAAACCACAAAGGCTACTTTTTATCCTGATATTTTCATTGAATCAAGAATTACGTACCTACCTAAATTTAGCCTAAATTTGCATGTCAATGACTATTGGCTTAAGTTGAGAACCTGTACCTACATATTTATTTAAGATCCTATGTAACCAACTGTAAAAGCAAATAAATGAATTGAATTGAAAAAAAAAAGAATTACACGAGTGGAACCGCAGTACACAGCTAGTAAGTATGATACGTATTAATCACAAGTTAACTTAAAGGTTAGAGTTGTGTAATATTTCACTTCAATAACTCATTCCAAGTATTCAAGTTGGAGCTAAGTTATAATTAAATTAAAACTCTTGTGTGCTTATAATATTACTCAATTGAATTACTATATAATTATAATGTTTTATGTGTGTGTGTGTGTTTATGTCGTGAACATGGTGTCATGATGATGTGAATGGTTCGGCGACTACGCAACGGTACTGTTTCATACAAAAGTGGTTATTTTTACCCGACTACGGCAAAGCCAAAGGGGAGGGTTATGTTTTTGACCTGTATGTATTTTAGGCTTGAATTTGACCTCATCTCAAAGTCAAGGTCAAAATTCTTTATTTATTTGGATACATATTTGCATGAAATCAAATTAAATCGTTTTACTAAGTTAGGATGTATGCCTTCGGAACGCGCCCACCAATGAGAAGAAGGCACAAGAAACTCATGGGGTTTTCATTGTGATCATGCTCACAAAGATCAAGATAACAAATACCTATAACTAGGTATATTTGAAATGGAGCAATTAAATTAGTCATGCTCATGGGTTCTTATGATTAAGGTAATTGGGAAAGACGAAGTATTATATGCCACAACTAGCAGCGCTCCCCGGTTCCACCTACGCAACTCCTGATCCCGTGGGAATATCGGAATAAAAAGTAGCCTATTTTACTCCCAATGAATCAATGTATCATCATACCAAGTTTCATCTAAATCAGTTGAGTACTTAGTTCCGGAGCCTTTTTGTTAAATAAAAACCTCTTTTATAACATTTAGGTGTGATTTAGAGGTCAAACGCTGACCTACCAATAAGTGTAAAAATAAATTAAATATAAAATGAGGAGGTTGTGTGTGCGAGTGTACCATCACCTCATCATCGTGACGATGACGGGCTAATCAAGTGGGACCTATCACGATATATGTGCGGGTAATTAACGCCATAACTGTACCATTTACCCAGTCGTTACATGTTACCCGAGCCGACCGATCGACTGTCTCACGGTACTAGCTACTAGCCCAGCCACGATCTGATAATATGTGGCATCTTGGGTACGTATAACTAGCACTGAGCGTAAGTCCCGATCCCGTGGAAATATCGGGATAAATTGTACCCTTTACTGTCAATTAATCAATGTATCCAATGTAATGTATCGTAAATTGGTCCAGTAGTGTCGGAGCTTATTCAATGCAAACAAAAATCAAATCTGTCCTCAAAAATGAAGATATGACAAATACTAATGTAAAATATCCATCCATAATAATGTCGATTCATAAATATAAATACAGCGTGTAATAAAAACACCGTAGTCCTTTTAACCAACCTTACTCAAAAAAATTCCCAGTTTTTTACCTTGGAAAATATACTCTTATTTTTTTTGGGGGAATTTTGTGGCTAAGTAGGTATGTATTTTCATCTGTCATAAATCTTCTAAACTATATACTTTTTCCTCATAGATCTGGCAACACTATCCTAATTTCACAAGATTGTAATAAATCAACAATTTATCAAATAATTTCAACATACATAATGACAAGTTGATTTCGGGTGTAGTTTACACGCATGCGCGGCGCGGTAGGTGGGTAGGTACCTATATACCTACCTACTTGGTAGTTTGTACTCTTTGTACCTGGTATCATTAATTTTTATAGCTTTCAAACGCTAGAGGCGATCACACTTGTCCAAATAAGTATTGGTTGTAACTTAGGAGGATTCGGTACCGTATGCGCAGGAAATTCTATTATTTATTATTCAGTGTTAGTTCCGATCCCGACATCAGCGTTTGACCACTATCACACCTGCCTGTTATTAAGTGATGATGCGGTCTGGAAGATTCATATTCAGTCGCGACTGAAAAACCCGCTAATTGTACAATTGTACACGTCAGGAAAGACAGACGCAGGCAACTGGTTCCATTCCCGGACGAAGCAAAACTTTTATTTCAGGTGTCTGGTATTTCCACCATGAATCAGTGCTGCTTATCAGTTTGCCTGGCTGCAAGCAACGTTTTTAGATAGGTAGATAACATTCAACAAAACACGAAGGGAACTATTTATGCAACAAAGTTTTGGTTCTTAACACTATGGCTTGTAAGTTTTAGCTTTATCGCTGAAAGCTGCTGTTATTTCTGACTAAAATTTAATTTTAAAACTACTTACTGAGACCACAGGCTTTCTATTTCAGCTTGATTTAAATAAAATGCATCCTACAATTATTTTACACTTACATTTTAAAGGAGCAGTCTCAAAGCCAAATTTATGTTTCAACAGTTGGACAATTATGTGCCAGAGCAACAAAAACAGTAAAACCTCTTATTTCTAACTGGGTAATTTTTACAAAAACTATTTTTTTTTATTTCTCGGGCATCCGGTGTCGAATCGCTTCAAAAGCTTGCATAACGTATGACTTATATTCATCTATAGTAGGTAAGTATAATAGTATGGTATCAGTGGTCTGAGTCTATTTCCTGACTTGTTTATGGACAATTGGATCACCCATCGTAGTCGTGATCTCGCCAAGAGTTGCTTAACCTAAACGATCACCAAATACAAATGGGTGATCGAGATGCTAAAGAGCCTGTTGAGCTATTTATTAAAACTTAAAATATAAAGATCTGACTGCCTGATATACAACTCAAACCAACAAGTGGTATTTTTTTATCTGGATCCAAATATTCCTCGCCCGAGGTGCTGTGGGTTCGATTCCCGCTTTAGATGGATTTTAGGTATGTTTTTACAAAAGAAGAGTAGGTAAGTAGGTACGTATTTATAACCGTTATTTAACCACCTTAACACAAACCTTAATTTTGGCTAGATGGGGCTGTGTAAAATATCCTGAAATATTGAATCTCTTTTCTCTCTCTCCCTCGATCTTTTGCAACGAAGATCTTTATCGCGGGTTGGCGACCTAGCCGAGAAATATGTAACGCGTTACGAAAAACCGTAACAGAAAGAGAGAATAAAGGAGACCGATAAAACTTATCTCCCATACATTTTACTAGGGGCAATCCTGAAAAATTAACCTAAAAATATTAGAAATAATTATTTTTTTCCAAATGTCATGATCAAAGATCGGCGAGTGACACCGGGAGGTGTATGTAGTAGTGTAATATATCTAATAACAAATGTTATAATGTAGATCGGTAGTAGGACAGACATCTGTCACCATTGTATGTTAATGTATGTGAGCTTTAACTACGCACTGGGTCTCTTGAAACGACGCTGGTGTTACAGTGCTTTCTCCGCGGACGCCTCGCAATGCGTACGCATAAATGGTCAAATAAAAGGTATAATTTTATTCACCGAATTCTTTCTTACAGTCCAATCGGATATTTAATCATTAAACATGGTAAAACAATCTAATTTATGTTTCCATAGGGTGTAGAGTAAAAAATCATTACCACTTAAAGGTTCGAAGTACTGAATTATTTTTATTTATTTTTTTATCTAGACATACGCTAGTAAAACCGTGGGGCGCAGCTTGCATTTGGGACAAAAAGACGATTGAATGTCATCTCATGCGAATTATTCTAAACAAACAAAAGAAACAAAATTAAAATCGGTAAAACTTAAAACACCCTGTCGTTTTTGCGTCGGGGGTTAAAAATTAATTAATTTTGATTTTGACTTAGTTATTAGGATTTCTTCATCAGTTTTGGCGAAAGTGGTAATTTATTTGTCTTTTTTTTTCTATTGACATAATTATTGTATCTAGGTATTTATCATAAAATAAACCAAGTTACAAATAAAACGCCTCGTCAATTGGACCCAGTGCGTATATCGGATCAAGTGCCCTACAAAGCAGGTTACCTATTCAGGCGGTCGTTTAATAACATCCCCACAGTTACAACACTAATTGGACACTATATTTATACCTATCTAGACTATCTATCTAGGTAGCTAATCAAACAACTAAATTGCACACTTGCAGTTTTGGATAGAACTCCAAGAACTGTTCTAGGAGCTCTATCCAAACCTACAAGTCCCTATATAGGCTACAAGGTCAATTCTCCTAAATCATTTTTAATTATTAAATAAAAATCGTAGTCGAAATGCAATCGCAATGATATTGGGGGATAACGCAACTTTTAATTCCTATTATCCTCCAAATTGGCTAGATTATCAGTAATTACCATCCCCCATTTGGGGGATAGAGGGAATAAATACCCTAGAAAAATGACCTATAACTTTGTCTTCTTTCAACAAAGTCTTAATAACTTTGCTTAATTATTGCAGTTCATTTCACACACCGCCATCTAGACTCAAGCCAAGCATTAGGCTTGTTTCATGGTGCTCAGACAATAGATAATAATATAATATTTAATACTTATATTATTTTTCTTTGTAGGTCTACTTTATATGATACAGAAACAAATATCTGTATATAAATATAAGTTCGACGCAGGAATCGAAGTCGCAACATTTGTATCGCAGGTTGTTTTGTAGTCACTTAGTTTGAGATTGAAGGTAACGCTATCTATTAGTTTTGTTGTGAAACTTTTGTGTTTAAAAGGTGAATGATTGCATCGAGGTGTAAGTTGCTGCACAAGAAGCTGTGATTGCGTGAACTTGCTCATAGATGTCGCTAGGGGTAGGTTGACAAGTTACATAGTTGGAAAATTAAAGTCACAGGTTACAAAATAATGTTGAACTTTGATTTCTAACTCTGGGTTATATCAATAAAAACAAAATAACATTATTTTTGCAGGCATCCGGTATTGAAAATAAAAAAAATCATCAAAATCGGTTCTTAAACAAATAAGTGATGCCCAAATCGCTAAACATAAACTTAGAGTCTGTCAAAGAA
The DNA here is from genome assembly GCA_907269075.1 of Idaea aversata. Taxonomy (NCBI): domain Eukaryota; kingdom Metazoa; phylum Arthropoda; class Insecta; order Lepidoptera; family Geometridae; genus Idaea; species Idaea aversata. The sequence continues at coordinate 11,604,170 of OU026106.1, forward strand.
AGTTTATAATATATACAAGCACGTCATAAGAAACAGAGGGAAAGGGTCAGGCTGAAAACCAGCGCAGCTGCGTCTCTTTACGTCTAATATACCTACATATATATAGGTAAGTACCACTATGAATAAAGAAACGGAATGTTGTCAAAATGTTTATGAACCCAAGATATGGCGGAGACATCAAGATAAACCAAGATATGTCACACGAGATGAGCGATGAAGGAAATGTACATGAAAAAATAACCGATACACAATAACAAACAAACAAATATAGATTGGTGTAGGTACTATTTGGACACGTAAACGTCTTTGGGGTATTACCAGTATTTACAAATAGCTTAAAGTGGGAATATGGTACATGCTGTAACAATGTGCAACAAACACATGAAAATGGCAGGCGGAGACTCGCTAACTCTTAAACTGGGCCACCCTAATTAGCCGAGTAAATAACAGCAAGGGGGCAACGGGAATGTGAGCGGCTAAAGGATGGAGAGGCCTCACTGGATTTTAAACCATCGCTGGTAGTCCGAGCGAACGGGTTAACTCATCACTGACGTTCGACATCTATCTTTCGAGTATTTCTGCTTTGCGACTCCACTCTGGACGGGGGGGGGGGGGTGTGAAGGCAAGTCAGGGGGGGTGAAGGCAAGCCAGAGGCGGGGGACCGCTTCCTCGTCAGTGTTCACTCCGGTCAGTCAATTAAGGCAAGTTGGAGATGATAACCAGTCGCTTCCCCCTGGAGAACTCAGGACCGCGGGGTTGCTACTCCCCGACATCTCACCTCAAGGTGCTTTGCGGGTTATTTCTTTAATTAAGAGCCTACACTGTTCCACTACAGGGCAAAGGCCTCGCTACCTTTCTTCCATTGATGAAGATCTGTCGCCATTGCACACCAATCATACCTATAGGAGTCAAAATCATCTCGCCATCGCGATCGTCGCCTTGGTCTGCCACATGGTCGTATCCCTATGGATCCCATTCCCATTTCCATTCTGTTGTTATTTTGGCCCATTGTTCATCTGACATGCGGTAATGGTAGTCGTAGAACAAAAGTTGTTTGTTAAGGTGCACAGAAGAAGCCCTTAACGCCGTGTCAATTAATTTCCAATAACCCTGTATTCAGTGAAGCCAAATCAGTAGACAAGAGTTAGCCGTCTGTTGTATCGCAGTACAACAAACAGGATATTATTATAATATTAGAGTGTCCACCACATGACAGCCCACACCACATAGGATAGTCACTGACAAATTTAAGGTCGTCAAGTGATCGCTCACGACTAGCGTACATTAACTCCGGTGTTATTACGTATAGCCATAGCCATAGATATCTGTTGCTAACATTGATATGAGAAAATAGTTCTCTAAACTTTTGAAGTTCATACAAGTATGTGTAACCGGCCCGGGAAATATTTAGCTAATTAACCAACAAAAAACGTAGGAGGTTTTCAAATCGACGCGTATATTTTTTTAAATTAGGTATGATCACCATACGAAAACGGCTCAGCTAATTGATATGATTATTTTTTTCAATTAGTCAAGTTAAAAACATTAGAATACAGAAAAAATATTGGCCACCGAAATAAGATACTATAACACTACTGAGAAAATAACATTACATTATAGTGTCGAACCATACTTTACCATAATAATATGATGCAGAAGATTGCGGGTTTGATTACCGCCTCAAACAAATATTTACTTAGATCGTACGGGGGTGGGGATATTTATGTATGTATTATAAGAAGTAGATTAGAACACGATATGCACAAAATAGTAAAGTAATAGCTATACAGTTTAAGTATGTTGCACAAATGGACAACCTTAACGAAGTAGGTATGTATTTACCAAAGAAATATACCTTACACGTTACATTTGTAATATTTGGTTTACAGAAATAAAATACTTTTTAAAAACGGCCTATTTAATATCCCCAATAGCTATCGCTATGACAACACGTAATATACGCAGGACATCTCTATTATCAGGCAGATGTAGTGTGTACCTAGTTTGTTTGTCAGTCAGTACACGTCTGACTTTATTGCGGTTTAGTGCTCGCAAGTGTAACTTATATATTTTTTTTTGGTGAGATTTTTATAACTGTTATTTGTTTTGTTTTTTTGTAGGTTTGTGAGAATTTATTTTTATTATTTAAAAAATATTTTGTTTCTGCAAAAAGTGTAAAAAGAAATTTATATTGACAAAGAACGAGTTGTATAACTTCCTTCTCAGCTTGTTGTCTACAAACCTTTTCTTTCTATCTTTTTCCTATATTTTGTGAAATGTTCAATAGCAAAAAGGGCTCCATAGTAATAGCACGTGATTAGCTATCAGTTCATTCACATTGAAATCTAATAATAAATATCCTTTGTCATTAATTATGACAGACATATTTTATTGGCTTTGACAATCTAACCGACTTTGAAATATGAGGTTTTTCATTTTACCAATACTTTTTTAAATTAACTTACGTACTTATTTCATTTGTAATACAACACTATTATTTTCTCAAAAGATCAAATCAAATCTCAAATAAGCAATATTTCGCTACCTATTTACTCTATGATTAAAAAGTTTGCTACCTGCACGCTAATAATGAAAAATTGTTAGCTATTCTGACGTAAATTGCTAGATTAACCTTATTTATAAAATATTAAATATCATCATCATGTCAGCCCATACACGTCCACTGCTGGACACAGACCTCCCCCATACGACGCCACAAACAGCGGTCCTGAGCCGCCTCCATCCACCGATTCAAAGACCATTTGCTACCTATTCACTAAATATTGTATTTAAATAGCATTTTTCGCGACTTTATCCGCGTAGGAGTTTAGTTTTTCTTTCTTTCTTAGATTTCTACGTTACAACAGCTTCTTGTATGCTAAATTTTAGCCTGATCCGTACATTGGATTATGCTGTGCGTTGTTATATCAGTCAGGACTTTGAATTTTATAATTAAAGATTTGTAACCTCCGCGCTAACAAAAATTACAAAAACTAAATGGCCATTAAAATTCTGACCGCGTCGTCGTCGTTCAACTCATGAAATAAATGGAACTAAACCAACAAAAAATTATTATAAAAAAACCTAAACAAACTATTTCTATAAATAGATACATTTTACATAATGCCGGCATAATAATGTAAACACAAAATAAATCATGTGACGATAGTGTTGCTACGTAGCTGGTAGAGGGAGCTAGTTGTTGGTTGCTTTTTCAACACGATTTTTATGTTATTTTGTAAGTTTAGTGTTGCTAAGTAGGTACCTAGTTGCTACGGAACAATGGGACAAAAGCTTATTGCCCTGTTTATTATAATATTTCATTTAATACACTTATTATCAATTGAAAAATGAAAAATGTTTTTTATAGTATTAATGAATTTTTTGAATATAAATTATAACTGGCTGACAATTGGGATTTTTTTTTTAAATGAAATTATATTGATGAATGAAATGTTTCAAATTAATAAAAGTATTGGCTGAGTATGCTTGACAGTTAGATATGTATCTGCAATTTTTTAATTTTAATCGACTGATTTCATACGCCTTTACAGGCAGGTGGCGGCTGGAATATACTGTATATGCAATATAATTTCTTAATTGTAACAACACCTTGATGTACCCAAAATCTATTAAATAAATTTTCTTATTCCTATTCTTATTCTTATTCTGAAGGGGAAGACATTTGTTTGTTTGCAATGAATATCTCCGAAACTACTGGACCGATTTTGATGAAACTTGGTATTAAAATACATTGATTTATTAGAAGTAACATAGGGTACTATTTATTCCTGTATTTCCACAGGATCGGAACTTACGCGGGCTAAACCGCTGAACACTTGTGTTATCTATAAAATATACCTAAAACTCAAATATTCCCCTAAAACCTAATCCAAACTTTCCCCTACAGGCCAAAATGACAGACTCGAAGCCCGTCCTCGAACCAGGTCAAGTTATAAAGCCCCAAATTGACCATGAAGGTGTCAAACTCCTCGTTGAAAGACTGTATGGCATCTCAGTATTAGAACTTACAGGCATGTATCAATTATTATAATCCTATTTCTTTGCTCTTAATACAATTAAATTGAGAAAGATTGACACTGGCTATATTCTTTGGCGGGATCATGAAAAAAACATACCTCTACCTACCTACATTGTTATATTTAATCTTTTATTAGTGTTTATCGAATGAAAATTTCATCATTTTCATGACTTTTTATTGAATTTAACTATATAACTTGCACAAGATAGATTTGACTATGTTTTTACAACACATTAAGGACCATAGAACACGATATACCTACACAAAATAAAGTAATAGCTAGAAAATATAAGTTGCACAAATACCTTATCGCTTGATGCGATTCCTTCCAAGCAACCACAATCCAAGTCAAGCACTTCATTGATTCTTCTCATTGGTAGGCGCGTTCCGAAGGCACACATCCTAACTTAGGCGATTTCAATGTGATCCCATGCAAATTGTATGATTCCAAATTAATAAAGGATTTTGAATTTGAGTTTGATACCCTCAAAGCTCCAAGACACAGTTTGGTGGACAAAAACATAGATATTATTCTTTACAATGTCCAATGATGCAAATTATATTACTTTGCCTTTTGCATAAGTCGGTACGTACCCTGCTAAAATTCTAATTTAATGAATACTTAATAACAATCCAACAGAGTTAAACGGTTATGATGACAAGAATTACAAGATCATTGAAGATCCGAACGTGAAAAATCCATTGATAGAGAACCATTGCCCTCATGGATACGTGCTAAAGATTATGAACTCAATGGATACGAAAAATCCGGGGGTGGTGGAAGCCCAGAATGAAATTATGAATTTTTTGAGTAAGTAACTAATTAAATATGCCTTCTTAGTGTTTTTTTGAACTTCGAAGGAACAAAGAGATTTATTATAAGTTTGACCACTATATTTGGCAACAACGTACGTAGTAGCCTAGCTTCGAAACGAATTAATAAATTTGAATGCAGTTATTTCTGTCTCAAAACTTAAAATATTTCGTAAGTATTCTCAATTTTTTTTTAATGAAATAGGTTCAGTAGTTTAAAAGTTAGCACACAATACAAATCTTCTAGGTATATGATAATGTAAGCTTCTTATGCAATTAGATAATGACATTTATACAAACAAACATTTCGAAGATAAATGTCTGTGTAGGTATTTGTTCCACGCATTTCTAGAAAATAAGTAATCATTACATTAATTCTTATTTTCATTGGTTTAAGGATCTTTCAACTTAGAGACCCGATATAGTTTTATTAAAATCGGTTCACTAGTTTATGAGATATGGAGTGGTAAGTATGTTTACCAGCGCTTAGATGTATATGTGATTAAATGGATAACTAATTGTTTATTTATTAATAAGGAGCTTCCATTTTAGTTCTGAAATCCTGTTCAAAGTAGGTACTTGTGGTAAAATATTAATAAAATCGTTTATCGTTTGTCATACCACAAAACATCTAAAGAAAGATAAAAATAGATATCCGTGCACTTTGTTTTGAAATTCTGAATAGTGTTAGCTACTTGTGCTGCTAATATCTCCAGTGTTATTTTAATTCCTTCTTATAAACTAGATTAATCGTCTCCGTAGATGCCCGTTCCGTGACCTGCCCTAAACCCATCCGAAATGTGTACGGGCACCTCTATTCCACGGAGACCATCAGTGGCAAGCAACATGCTGTCCGTTTGCTCGAATTTATTCCTGGTGAAAGACTTGGTGACGTTCCTAAGAGCGAGGCTCTGATGTACCAAGTCGGGGAGTTTGTCGCTAATTTGGATAATAAGTTACAGGTATTCTTTACGTAATTAAATATAACTAACATTGCATTTGCCTCACTATAATCTTTATTGTATGTTAAGAAAAACGGGGGTCTTAGAACTGAACCCTGAGGTACACCAAGGTTTTTTTTTATGTTAAAGTTTCAAAAAGTGTGATTTTAATGAAATTCTAACTGTTGTTAAGTTTTCGTTGAAAATTGGGCTAATTAATATACTAGGTTAACTATACTAGGTATTTTAAATTTTTACATAAGGATTTAATATTTGATGATGCGATGATGATAAATTTCAAAATTTACTATAAATATTAGTAAAAGTAATAATATTAAAATGAAATAACAAAAGAAAATACATGAATGCAGATAAATCAGAAATATCCGTAGGTATATAGGTACGTAGGATGCAGACAATACAACATAGAAGTAGTACTATTGTTATAAGGACATTCGTTTAATTCAAGGTCCGCTGTTATGTAAATGTTTGACATGAGAATAGTAATTTTAAAATTATCTTGTTTGCTTTATGTAAGTAGGTAATTAGATTTGTTTGTAAGTGGATTTTATTCGATTTATATTGCTGGACTGAAAGAGTGATCATCCATAGCCTACGACCATAAGAAAATAGAATTTATTAGAATTTGTTTATTGTCAAACTAAGAGGTGGAAGCCGTTGGAAGGTCTTTGTCCGGCAGGGGATATCACGGGCTAATAAGATGAGATTCTCATCTTGGTACGTAGTACTAAAGACTCGCAGACATACAGCGTGTTTACTTCGTTATCTCCTTCTGTGTTAGAAAGTACAAGTTTATTTGAGTACAATTACCACTAGATTTAGGTTGGAAATGAAAAAGCGGAGCACAGAATTAAATTAACGATTGTCCTGTGCTAGGTACACCTTGACTTATAATCTGAAGGGCGTCAGTTTGAATCCCATTCAAGTGCGCATGAAACACGATTCTAATCTTATGGTTTATGAAAGCGTCCGCGTGTAAGACGTTGCATTGCTTTTATTTGAGGTTATGTGTTTTTCCAGAACTTCAACCACTCAGGTCTACTGTCCCGGCAGCACATGTGGATGCTCGCGATGGTGCCGGAACTCGACAAGTTCAAGTACGTCATCAAGGATCAGGAGAAACTTGACTTGGTTGAGGAGGTAAGCTTTTGGGACATTCCTTCAGACTGAAATTCCTTCTTCTTCTTGTTTGCCTCTTCCCACTTCAGGTGGGGTTGGCTATGCTTATTATCGGCGTCAGGACATCCTGTCCTGGGTTGTAGGGTTTGATAGACTTTCCTTTTTCAGAAGACGAGTCATGCTGGTCCACCATGCGCAGGAATTCTTTATTATTGCCTAATGCATAAATTAGCATTAAAAGGTGTTAAAAGTAGACTTTAACCTTGTGTGAAGACTCATAAATATATTTTATTCAAGCTTGTCAGTCAAACCATTATGCAGTTTACTACATCTTTTAATTCAAGTCCCCGTGTCTGGCTGCGCAGTAATGAGATTGTTTACACTTGACATAAACTGTAAGAAAACCGTGTATTTATTTTATTAGTCTACATTTTATACAAATATATTTTATTGTAAATGCTACAGGTAATAGAAGAGTTCAAGTACGCAGTAGTTCCACGCCTGGATGAGCTGGAGAAGGGCGTCATCCACGGAGATGTTAACGAGATGAATGTTATTGTTGGAGTTAAACCTGGCGGCAGGTAAGATAATAAACTCTATTTTAAGGTTTAGAAGAAGTATTGAAAAGATGGAAGGGTTCATTTCTAACCCGAGTACCAAAAGGGACAAAATGTTCTCTATAATATGGGTGTATTTACGTAAGCTAGTATATAGGTAAACTAAATTGAAAAAATAATGACTAAACTCGAGTATACTAATATTACTAATAAATGTAAGGCTTTAGAATCATCATACAGATATTTTTTTTGGAAGGTCTTAAAACTTTTATTAAATTACACAAATAAAAAATAAATTAAGTAGGTACACAAATAATTAAATTAGACAAATAAAAATAAAAACATAAGTACATCAGATATTTTGCTGGAGTAGGTATAGAATACCATCTGCGCCCCGCCAGTTTCACTAGCGTTAGTGAGATAGTAGTCTCTTCAAAAGTAATATTGATTTTCAACAAACACAGATTACAAAAGCCCGTGTCACCACCGATTTTCTCAGGAACGAGTGAACCTAGCAAGTTGATCTTTTTTTAAATAGATAACCTAGAATTTTCTAAACTCGTGATTCTATGGTTTTCTATATATTTTGGTGTGAAAATATCTCACCAATCTATGAGCAATCTTATCTATATTGTTTGTTATAGTTATCATCTATCACAGTGTAGCTAGGTACCTATATGATGCAATGATAATGTCGTCGAGTCGACCGTTGTCGGTCGCTCCTCCATCATACAATCACGACTTCTTCATGAAAATGTGATAATGTAATTAGATTATGTACCGAATGATGTCAAAGTTTTTATCGTCTTCGTCTCTAACGGCCTAATAAGTATTTATCTTAAAATTTTCTACTTTGAAAACAATGTTTTTTTTGTCCATTTTTTTTTAAACTAAGTAGGTAAGTATCTATAATATTTCCGAATCTAAATGAGGAGGTATACATTTATCACTAATATAAGTAAAGGGAAAGATTTTTTGTTTTTTTGTTTGTAACGATTAAGCTCCGAAACTACTGGATTGATTTTAATGAAAGTTGGTATGAGGATACAACGATTCATTGGGAGTAACATAGGCTACTTTTATCCCGATATTCCCACGGGATCAGGAATTATTTTTAATTAAGGTCGGCCAAAGCTCCTAGCGCCCTGAGAGATATCAAATGGCAAATTCGAAAAACTTAAGTTCGTAAAATTTGATAAAGATTTTGTTAGTCTGAAGGTAGATTTTCCTTTAGAATTTTCTTGTCAAAATTTCTTTAAATCGGAAAATTAAAATACTGGGTTTGTGTTTTTCCTTTTGATCAGCTCCATCATGCAAATTAAGTGCTTTGTTATCTTCGATCTAAGCGACATTGAAAATTTAACTAACTTGCTAATCTCTACATATAATAAATTCGAAGTTTTGGAAGTAAGCGTTCTACGTCCATAATGATCTTAGCACTATAGAATTCGCTAACCTTATATAGCTCCGGTAGAAAAAAATCTTGCATGCGCGATTCAGGTTTTCTTAAATTTATAAAGTCACAAATTAATTTAATATTCTTTTTGTTACGCTGAAAAATTTTGTAGACTTATGTATTTTAAGAATACATATAGCAATGTCCACATTTTATAACTAAAAAATATAGTAATTAATTTAATAAGATATTTTTTTAAAATTTCAAGTAACTAGCGCCATCTCTTCATTTTCGCGAAACTACCATTCATCTCAGAAAATGTTGATTTTATTTGTTTACCTTTGTTTGTGCAGTCTAATTTCGGGAACTAGGAAACAGATTTTAACATAATCTTCACGAATGTGTTCAGAAAATATCAGAAGAGGTTTAGGTATTTCAAGTAGATTTATGTTACTAATTAAAATTTGATATTTCTTGGCGTAAAAAATAAACCATAATATTTTTGCATGAAAACGTACAGAACGTAGGGATGATGTCAAAATTGTCATTTCGACATATAGAAAGAAGCATCTAGCGCCATCTTTTTGATTTAAAATTATGGCTTGGCATTTTCGTGCATAAAGCCAGTGTTGAGTTTTACGGTCAAAGAAAATTAAATCTATTGCATGAGCGTTTTTCGAATTTAGAACATTACTACGCTCCAGCAATGAAGCGGCGTGCTGGGATTATTATATACTTAAATACTCTTTGATTGGATCTCTTTTAACGAAGTATAGGCACATGAGTAGGAAATAGGATGGAAATAGGTACCAAAGTCTCTTTGCTTAGTACGAAATGCGTTCTCGTGGCTTTATAGCTATAGATGCGTTTGCCTTTCGGCACGGATGATATAAATAAAAAAAATACGGCAAAGCTAAAAATTTGCCTTGATTTGTTATTTACTGATTTATAAAACTAGCTGCGCCCCGCGGTTTCACCCGCGTAAGTCACAATCTCGTGGGAATATCGGGATAAAAGGGACCTATATTGATGTGAAACATCTATAGCCGCACCTAAAACCGATTTCTGCCGTGGCGACGCACAGTGGGTCGAAACTGCAAATGATGGACATAGGGCTGTTTTTCGATGCAGATCGTTAAAGCTCACTATAGCCGCACGTAAAACCGATTTCTGGCGTGGCGACGCATGCCGTGGCGACGCACAGTGGGTCGAAACTGTAAATGATGAACATGGGGCTGTTTTTCGATGCAGATCGTTAGAGCTCACTATAGCCGCACGTAAAACAGATTTCTGGCGTGGCGATGCATGCCGTGGCGACGCACTGTGGGTCGAAACTGCAAATGATGGACATAGGGCTGTTTTTCGATGCAGATCGTTAGAGCTCACTATAGCCGCACGTAAAACCGATTTCTGGCGTGGCGATGCATGCCGTGGCGACGCACTGTGGGTCGAAACTGCAAATGATGGACATAGGGCTGTTTTTCGATGCAGATCGTTAGAGCTCACTATAGCCGCACGTAAAACCGATTTCTGGCGTGGCGACGCATGCCGTGGCGACGCACAGTGGGTCGAAACTGCAAATGATGAACATAGGGCTGTTTTTCGATGCAGATCGTTAGAGCTCACTATAGCCGCACGTAAAACAGATTTCTGGCGTGGCGACGCATGTCGTGGCACGCACGCGTCGCCACGCTATATGATGGTATATATATACATGTATATATGCAGTAGTGTGTACGGTGTGCACACCGTAATCGACTGTGCGATTCTATCACAATCTGTTCTTTTCTGCATATTACTTTTACAAAATAATGTTTTAAATTCCATCTAGCATTTCCTGAGATCAGAGCGTTCAATCAAACAAACAATGGAAGCCTTAAAGATAAATAATTTTCCCCGTATTTTCCACATTTCCCATTGATTCTTCGCTCCTATTGGTCGCAGTATGTGATGTTATATTGTGGTTATATAGCCTAACTAAAGCCTTCCTCGATAAATCCATGACCAAAAGAATTTTTAAATTCGAATCAGTACTTTCTGAGATTAGCGCGTTCAAACAAACAAACAAACTCTTCAGCGGAAAACCTGCTTCCAGCGAAGTTAAAACAAAGCTACATGAAAGTATCTAAATATATAAAAATCCCAATTTAACATTGATCACGGCATCACGCGTGAATGGCTGGAGCAATTTCGCTAATTCTTTTTTTGTTGTGTTTGTTTTTGTCAAGAGAAGGTTCTTATGAAAGAAAAAAATTTGAAAGTTGCGCATAAAATTATTACGCGGGTGAAACCGCGGGGCGCAGCTAGTCGTAAATATATAACGATACTAATAAATCAATATTGGTGACCACTCAGGAATCTAAACCCTTCAGTCCTGAAGATTTGTTGCACGATACTAGAGGGGATAATGTTGAGGTAAGCCAAGATATGACACTTGGCTTAGTGGCGCTTTGGGAATGCAATACTCGATGGGAAAGTGTCAAATAACTGCTAATTGTGCTACATGGGATATAGGTGATTTGAAACTCAGAAACAAGACTATTGAGATAACTGCTACCGTGTCACTATTTTTCATTAAATATCTACTAATTTACTAACAGGAAACTAAAAAATATTTATAATTATTTCTCCGAAGATATTTTTACGCTTAAAATTAATTGTATTTTATAATTTTTTGACCGCGACGGAACGGGGGACGGTTTATGCATTTAGGGTGATAGGGTGTTTGTTTGTGCACTTCTTCTGCATACAATAAAGATCTATTTAATTTAAATAAATGATTAACAGAAAACTATGTATTATGTATGTCTGTGTATAATTAATCAGAGGACAAAAATACAAACTTTTCGTACCTACTTTTATATTAATTTTTGTACTTTCTAGTACTTACCTATTTAACTTGAATCTATTGGATCCTTTCTCCCTTTGTTTTACAAATAAAATGACATTACTAAATAAAACATTGTTTGTTATTTATGATTGCCTGGCCCGTCCCAACTTTTTCCCCCATAAGCCAAGTCATTGCTAGTCGGTAGTAGCAACAACTGATTATTTAGTTGCCATTATGACGACCCAGTTGGCACAATGGTCACCATGCCGGACTGTCAAACATAGGGTTGCGGGTTCGATTCCCGCCTCAGACAAGTATTTATGCTTAGATATTTGTCTGTGGTCTGGTTGTTTCTATGTATTATATTTTACAAAAGAAAAGTATATAAGTATAATATTATATTCGTTGTCTAGCACCCATAACACAAGTGTAGTTACTTAGCTTGGGGCTAGATGGCGATGTGTGGAATGTCCTGCAATATTTATTTATTTATTTTATTATGGTATAGTACATTACGATATAAGTGTGGAATATAAGTCTTTTGCCTGCCCTTTCGGAAGTTTAATTAACAAAAAAATTTTGCCTAAAAAATAGTAAACATACACAAATATTTTGTTAACTTTATATTATTTTAACATGCCTTTTTTTTAAAATCGCAATTGTGATAAGAAAGCGTCGTACGATACGTGTGTGGAATTGATCGTTGCATCTCGGCTTCTTAACACGCTCGCGTACCGCTCGCGCTCGCGCGTTATAAACCGCCTCTATGCAAAGATCAATTTACCACACTTATATCGTAATCTACTATAACATGTTAGCAACGACTTGCGTATTTATTAAGATTAAACATTCGCCTACTGCAACATATAGTTGTTCAACAAAGGACAACAATAATTCTCCTCTAACAACTGGTTGCGTAGTTTAATTTCGTTTTTTATCATTATTTTTCTCTGTTTTCCTAGTAAAACCGAGTACCGCATCCAAGGCATCATCGACTTCGGCGACATTCAGTATTCGTACTACGTGTTCGAGCTGGCCATTGCCATGACTTACATGATCCTGGTCAGTGGAGACGTGAAGGCTGGTGGCTTGGTGCTGGCTGGCTATACGGTCAACAGGAGGCTGCCTGAACACGAGTATAGGCTTTTGAAGGTTAATTACAAATACGGGACTTTATAAATTTAATCTAAAAAAACTAATCACTACATAGTATAAAACAGTATAAAACAAAGTCGTTTTCTCTGTCCCTATGTCCCTATGTATGCTTAAATCTTTAAAACTACCCAACGGATTTTGATGTTGTTTTTTTTAATAGATAGAGTGATTCAAGAGGAAGGTTTATATGTATAATACATGCATAATATAGCCGTGCGAAGCCGGGGCGGGTCGGTAGTATTATATAGAAGAAAGATTTTTTTTGTTTTTATGTTTGTAACGAATAGGCTCCGAAACTACTAGACCGATTTTAATGACACTTGGTATGAGGATACATTGATTCATTGGGAGTGTTATAAGCTACTTTTTATCCCGATATTCCCACGGGATCGGGAGTATCACGGGTGAAACCGTGGAGCGCTGCTAATGCAATACAGCGTCAGAAACATTAATCCTTGATATCCAGTGTGCTTTAGTGTCTGAGACATGTATTAGATGGAGTAGGCTTGCCCAGTAGGTACATAATATACCCTTTCAGCTTAGTTGACCGTGTCTAGAGGAAAGAACTCATACGTCTGGAGACAAATTAAGCCACGGGTTTCATTACGTTTTCCTTCATCGTAATAGCGGATAAAAAAATCATATAGAAAATAATAGTTGGCACGGTCCGGCAGAGATTCAAACCTACAACCTTTAGAATAGAATCCGATATCTATCCCTAAAAAAAAAACGAATGAGCTTTAGAAGGAACGCAGCCGCAGTAAAGACTTTAAAAATTACCATTTTTGTGAGGTCGTAGAATAGATATTTTTTTTACACAAAATATGCTTGCATTAAACCTACTTTCACCTGAAGAGAAGTGACGATGAAGTCGTAGCATACTCTTATTAAGGATTAAGAATATAAGTACCTACTTTTAGCTTTAACTTTAATGTTCCAGACGTTGATATCCTCCCGCCTGGTCCAATCCCTGGTCCTCGGAGCCTACACCATAGAACAAGAACCCAACAACACCTACGTCGCTTCCACTGAGAAGGCCAACGGATGGGGCATCCTTAAAGCCATCAGGAAGAACAGGCCGACGGAACACGGGGACGACACGGACTGGAAGGCGATCGCTAATGCGTACTTGACTAGAAGTTAAGAACAACGCCATCTGTTAGTCTTGATGCGAACTATGTAGTTAGTTTTGTTTAAGCGCCTTCTGTTTGTGATTTAACGAACTACGTAGTAAGTTTTGGTTAAGCGCCATCTGCTAGTTACTGAACGAACTATGTAGTTAGTTTTTACTTAGACGTAAATAATACAATGACGAACCACAAAAGAAAACCTTTATTTTCAAAAATATATTATAGAGATTCTATTGTTCTCTTTTTAAAATAATTGTAATGGTTTGTAAAAAAAATGGTCCAATGAAGTTCAATGAAGTGTCTAATACAATATATCTACTATAAAAATATTGTTCTATCGTCAATTATTTTATTAATAGTGTTATTTAGTACCTACATAATTGCAATTATTAGTATTAAATAAAGACTGTTATTCGAAAAAATACCCCTGACTTTTGCTTTGAAATTGCCTATTCTTATTTTTTTTACGAAATTGATATTTTGTAACTTTTTTGTTGTACATTAGGGTATTATTACAGCGCCATCTATGAAACATTTTTAAAACCATGCATTTAATTCAAACCTTTTCTATTTTTCCTACTCGCTGGTAGAGGGCGCTAATAAAGTAACTCTTCTATTCGACAGCAGATGGCAGTAAAACTTTTAACCTTACCAAACTTCGAAAACTGCGGTTATTCGTCAACCCCATGGCTTATGGCTGTTCCCATCCATGGGGGCTTACAATTTCAAATGTTTCTATGATTACATTGGGCATTTTAATTTCCCTTAACTTTTGTTAATGACATTTTGACGAGTTCAAGTGTTGGATTTAATTTTTATTCTTATAGGATTTAAAAGGGGTGATGCGTTTTCTGGTTAATTTCGGCACGTGCCATCAGTTTGATCAAATAATTTTACTTAAAATAAACCAGTGTTTGGAAAATAATCACGATGTTAACCTATTAAGGCACATAATAGGAGCCACAAGAAAAATGCCTTTCACCTACAGGTAAGTACCTAAGTAGTTAAGTAAGTACTTAACTTCAATTGTTAATTATTGCATGAAAAATAATTATTGTTTTCTTTGTCGATTCTAAATAAATCCTTATTTCGAAAAAAACGGCTTAGGTGGTTTTTTTTCACGATAAAGACGAAGCAAAGCATTGATTAACTAAAGTTTTACTAAGGACCGCTGCACCGTACATTTTGATATTTTTTGCGTTATTTTAAAAATCTTCTGAAACAACTGGACTTTGTATGCAGAAGGTACAGCCAAACAACTACAGTATTTTCATCATGATATTCCTACGGGATTGGGATTTGGGCGAAACCGCATGGCACTGCTAGTAATTTTAAAAAATGAATAGGTTTTGAAATTAATGGATCAATTGCTATGAAACTTGCAGAGTGACATATAGACTTGTCTTTTTTATTCTCGATATTCACAGGAATTTGGAGTAACGCGAGTGAAATCGCAGGGCACTGTCGAAGGACAAAACAAGTATTTCTACTGACTTCTAGTTCTCTTTTCCAAGGGTAGGTCGGGGATTAAATACCAAGTTAATTATAAGGTTAAGCCGGGGACATACCGCGGGGTGCAAAATGAGTGTGACCAACAATTAAATTTGAAATTATACGTTGAATAGTTATTGAAATAGCTTGATTTATTGCGGGGGTGAGTTGACAGGGAGAATTTTAATACAACGAGTAACTCAGTGAGGGGTGGGGAATTCTTTATACTTAAGTAGTAGAAAGATTATTCAATGGAACCAGTTTGAGGATCAATATTATTAAAATTTGATCTCTGAAACTCTTTGATCCCTTTGAGACATAAGAGCATAGGTAGGTACAAGAAGTTTTTAGAGGTAAAAATACCAAAACTAAGATGTACTTACTTTCTTTAATAATTAAATAGTGACAAAATTCGAGAAAACAGGGCTTGTGTTTTAATTTCGTCAAGTATTAATTCGCGTTAAATATTTTGCAACTTTATTCAATTACTAGCGACCCGCCCCGGCTTCGCACGGCTATATTGTGCATGTAGGTATTATACATATAAACCTTCCTCTTGAATCACTCTATCTATTTAAAAAAACCGCATCACAATCCGTTGCGTATTTTTAAAGATTTAAGCATACGAAGGGATATAGAGACAGAGAAAGCGACTTTGTTTAATACTATGTAGTGTTAGTGATAGTGAAGTGGTAACTTTATTCGAAAGTGCACGAATGTAGGAAAAGTGAAATACAGGGTTATTTTATTTATTTATTTATTTTAAGGAAAGCCTACAGCTCAGTTCAACAAAATAGACAGAAGAAATAGAAACAGATAGCCCATTACAGACAATCTTAAATAGAAACATAGCTACTAAAAATATAAAAGACGGCGTATAAAAGAAAAGATAGTTAGGTATAGGTATTCGGAGGTGTTATCATCTAATCTTGACAATTTCCCGGGTCACATTACCTATTAGATGGAGTAGACTATGTCCAGAACCTACACCACCCTCTCAGCTTAGTCGACCTCGTCCAGAGGAGAGAACTCGTCAATCGTCAGTTTTATCACGATGTTAAGAGCAATATGTTAATGAACGCGTATAAAATTTCTCTAAGAAAAATCCATCTGAGCACGGCCGCATCAACATAAACTGAACATAACCGATTATCCCTTGAAAAAAGCAAAAAAAGAGTCACAAAGAAAATCTTCTTTTGACATGAAGTGCTTACAAATTAGGGCTCCAGTCGGCGGCGGTCGGCCTCCGCCCCAACCCTTCTTGCGGTTTTTATTCTCAGCATTGCGTTTTATTACTTTTTTATTTGTTTTTAACTGCCGTTAGGGGTCAAATATTGATATTATAGCAGTTAGGGTGAAATGTTTAGCATATTTAGAGGTGAATTTTTCGCAATTTTCCGGGGTATTTGTGAAGTGGCGAGAGGATTTGGGGTTAGCTTGGATTTAATTTTGTTTAAACGTCGTAAGTTCTGATCTTATAGTTCCAAAAAATAACATGGTTTGATTTCAATACAATAATGTATGAAAATCTTTTTTCGTGATTTGTGATTAAGTTTCTGATAATTTAACATATGAGTATTATGTTGTTTGAGATTTGTTCCTTATTCGAACCTACATCCATTTAGGTAAGTAAAATTAAAAAAATAATAAGCCACTTTTCTTGGTAACTGTAAGTAGGTAGGTAAGTAACGGCAAAATTAAAAAAATGGAATGCACTGTTAATTAGATATTAAAAAATATAATGGATAGGCTCATAAGAACATTTTCTCGTAGCTTCAGCGGTTCTGGGAATTAATGCTCCATTGAATTTAACCACCCTGTTTAAAATATTTGTTATTATTTTATTACACAAAATATGCTTGCATTTGACCTCATCTCACCTGATGTTATCGCGAAGATAAGGTCGAGGATATAGCATGCTCGCCTAGAAGGGAACGGCATCCGTGGACAACATGATGGAACGTGACGTGTCACTTGGCAACATGACTTTGTCCAGGGGGTGGGGTTAGAAGCCACCGGCCAAGACCCACCACCGCTTGATTTATGAGGAAGGCTATTGTAACTCTTACCTACTAGGCTTAGGGCTACAACCTAGATTACGCTAAACCAAGATTTAGGATGACTGTCCACGGAGCGGAGCGGCGTTTTCACCAATAGCGTTCCGAAAAACTCGCGTCAAGTTTTTATGTAATTCCATTGGTAGAAACCGCTTCACTCCGGTAGCCTAAAAAGCTAAAAATCGTGTTTCAAATTGTGTTAGAAAGGGACAAGTTTAGATTTTTAAATTCAAGATTTATACCCTGCCCTAAATATCCAATATCATAAACCATGCGTTGCCATTTGTTCAATCAACGCACGCCATGACGTATTGCCTCAAAAAACCCAACACGCAGTACAATCACAACCACAAGTACTGACTGAAAATTACTTGAAGCACAATAACAAGGGCCATTCAATAAAATAATAGAAATAAAACAATATAATAGCATTTAGTACACTTAAGAACACAATGGTTTTTGAAACGGTGTCGTGTGGCGTAACTATTGTTTAACTTAACCTGAACTTAACGTGAAGTTAGTTCAACTTAATGTTAAGTTATTGTGCAGTTATAATATAGTTTGGAGTCAATGTATTGTTGAATCGGTTGCTTAGTGGGTTTTGTGGGAAATAAGTGGGTTTTTTTTACTTTTTTTTAAAGGTATCAATTACTAATTGCTGATCAATTAATTTGTCGTTTAAGAGGAAAGGGTACCGGGGGCTCTCTCCATACAAACTAAAAATTTAAAAAACCGACTTCAAAAAACCTGAAAACAAAAACTAAAAAAAGCTTGAAAAAAAATCCTGGTAACAAAAACTAAAAAAAACCTGAAAAGAAACCTAAAAACAAAAACTAGAAAAAGACTGAAAAAAAAACTAAAAAGTGAAAAATAATCCATTTCGGGTCACTAAAACAGCAGATAACATAAACATACTTAGAAATCGGACTGGGTTAGATTGAATGTTGAGAGGTATTATAGGAAACATGGTGTCACCCAGTCCGACTTCGAACATTTTTTTGAAAATTTTGAGGTTAGGTTTACTTGAAAATCAGCTGTTCCATACACGGAGAGGTCATTAATCTTAAAATTTTACTTATTTTTTAAGTTTTATCTACTGTTCTTAGACTAAATGACCTTTGTTTGAAAAAATCAGCGGTTTTTCGAATTTCCAAAAGTCGTAGAACAAAAGTTGTTTGTTTAGGTGCACAGAAGTAGCCCTCAACGGCTTGCTAGTATAATTACCAATAACCCTGTATATAATAAGTTATTTTTATTCTAAAATTCCCACGGAATTGAGACTTACGCGAGTAAACGCAGGGCGCATCAATTCTAAATAGAAATAATTATGTTATTGAAAACGGGATATTTACCATGTTCTCTGTTATTTTGTGGAACTCGATATTTCGATGCTATTACAAGCAACATTATCACAAGACTCTCCTTAATATCCCGTTTTTAATAACTTTATTAGTGACAATAACCATTTGTATAATTTATTTATAAAGAGAAGATACTGGACCGATGTTGATAAAACTTGGTATGAGATACATTGAATCCTAGAAACAAATCATACTTTTTAGTATCCAATTCCCTAAGGCTCGGAACTTAACGGAAAATATTTAGCGGTGTTGAACATCTTTAAAAAAAATAAGATTATTTTCAAATAAAATTACAAGATTCACTCAAAATTTCATAATCTTTTATCCGTCATTTATCCGTCATAAATGCTGTGGCGTTCAATTTAAACAAAGAGTCTTTTAATCCTCGCTAAGCATGTCAAGTTTTAACTTTCAAATAATGTTGTAATGAAGTTGACCTTAATACCCGAATAAATTAATTGTCAATAATAAGAATATCAGAATCCAATTATAATATCAAATATTGAACGAACATTTAGCCTAAATCAGATACCGATCAGCACGTAGATAACCAATCTTTTATGTAAACACTGAGACGTATTAAACTTTACTATTCTCCAATTATTTAGCAATATAGTTAGGGTATCTAACAAAAGCTACCTGCGGGTAATAAGGGCCAACTGTCACCTAAATTAAATACTAAATAATTCATAAAAAAGGAAAAACTAGGTAGGTACAAAAAAACAGGTAGGTAATTAGATTAATATTTGCTTTATTGTCAATCTGAAAAACAATTCGTTTGTCTATTTTCTTATTTTTTCAAAAACCATTTAGTGGCATTATATACCCGCATATACCTTAGTAAAAACTTTTTTTTACACAAAATCGTCTTGTCATCTGATGGTGTAGCGACGATGAGGTGGAGAATGTAGAATGCTCGCTATAAAGTCAACGACAGGCCAGGACAACATGATGGAACGTGACGAGTCACATGGCAACATGACTTTGTTCAGGGGGTGGTGTTAAAAGCCGTTGACCAAGTTCTACCTCAGCTTGATTGTCACACATAATTACATAGTTGTAATTATGTGTGACAATCAAGCTGAGGACAGACAGACATCAGACAGTCAGTGATCAGACATTTTGTAAATACATACAGCATAATGTAGTCATTATGCTGCATGTATGTATTTACAAAATGTCTGATTCAGATAAAATGGAATAAATAAAGCAGGACATACCTACACAGCGCGAGCGTCAGCTAGCCCTAAGCTAAGCGACTAAGCTTGTGTTATGGTGGCCACCAGATAGAAACATTCAGACCTGAAACAAATACTTGTTTGACGCGGAAAACGAACTGGCAACTTTCTGCGTTGCAGACGGATGTTCGCATGCTACGCTACATCGATCGTCAGAAATGGTACAAAGAGCCTATTTAGTTTCAGGTTTATGCGATGATGTTTAATTTATAATATTTTTTACCTGTCAGATCCTGTAATTGGCTTTCTGTTGTTACACTACGTTTTATAAGTATATAATAGCTGTTTGACCTCCGAATAAATAAATTAATATTTATAGTTTTACCAGCTTCGGATAAATAATTATTTAAATTGACCCTGATTTAATTTTCATCCAAATCAGTCAAAGTGACCCTGAAAAGACGCATTTTTCCTTTTGTTCTCCAGAAAGCCCAATGCGCAGGCACTTTATAAATAAAACAAATTATATGACCTTAATACATCCCTCCATAAGAGCCCATACATAGTGGACTACACGTGTGCATGTGATCGAAGGCTGCGCTTGCGCAAACTTCGACCAATGTTTGTCGATTGGACTGCGGCCACGATACGACGACGTACTGTAGCGGCTGTAACCTACTCGATTAAATATTGTACCGATTGCAGATATAATTCGTCTTTATATTTTTAACCGACTTCAAAAAATGAGGAGGTTGTCAATTCGACTGTAGGTTTTTTTTGTATGTTTGTTACGCGATCATTCGAAGACGGCTCAACCGATTGAGATGATTCTTTTTGTGTTATGCTTTCAACGACGACTTCATTCGCGTAGGGTTTGAATTTACTTAAATCCTTTTTTAAGCGGATCCCTACGTCATAACATCTGTTTGCTCGATCCGTTCAAATGGACTATCCAACACAAAAAAAAAACAATTTGAACCAGTAGTTCCTGTGATTAGCGCGTTCAAACAAACAAACAAACTCTTCTGCTTTATATTATTATATGAAATAGAATAAATAAGCTTAAATAAATTCTATTATTTTTATAAAATACCTACAAGAAAGTAAATAACATACATAAGGTAACAAATAATGTACACTAAAAGAAACGAAATGAAAATCGTAATTCCAAATCGTTTTATATAACTAATCTATACAATGAATGACCTATATTTCTTTTCTAAACTAGTTTCTAATCATCACTGGCTAGAGCCAATCAAAGTTCTTCTCGGCCAAGAAATGTCGGAAATCAGTTATGAAAATTTCAAACTAAAAATTAATTTCATGTACCTACTTATTAACATTTTTTATCCTGAGAACTTTGTAGGGTAAAGGCTCTAGATTTTCTTCGAAATAGATTTCCATTAAGATCAGAGAGTTAAAGTTTGTAGAGACATCTTCCAGTTTGTTTTATTCCGTTCACCTTATGAGTAGCCCATCTTTAGAAGCATAAAAAAATAAATAAATAAAGAGCTGAAAAAGTTTAGGGATGACTTCGAATCAATGACTCGAACAAATAAATAAAAAGAAGACTGTACATATAAATTACGTGGGAACAGATGAACATACATACATACATACAGGTCAAACACATAACCCTCCCTTTTGGCTTCGCCGTAGTCCGGTAAAAAATATTACAATCTTTGATTTTATGTTTTTTTCTGCAAACCGTACCAAAATTAATAAAGACAACACGAAATCCGTTCAGAAACCTGTAATACCTATTAGTGTACACACCCACATACACAGACAACACACACATAGACAAACAGACAGACAAATGTGTTATTCTAACGAATGACGCAATTATAATCCAAAATTTACTTAATTCTACTATATATTTGTTCACAATTAAAGCCGTTTCAATAACACCGGATTGTGTACAGGTCGATACAAAAGTGTTAAATGAAAACGAAAAGGCTCAGTAGTTGCAAAATTGAAAAATCTCGTTTAAAATTGATACAATTCTGAACTAGATTATAGTTTTCTGTCAAAATGTTGGACTAAAGTCCAGGTTAAGTAAAACTGAGATTCTGCCACTTTTCTGCAAGTATTTTGAGACATTTAACATTTAAAATTATTTGATTATTGGCCAGATTTTAGGGGAGTAAGAAATGTAAATATTTGTCTCAAGCTTCAGACCAATCACAATCTTTTTTAAACGTCAAATTTAGCAAATATCACTTAATTTTGTTGCATATTTGTCTAGCAAATGGGCTTAGATTTATAGTTCTAGTAATAGTTCAGTTGCAAGTCAGGCTGTCTGACTTATAAATCATTTGCATTTATCCGATTGGGGGAGAGCACCTAACTGTTGATACTGTTTAGTTGTAGTAGGTCAGTTACCAACTTTTGCAACTTTTTATTACCCGACTACGGCGAAGCCAAAATTGAGGGTTATGTTTTTGACCTGTATGTATGTATGTTTGTTCATCTATTCTCACCTAACTTCAAAACTACTCATTATAATTTAACAAATGAGGTATCGTTAGAAGCGTCTCAATGGTCCGCTGGTTATAGGCTATGTAATGTCACAGTAAATTAATGTAATAATGGCGCCCTCTAGAGGACATAGAGTCATGAATAAAAAAAATAAAAATAATTAAAATGTATCAAATGAAAGTGCTTAATTAGCACATTTCAAAAATATATATAAATATAAATTGTACTAAAATAAAATTGTACAAGCTGTTGCTCACTGATTTGCTTGCATTCACTCGATAATGGTGTTAGTACGTGTGTTTGTTACTTCTTCATGCCGTTTAGTGGATAGCCGTCGTCGGATGCCATGCACCTTGCATTGCAACAGTACTAAGGGATTCCTATAGGGCAAGGTGACATCCGACGATGGCTATCCACTGAACGACACGAGACACGACACTTTGAGATTGCCTACAGAATTAGCTCTCTGTATTTTTCTTGTTTGATACTTTTTAGAGTGCGATTTTTATGTAGATAAGTACCTAGTTTGTTTTTTTACTACATTTTTTTAACGTACTCGGGTTTTAGTTTTTTAACTTATTTTTTCAGTTTGAATGTTTCGATTTAATGACTTATTTTCTAACACTTGTGTTATTACCTGTACATTAAGTAAGATGATACCTGCGCGACCGCGAGCGACCCGTCGGTCGTCGCGGAGACACTCCCGCGCAACTCGATGTCGTCTTCACTCAACAAACACACAGACACATTGTTCGATCAATATTTAATATTTTAGAAACTAGAATTTCCATTTTTTAGAAGCAAGTTTTAAAACAAAGTTATTATTAGATTATTCCAACCGAAAACCAACTCAATAATAAAGCTTTAGGGTTTGCTATTGATTGTTGTTGCATCCAATTTGTAATGATTGGTATGCGCAAATATGAATGTAATATTATAGGTACATATCTAAGTAATGGTTTAAGTTATAAGTAAGTAAATATAACTTAAATAAAAGAATTTGTGACACAGAGTTCGTGACTAACTGGTTTTTTTGTGGTTTTTGACCTTTATAATAAATTCTGGTGAAAAACCTACATGAGGATGGACCCAATAATAAATTATAATTAATAAATTTAAAAAGTTTCATTAATTAAATCTTTAAAATTATTTCAAATAATATAAAAAAAATATATAAATTATATTCTGGATATTTCAAATTCGAATTATGTTTTTAGTAGTTTATAAATAGCAAATTTAAAATATTATATTAAGGTGTTTTATGGCTGGTTTATAGGTATAATAAGTTTATATAAAAACCTAACAAAAGACCGAATCTAGGAGTCCAAATTTTCGTCTTTAACAAGGACCGGTAGCGCTCCGTGGTTTAACCTATTTAACTCAAATTCCTGTTAGAATTTGTAAAATGTTCATACCAAGGTTGATTAGTATCGGTCCAGGTATTTCAGAGCCAATTCAATACAAACAAACAATCAAATCTTTCCTCTTTATAATATTAGTATAGATTACTGTTGATAAATTGCCCAAAACGGCGGCCGTCGCGCGTCGGCGGCGGCCGGCGGGCTGGGTTGCCACATTAGATAGTTCTTTTGTTATAAATTAATCGTTTTAAACATAATTATTCACATTTAAACCACGCTCTAATACTTCATATTTGCTAAACATTAAACCACACAATAAAATAACAAAAAACTGCAACGAAATACTTCAATATCCACCATTCAAGTCCAAAAACGTATTAAATTACTGAACCGATTGTGTTCGAATCGTATTCATTGTATTCGTTCGCTTTATTCTATTTTGTGGGTAGTATTTTATAATTGTTTAGTGTTTTTTTGGTGAGGGATTAGTTGTGTCCTTCGGTTACACGTGCGATCTATAGCTATATCGGAATTGGCTTTAGTTTTTTATTATTGACAGAGCAAGTAAAGCGTCGCTGCTCCAAGTCTCGCATTTTGTCAGTATGTATGTTGGTATTCCTCTCCAGGTCTTAATTTACAACCGATCTGGACGATATTTGGTATAAGAGTTTTACCATTTATACATATTTTTGTCGAATCCAACTCGGTTGGGCAGCGTTCGGGAAGCTTCGCAATATCTTCTCGTCACAAATACCACAGAGCTTCAAGACGAAAGTTTTCAACCAATGTGTGTTACCAGTGATGACATACGGATCCGAGACGTGGTCGCTGACTATAGGCCTCGTTCATAAGCTCAGAGTCGCTCAGCGGGCTATGGAGAGAGCTATGCTCGGAGTTTCTCTACGTGATAGAATCCGAAATACGGAAATCCGTAGAAGAACCAAAGTCACCGACATAGCTCTCAGGATTGGTAAGCTGAAGTGGCAATGGGCAGGTCATATAGCTCGCAGAACTGACAACCGCTGGGGAGTAAAGGTTCTCGAGTGGCGGCCACGATGCAACGCGAAACGGAGTGTTGGGAGACCAGCTGCCCGGTGGACCGACGACATTGTGGCGGTCGCGGGTGGTCGGTGGATGGAGGCGGCTCAGGACCGCTGTTTGTGGCGTCGTATGGGGGAGGCCTATGTCCAGCAGTGGACGTGTATGGGCTGACATGATGATGATTGATGACATATTTTTGTTGTAGTAGATTTTTGATTGGAAGGAAACCTACTTCCCCGAAAAAGAGGCCAAAAGGAGGTTACAAGATATTTCCACCTAATAAGATTCGATTTTGATGATTCTTTTTTTATTTGAAAGGTAACTTTAAGTTGATTGCATGAAATTTTGATGAAGATCTGATGAGAATCTACGGAGTGATGAGCAGTAGAGCTTCTAATAATGCAGTAAATTTCTCAGTTATATATTCCTACCAGTGGAATCGGCCCTTTTACTATTAGAAAGGGATTGATGAAGCACTTGGAACCACCTTATTATCACAAAACTCTTCAAATTTTGTACTCATAAGGTCTTATAGACTATAGTATTTACATGTGGCTTCGCTTATTTCCCGGATTAACGAATCATAAAAAGTCTCTAAGTTAGTTTGTCTTCATGGTTCAACCGATTTAGATGAAAATTTGCACAGTGATTTACACAGTGATATGGAAGAGGAGGAAAGTCTTTATTTGAGTATCGAATCAGTTTCGCGAGTAAAGCCGTGATACATAGCTAGTGTTAATCTAACTAGATAATAAACTAGTAGCAAAACTCTATCTTCAAACGTTAAAAAACAATTATAACAAGATCTCTAAACTTTTACAGTTACAATTAAAATACAGGTCAACTAACACTGGATTAAAATTATACTTTGATAAATCTTGTTTCACGGTAGACATGAGTTCAGTTTCTTTGCCAAATTATATACTTCCTATTGCTAAAACAGTTGCCAAGCTATTTTGGCACTTTTGCGTTTAATTATAGAGTTGTTTAGGTCTGTTTGTAAAAGGCAAAGTGATGTTGGTTTTACCAAAATTAGATTGGTAACTGGACTATGAAATCCCAAGCCATATTCAAACGTATTGCTTTAAGAATAGGGTTGTGGAGTATTTTGGAGGTAGCAGTGTTAAGTTTGTATTGTTTCAGCTAAGGGAAAACAGTCGTAAGATAGAAATCTTGTTAAGAGATGTCTTTTTCAGTGTTCATTGTCTACAATTACGTTGCTTTGTGTCGTGATATATGTCCGTCTCACTCGCACTCTTGTCTTAAGTATATTATTGTCCTTTTCGCAGCCACTTCTGAAATCCAATTTGAAGATATCCTTGCGTTTTGTTGGTTTTCTTTTAATTTGTTTTTATTTCTAAGGAAATTGTCTTATGTTTGTCTTATTTTAGATTCTGTGGTATATTATTCCTTCTGGGATTCTTCCCTTGTGAAATTATGACTTATTCGGTCCCAATTGCAAACATCAAATGTAACGGATGTTATATGTCATAATTGGTAAGAGCCTCCTTCCAACTTTAACTTATTAACAACTAGCGACCCGCCCCGGCTTCGCACGGCTATATTATGCATGTATTATATCTAAAAACCTTCCTCTTTAATCACTCTATCTATTTAAAAAAAACCGCATCAAAATCCGTTGCGTAGTTTTAAAGATCTTAGCATGCTTATGGAGTATATTAGGGACATAGGGACGGCGAAAAGTGACTTTATTTTATACTATGTAGTGATAGTGATGAAGAGTCGAGATTTGTTATATCATTTCTTCGGTACTTTCTAACAAAAAGTGGGGTTGGATTAGTTGCATCTGCCAGTAAGTTTCACGAACTCACTGCCACTGTGTCCCATAAACAAGTTACGACTGATACAGTATCATTTGTTGACGTTAGGGACCTGTCTATTAAGGTGGAGCGAAAAAACTTTTTTTTGAAATTCGATTTTCCTGTATTATTAATTGATGACCCGTAGTCTTAGGAGTGTTCATGCAAAATTTTAGCCTTCTAACTTAATATCTTAAGGTGGCGCACTAGACTTTAAGATTGAAACAAATGGCATTTTTGCGTTACCAATAGAGGTAATATAAGATAATAATTACCATCTTTATTAACAATATTACTACTCAATATTACTATTAAAAGTAATAACTTTATTAATACGTAATTAATCATTATAAAAAATATATCTTAATGCCCTAAATCAGAAGTCATAGAACCATCTTTTTTTGAAGGAAATAGTAAATTTTGGTGTTATACTGTGGTATGTCTTGCCTGGCTTTTATTCTGGTGGGAATAAAACCTTACGTAGCTTCGGGTCCACAAACAGACTACGAAGCCTCTGATTCAAGCTTGACCCATCTCTGTACTGCCTGAGTGGTGTTAGGATACTTTCAATGACAAGAAAATTACTTCCTAGAGAAATGATTGCCATAATTTTATATTATGGCAATCATTTCTCATCAATCAATCAACCATAATTTCGGTGTCCCTATATTTTATTACATCGGAGGTTTTTTTAACTTCTATTTCACCTAATCTACTGCAAACATCTTAAAATAGTGTTAAAGACATGAATCGGAACATATTTACAAGAAAATATTGACTTGATATCAAACTTTGGTGCGTAAACTTTCATGGTGAAAGTAGCTAGGTTCCTTCAAGTTATCTGTCAGTTCAGCTGTTCCATTAAACAAATGAAGAATCCTATTTGCGCAAGTCAATCATCAAGAATAGACCACCTTTCGGAGACTTTTGTTAGCTAAGGTTTTGAGACTGTACCAGCAGAAATAGCAGAACACTCTGAAACAGATATTTTTGATTGGTGCTTCACAAATCAGTGTTTAAATCCGGGAAAGATAGAGATCGGAGGTGCAAATGGGTTCAGATCCTTTATTTTTAAGTCGAGACACTTGTCGAGCTTTTTTCTAAGCTATCAGTAAAGCTTATATTTAAACAAAAAAGTAAAGTTAGTAAGTTTAAGTAAAGTTTATATTTTATTTTATTTATTTTTTATATTTTTTAGCTCATTATTTAAACTCGACTGGTACCACAACATGCCCTAATCATGTTGTGGTACCAGTCGAGTTTAAATAATGAATGGCATGCAGATAATTGACAATTGACATTAATAAATACAAAAACCATTGAAAACGTGGCTTCAGGTGTTTTTTCTGGTAAAAAGTGACTATATTTTTGTGTCTGGTGTTCACAGCGGTACCATCGCATCCAATCACCACCAAAAAATAACAAAATTCAAAAGTCCTGTGATGAAAGTTTCACGGTAGAGTTATTGAAGAAAATTTCCTAAAGTGTGACATTTCTCAACATTGATGTATGGAATTTTATTAGACTACAATGCACTCACGTGTTAGATAAGACATCGAAGAAAGTAAAAACCTTAATTTTATTGCAAAAAGTTTCGAAATTAGTTAAATTTTCCGGGTAGAATATGAAAGTCAAAAAGTATATTTTGTATAAACTACCTTCACGGTGCGCCACCTGAAGATAAAGTCGTAGACTTTTGATTTTTTGTCTGAATGAAGCTTTTTCATAGGGTCATCGATTAACAATACAGGAGATTTAAAAAAAAGAAAAAAATGGGTGCGTGTACTTATGTACGCGCGTGAGAAGTTATACTTCTTTAGCATATTTAAAAAACAAAATACTCGTCCGACAAAAAACTCGTCCGACAAAATACTCGTCCGACAAAAAACTCGTCCGGCAAAAAACTCGTCCGACAAAAAACTCGTCCGACAAAAAACTCGTCCGGCAAAAAACTCGTCCGACAAAAAACTCGTCCGACAAAAAACTCGTCCGACAAAAAACTCGTCCGACAAAAAACTCGTCCGGCAAAAAACTCGTCCGACAAAAAACTCGTCCGACGAAAAACTCGTCCGACAAAAAACTCGTCCGACAAAATACTCGTCCGACAAAAAACTCTGGACTGGAAAAGGATTGTCAACACAATCAATAAAGTTCAATTTAGATTTAAACAACTTCTCCCGTGAGAATTTTGTGTGACGTGAGAATTTTGTGTGACGCTTTTGTAAAATTTCACTCTCATCATTTTTTCATAACGCGCCTAAAGAAGTATAACTTCAAAAAAAAAAATATTGGCCTGTTTCGCTCCACCCTACTGTCTATATCTTGTTTTTGTTTATGTTTATTACCATTATTACTTTTAAAATGTGTATTATATCAGCAGTGAGATGTTACTTATGTACAGTCCAGAAAATGTTCTTTTCTAAAACAAAATGAAATGTCGTCATTATTTTCGAAAAAAGAACACGTGAAGTATCGAATTTACGGACAAAGAAAATCAAATCCATTGCAGGAGCGTTTTTTGAATTTGGAACATTACAACGCTGCAGCAACTTCGATCATCTAACTACAGCAACGTTGAAACGGCATGCTGGGGTTATTAAATACTCTTTGATTGTATCTCTTTTATCTAAGTAGGTATACCAAAGGTATCTTTGCTTAGTACAAAAATTGCGCTAAAAAATTAGCACCAAAGCTAAAAATTCGTAAATGTCAATTGCCTGCATGTCTCGTATTAGTGACTCATACTCGACCTGCAATTGCCTACTTCCCGGTCTTTGCAATAATGTACTATTATTCAGAGAAATGTAGGTACATTTTTATTTTTAATTGAGTTGGAACACATCGGTGCCGGTGGTTTGAGTGTTTGACTCAACCTTTAAAAACGCGGCATTATGCATAAGTCGCGCGAAGCCGTATTTTGACAAGTGACAATATTGTGTCAAATTGACAATTCTTGGTGGCGCCAGGATGTCTGCTTTCTTGAGCTCCGCGCCTTTTTGTCGTAACACGAACAAAATATTTTCGGTTTTGGTAAATTACAGTGAAAACCCAACATTTAAAGCAGTGAGTTATTTGGATGATAAATAAAACGTGTGCTCCAAGTGTGTGTGTGTGTTAAGTGAAATCAAGTGATATACTGCACCTGGATTTGCAGAGATCGGGGCGGGCGCCGGTCGTTTCCGACGCGGGAGCTTGGATTCCTTCAGGTTAGTCAGACCTCAGCTATTCGTGTGTATCCGGCTTGGATTAAGCATACTTTTGTTTATTTTAATACCCTAGCAATGCGTCCTTAACTTTCTAGCTATTTGAACTAATATTTTGAATTATTCATCATCATCTCAAAGATAGTACCGCACGAGGTTATCTCATCGTAAAATAGCGCAGACATAGGTACTATTATTTCTTTCTTAACGGGGTTGGTAAGGGCGCGGGCGTAGTGCAGTCGGCAAGGTACAGAAGGCATAGAAGTGGATGACTTCGACGGGAACTACGTCTGAGAGCTAGAGATCGTAACAGGGACGGACTTTATTATACGATTGTGTGGTAAAGTGTACCCACCTACTATGATACGTCGCGTCGTCTTACCTTAAGATAATTGAGTTCCAAACCGAACGATTTTGGATGATTCGAGTTTAAGCGGGTCATTTAAAACGCTGTTTGCCTTTCTTTACAGCAAAATGGCTTAAACGAATGTCTAAAAAGTAATATACCTGATAACTTAAATGCATTAATTTCATATAATACACCTAGAAAATTAGTAATTACTCGATAGTGTATAATTCATGCGCTGTAATCGCGTAATCGACTATCGCGTACTCTTCTGCAGCTGCGTCCCTAACAGCTCTACTGAAATTGCCAAAAATGCCATAAGCTTCTTGTGACCAAGATAATTATGTCAATTAAGTATATCAAATTAAAGACTGCAAGTCTCGATAAATTCGCTTCGCTTATTTTATTGCGTAAAATCGGAAAGTCAAAATGATCTTTTAGTTGGATTCGTTCCGAAATATAAATAGAATTAAATCTGAAAGACGAATGTGTGTTTTATGTAAGTATGTTTCAATATCATCATCAATGTCATTAAACAGGTATGACCTGTTTTTAACCGACTTCAAAAAAAGGAGGACGTTCTCAATTCGGTTGTATGTATTTTTTTCATATTTACCTACGCAAAAAGGGAGATATTTACTATAGGTTTGACTTATGTAACTAACTGTCTGTCTGTCAGAATCGTAGTTCTCCGAACCGGATGAACCGATGTTGATATAGTTTCATCTTCTACCTCAATCCGGCCCTGCAATACCACCGTGCTAGTATTTTGTTAGTCGGCAGCTTTGTAGCACTCTCGCGCACGTCTCCCCACATCTCGCGTCTCGCTCGCACCCCACACGGCAGACAGGGACGGCGACATCTCGTGACAATATTTGTACACTTATTGGCTACAATCGACGCGGGCTCTGTTTGACCACTTGACATTTTTTGGCTTTTAACTGTTGATTTTTGAGGTTATTTTTGTTAAGTTACCGGAGTTGTTAACCGACTGATGTAAAATGTGGTAGTTCTTATATACATACTTTTATATTATGGACAAAAGATCAATAAAGTACAATCAGATGACAAAAATGGAGCCCCACCGTAGGGTCCTAAAATTACTAAAAATATTTTATCTAGTGCCCTGCTTTAGTTCAAGGACATTAATTTTAATAAGCACTAAATAAGCTTTAATTATACCTAAATAAGCCAAAAATAAATACCTTATATCATTGGTTGTATACAACTTCTAACAAGAATCTACAGATGTAAAACAGCAGGGCGTTGCTAGTCAATTACTTATTGTAGTTTCTAAATGAGCCGACATTTTCATCTTATTTCAACCCCCGACCTAAAAAGAGAGGTAGGTATTATAATTTCTCAACAATTTAACGTTCCTACCTAATTAATTATTTTTCAATAATATTAATTTGTTGTTTATTATTTAGATTGTGTGTATTGTGTTGCATTTGGGGCGGAGTTGTTATTTTAAAATAATCTGGGTGTGGCCAACGCACAGTGGGATATTTTTTACTTTTGTACTGTTTAATGGATTAAAATGGTATGTTTGGTTTAAATATGGTCATTATTTATTTATTTTTTAGCAGAGTCCTGAGGTTAGACTCGTATGAGTCCCGATCCCACGGGAATATTGGGATAAAACATATACGATAATCCTGCCCAGGATTCCATGTATCTTCACACCAAGTTTCATTAAAATGGATTCAGTAGTTTCTGTGCTTATTAGTTACAAACAAAAAACAATTCTGTAGGTAGATTATAGAGCTATAAGTACTTGCAATTTACTTTTTGGGTTTTAAAAGCCTATTATAAACAAAGAAAAGAAAAATCGTAAGATTTAACTTGCTTCCGTTTTCCTCAAACATAGCTTATAACTATATCGATTAATATTAAAAATCAATAAGCCGTTAGTGTAAGTTACAAAAAAACACTTGTGTAGGTAGATTAAAGCTTAGTACTTACAAGTTAATTTTCAGGCTTTAAAAGCATAGGAAATAAACAAAGGAAAAAAATCGTAACTTTTAACTTGCTTCCATTTTCCTCAAACATAGCGTAAAAATATTAATATTTAAAATCTATAAGCTACCAATCGCTAACCTGTCTTTTTTTTTAAATAAAATTGATAAGTAAAAACATATTTTTTGCTACAAAAAAACCAAAAGAAAGGTTTTAAAACCCCATCCACTTGTTTGTTGAAATAAACCATATCAATAACAATCCTTCTACAAGACGTAGTTAACCACAATCCGTGTGGAAACAGGATAATGTTATCGCAAAGGATAATCTTCGATACTTTGATATTAATCTTGTACAATACTAACAATGGTTCCTACAACTCACTGACAGACAGACTCTGTTGTTACATTGCGTGGGAACTTCACTTGTTATAGTGACTTGACTAAACTTGCTGCTGTTTTTTATTGTGTTATAAAAAGTACTCGCAGAACGCATTTTCATAACTTGGTCGCAGTTTTTCGTTGAAAATTCAAAGAAAATATATTTTTTACATTCTACATTTCATACATTAAATAAGAAAATATATTTTTTACATTTCATTCTTCATTTTATTTTTTACATTTTTATATTTTTTTTTTCATTGGGCCTGTAATTGTAATCTAAGTTTAAAAACTTAGAAGATTGGAGACAGGCTAGAGCTAGTACGAGCTCCGCTGCTTTTTTAAAAACCGTTTGTATTTCTGGAAAATAAAATTATTTACACCTATTCTGTAGAGTATCAATTCAAAATTCTGAATAAACACATCATTATGTTAAAACTAGAACACTTGCGAACTTCTAAAAACTAAATTAGGATGAGGTTTTTATAAAAGCCCTACCCAGAAAATAAAGCTAACCAAGCAATATGGTGCAAAACCTAAAGGTTAGGTTAGACCACAGAGGTAACAAATAATTTATGCCAAACTAAGGGACATAAAGCAAAATCGGTTGAATTTTAGTCAATATATTATAAATAAATAAATAAATATTGCAGGATATTCCACACATCGCCATCTAGCCCCAAGCTAAGTAACTAGACTTGTGTTATGGGTGCTAGACAACGGATATACTACTGATATACTTTTCTTTTGTAAATATATACTTATAATACATAGAAACAACCAGACCACAGACAAATATCTAAGCATAAATACATGTCTGAGGCGGGAATCGAACCCGCAACCCTGTGCTTGGCAGTCCGGCATGGTGACCATTGTGCCAACTGGGTCGTCAGATCTATCAGCTACTGACATTTTTGTGACATATCAGTTGAACCCTTGGTAGCTGATAGATAAGTTATTGATTTCAACCATAAATCTACGTAAAACCTACGTAAAAAAAAGGTAATTCTATCAATATGAAACCTTGCAAAAAAGACAGGATACATTTTAAACCACTGTAAGTAACTCAATCTTATTTTGACACGTTACATTCAAATATCAGGCTGTTTGCACAATTTACAATTTCACGCCCCCGTGGCTACACTAGCCCCCCTACCCCCCCGGCCCCCTGGCTACCCTGGATATATTATTCCCCTGGCTACGTTAAACGCGTGACTAAACATTTGAATAGTTACATCGATACTGGTGTGGACATACCTTTATTGGTTTCGCGGAAACCATTCAGGTTTGGATTCATTTTGCGCGAAAATAACGCTGAATAAGCGATACTTTATGGTTGTTTTTTGCTTTATTTGATCAATGGTTTTTGACTAGCTTCGCCTCGCAACTAAGTACTTTGGACTTAAATTTGCCAAACAGATCGCTAGTCTGATTAACGTAGGCATTCGCAAAAAAAAAAAGCATTTTGGAATATTCAACTTCAACGCAGACGGACATTTTTTTTAAAACTATTTCTTTTTCTGTAATTAATTGTTAGTAATAAGCTTTTCTTTTTTTTTGTTTCTTGTATGATAAACAAAAAAAGGTTTTAAACATAAAATTCTGCAAATAAATCTATTAATTTTAAATCCATTTTAAGAAAATTATTAAAATCTAAAAGCAGGTGTGTTTTTTGTTGCAAACACCATGCTTGTCATAGAAACGACAGTAAAATTATGTTAAAAAAAATCTTTGCAAAACGCAACCAACTTTCTATTTCCCAAAAGATAAACTTCACTATTTCCTCGATAAAATCAACAAATCACTATAATCCAGTCCCATATAAATGTCTTCCTACTCCAACACAAACGGGTTACGTTAGAAAACTCAACAATCAATGCAACTGTCATTCAATACCACAAGTGCCCAGATGTGGGCTTTATTAAACCACAATTAAGATATAATTGTACAAAAAAAATTAACAAAAGCAGGTAAATATGTTCGACCAAAATGTAAAGACCTTTATAAAGTACACTACTTTGTTAAACAAATCTTTTTGTTTATGAAAATGCTTTGAATGAAATCGTCTCGCGTTAAATTTTTACAACAGTCGCTTCGCTATTTCACCTGCGTAACTCCCGATCCCGTGAGAATATCGGGATAAAAAGTAGTTTATGCTATTCCCAATGAATCAATGTATCCTCTTGCCAAGTTTTATCGAAATCGGTCCAGTAGTTTCGGAGTCTGATCGTTCCAAACTTCGTTATAATAGTTTTTTAAAATCGTTCTTTATAATAAACTAGCGAACCGCGCCGGCTTCGCACGGCTATATTATGCATGTATTATACATATAAACCTTCCTCTTGAATCACTCTATCTATTAAAAAAACCGCATCAAAATCCGTTGCGTAGTTTTAAAGATTTAAGCATACCTAAGGATATAGGGACATAGGGCCATAGGGACGACGAAAAGCGACTTTATTTTATACTATGTAGTGTAAACTTATACTTCAAGACTAAAACAAAAGGTACTTGAAAGGTTTTAATTCCAAAGGCGTTATTTTTTTTAAATCTGCCCAACCCTCTGATTATTAAGTTCTTTCTTTAAACAAACTTGCACATATTGGTAAAAAAAAGTTAAAAACTATGATTTTTTTTCACAATTATTAAATCTTTAACCATTTAAAAGGCCCATCTATATTGGTAGAGTGGTTACACGAAACCATTGAAGTAGTATCTATTACTTATTGTTAGATTATAAACGATTGCACAATCATGCCTTTAAAATATTCTTTTATTACTTTACCAATATTTTTTTTCCATTTTTATCCAAAGAGGATAGAGTTTTAAAAAGCACAAAAAAGGTTTTGCTTTTGATAGTCAAAATTAAATGTTTGTTGTGTTCTTTCTTTCTTTTTTATTGAAATGTGTGATTGACAAGTCTAGAGAATTTGTTAATCTTTTGTAAGAGAATAATGCAAATATTTTTGAGATAAAAAGTGTGTTGGAGTTGTCTAAGTGTGCTTCAACTTTATATTTTTGTGGTTATTTAATTTTTGTTTATGGTCTTTATATAGGACAATGAGTCTAATGCCTTAGCAAGACTTTAGCATAAGGCCAGTGTCAATGAAACAACACGAAAAAGATGCGTAGGTACCGCGCTAAAATAAGTTCACACTTCAAAGATCAATGTATCGCTCTTGAATTTGATCTCATATAATGAAATCATTCGCATGTGATAACATTAAATCGTCTTAAAAACTTTGTTAGTGTGTGTGTGTTTTTGGAACGCACTCACCAATGAGAAGAGACAGAAAACTTATGGAGTTCTTTAACGGTTAGTTATGGAATTGACATGAATCAACACTATATATCACACACACAACCTATTTCACTAATTTAAGTGATAATGATATTATATTATCATCGTTTGTTTGTAGAACTTATGATTAATTAATGATTTTCACAGTAAAAGTTATTTATATGTTTTGTTGATTGGATATTGTGGTGCAAACAAATTCAGTTAGTTGTAAAAATAAACATGCTAAATTAAAACCTGAGTAATACAGTCTCCCACGCCCGGATTCACCTGCCTCGCCTCCGGCACTTCAATCCCTTGGCTTCGATCTTATTGTCTGGTATTGACATGTGGTACAAGAACGGTTTTTTGTCACCTTTATGTGTCTTTTGCTGTGTTGTTTGTTGGCGGTTTTGTGGTATCACTACCGTGGTTGGGTTAATTTCATTGAACGCTTGATTTTTTAAAGTTCCGTCCGTACCTCAAAAGAAAAAAAGGAACCCATATATGATCACTTTCTAGTCCGTCTGTCTGTCCGTGTGTCACCGCCGATTTTCGCCGGAATGGGTGGACCAAGCAACTTGTTTTATGTCAATTTAAAAACAATAAAAGTTTAAGCCATTAACTTTGTTTTGTAGGTTAAAATAAAACTGTAAAGAGGTTTCTAAAACTTACTAAAAATTGCGAACAAAATCAGGTACTTATATACTTCAACGAACTGAAAGACATTTTCAAAAACATCTATATCCCTATATTATAATATAAAATGCTAGTGTCGCGGTGTTAGTAACCAAAATCCTCCGAAACGTCTGAACCGATTTTTATATATTTGTTAGGTCTGAGAATCGAACAACATCTATTTTTTGATTGGTATATAAGGCAATTTTTGTACTTACAAACTATTGAACTATAATAGGGAAGCTAACTACAAAGTGTGGAGGGGGAGAGCGGGGTGAAGTGATCCCTGGTTGCTCCGATACTTGTGATCGTGATCATCTGATCTACAGACACATTGTGTATTTAATACGGTTTAGATAATATGGAGGTAGCTTTCTTTACGTGGGCAAACGTTTATGAAATACTAGCGACCCGTCCCGGCACGGGGCTGCTGTATATTCGCCCGGCTGTATTATGCACGATATCCGTTGCAGTTTTAAAGATCTAAGCATACAAAGGGGCATAAGGACATAGGGACGGCGAAAAGTGACTTTATTTTATACAATGTAGTGATGTACTTTTTTTATACTTAGCCTGTATTGTGTCCCACTGCTGAGCAACGGCGTCCCCT
This sequence comes from Idaea aversata, assembly GCA_907269075.1. Taxonomy (NCBI): domain Eukaryota; kingdom Metazoa; phylum Arthropoda; class Insecta; order Lepidoptera; family Geometridae; genus Idaea; species Idaea aversata. Next base: position 11,641,417 of record OU026106.1, read on the forward strand.
AGGTGTCCCGATCTCCCACCTATTTTTTCCCACTCTGCGTCAAATGCATATCTGTCCAAATTACACTTTAATTTATCATAATTGTAATGAAAGTTGCTGATTACCAGTAAACCGACTTCAAAGGAGAAGGTTAATCTCAATGGACCTGGAGGTTAGGTACCTTTTAAGCAAAAGGAACTAGTCCTGTTTAGGGTTCAGACGCCTTAAAATTATACAAATAAGTTTTATTGGAACGAAAATCCGTATAGCAGGTTTGTGCGACGGGACTTCACGGGACCTGTTTCATAAAAAATCTAGTTTAATCCAGTTTGAGCGTTACGCAAAATGAAACGAAAAACCCTAAGATAAACTAATCTCTCTCATATATTTAGATATATGTCTGTATGTTTGTCTGTCGGTCCGTTGATCTAAACGCGTGTCCCGCGATACGTTTTGTTATTTTTAATAGTTTTAGCTTCGGGTGACCAAAGGGCTGGCTTCTACCTCGGACAACGGATAAGCATCGCCATCTAACGTGGTAACGCAGCCATTCTTTTGGTCACACTTCCTTCCATTTAGACTTTTAATTTTTATTAAATGTAAGTCTATATAATTAATAAGTGAATCCATCTCCACACCCTGCGCTACCGACACGCGGCTGTCACGACGAGTGTGTCGCGGTAATTATTTTTATTATTGACCCCCCTCTCCCCCATCCCCGCTAGCCCTACCACCCCCCCGACCTACCCTTGTTATTTGTTTTTAATATTTTTATTTCAGTATTTATATTTATAACGCCCCTGTGAGAGACGGGTGTTGATTTGATTTGGGTCTAAATATTTTATTGTTAGATTTTATTCATATTTTATTTGAGAATGTTTTAGCTATGCTCCGCGGTATTACTCGCCTCTTCTTTTTTTTAATTTCTCTATCTTATCGCACTATTAAATTAAGTTTTATTTCAAACAATTTTCCGAAATACTAAATTTTATTTTTATTAATATTACTTTTCATGACCTGGATTAATAATTACGAAATGGATTTTTCCTGATCATAGACGTCTTTCAGTTTTTACCAGTGACAGTTAGAAAGAAAAAGAAAAGAAATAAAAAGTGGTGTTAAGTGGAATTAAAGGCGTATTGCTGATTCATCCCACTATTTTTTCCCACGAGTTAAATTTTAGGCGTTTCATACCACAGTATTTTTCAAATGGTGTTACTATCTATGGAGGCATAAAGAACCAGTCCTTTGTTTTAAGTAGGTACCTAATTATTTTACATAATAGACCACAAATAAAAAAACTATAAACTTAAGCAACGGCTTAAGCCAACATTTTATTACTTATATTAAAATCGGTAAAATTAAATATTTTTCAAAACTCAAGCAAACCCGCACCCCACAACTAGTCACCTCATAAATCCAAACTTTGTTAAAACCGAATAATATTTTATAACTAAAGGTAGTCTCACTAACTTATCCTATGCAACTATCCGTGGCGCTAGTGTCTACGTAAACTCTAAAAAAGATTTTAGTTCAGCAAAAATCCGTCCGCAAATCCTAGCCTGGTTAAATGTGTAAAACTCGTTCGACCAATTCATCTTCTACAGTTCATTGTGGCGCTAGTGTCTTCGTTAATCGAAGTAAATTTAAAGTTTTACTTAAATTCCGTCTACAAAAGTTAACTTGGTAGAAATGTATAGAGAGATATTTTACAATATTCTGAAAGTCAGCATAAAAGGTGCGTTGTCTTCTTCTAGCGCGGGTGTTCAGGCATATGTCTGTCTCGCTCTAGTAACTTATTGTAATAGTGGTTGAGAAGAAAGTATTGAATAACGGGTGGGAGAGTGGGATGCGAGATGAAGACAAACATTTTCTTTTTACGCAAGATTTTTTGACGTGATAACGTTTTATAAATTGGTGAACACCTGCAATCTCAAAAAAGTGTGACGTCTCGCGTCGTTACTGGAACGCCTCATGTTATTGACAAGGTAACTATAGCAACGTTTTATCGTTGCCATGGTTACCATCAATGTTTTCTTATGACGTTATCACGTAAAATTATCGTCCGTAAACCGACTTTACAGACAACCATTTTTTTCCTATAGGTAGCCTTAATTTTCCACTTTAGTCGAAAATAAAGAACAATAGAAATTATACTTTTATTTTGTCTTTAAGTTATGTTAAGCTAGTATTATGTCTATGAAGCTACATAGGTACGCCTGCACATTTGTAACAAGAAATAATCTCTATATGACACTAGAGAATAATTTCTTGGTTTTAGTAAAAAATCTTTGTAGTTTTGTAGTTTTAGTAAAAAATGATAATAAGCAGTATTTTTAAAAACAATATTCTTACTGCTTATCATTTACAAGAACATCTATTAAAATATAATAAAATTGTTCTCTAGCTTCTATGGGGAGAGGATTATATCTTGCTTGACAAAACCTTTATTTCTGCGTGAATCCGTAAAGCTAAACCGAAAGGAATCGGGTTGTATGTACCCCTCGCTACTCGCTACTGGCTAGTGGCTACCCTATAAACCCTGATTATTAAAGAAACACTGAGACAGTACAAGTAATGTTTTACCCGCGTAATAATTTTCAACGCAATTTTCTTAATTTTTTTCATAAGAACCTTCCCCTGACACAACAAATAAACACAACAAAAAAGAATCGGCGAAATCGGTTCAGCTATTCTCGAGATTTGCAGTTAGCAACACTTTCATCGATTTATTTTTATACTATTAAATTTATACTATTAAACTAAAAAATTATTTATATACACTAGGTAGGTAGGTACTTACCAACCAAAGATCCAAAGAGCTTGTATCAACAATATATGTAACAAATTATGACGTTACAGAGACATTTGGTTTCTGCAAGTGACTCTGCAAGCTACTCGTCCAACAATTTAAAAACTTTTTGGTTAGTTTGTCCCACTGATGGCCAAATAGCTCCCTAACATCTATCTAAGGAGTTCGGTGCTGGGGTAGGTTTAGCCCTCTGAATAAGGTGAGGTTTAGCCAGTCTTTGTATGTCAAACTTTTTGAATAGCTAACTTTATTTTTATGTTTAAGTCCTTTTCAAAAAAATGATTGACTGAAGATTTAATAATTGATTAATGATTATTATTTCAATTTTATTCTACAGCCCCATTTAAAATAAATTGCGGACCTTTTTAGCTTTTTGGGCTTGGTTTAAATAGTTCCCTACTGTATAAACCCATCCATTACCAGTCCAGCACCAGTCTGTAGGTAGGTACAGTCGCGTCGAATGAATTATACACAAACTTGTACAATTAAATACACTCTCGCCTTTTGTACTCGATTGTACCTACTATTATATTTAATATTATACCTGTTCTATCTGTCTGTCTGTTTGTGGTTAATGTATTGTTATGATTTATGCTTTTAGGTTTAAAATATCCCTTGGTTCCAGAACGTCCCTTCCCAAAATGTCACTTGGTTACTTTCCCACAAGGTCTCTTTTCCAAAATTTTCGGAAATTCCATAGTTATTTTCTCAACATATACCTACCATTTTCCTAAAATGTTCGTCGGTTTCATAACATACTTAATTTTCCCAAAATATGCCTTTACCTAAATTACCCTAATCCGAAATTATGGATTATAATATTTTTTATTTACTTAGCCTAGCGATTTCGAATTAAGTTTACTTTTGACGACCCGGTTTGCACAATGGTCACCATGCCGGACTGCCAAACTGAGGGTTGCGGGTTCGATTCCCGCCACAGACATGTATTTATGCCTAGATATTTGTCTGTGGTCTGGTTGTTTCTATGTAATAAAAGTATATATTTACAAAAGAAAAAGTATATAAGTAGTATATCCGTTGTCTAGCACCCATAACACAAGTCTAGTTACTTAGCTTGGGGCTAGATGACGATGTGTGGAATGTCCTGCAATATTTATTTATTTATTTATTAATGACATAAATTACATAAATAAAATAAAATGTAACTTAAAGTCTTCTAATTAAACTAATGACAAAAAAAACTAATATAATAAAACACAAGAACAAACCGCCAATTTCCCTTCTGGGCAACAAAAAACTCCCCACGTAATCATTTAAGATTATTAATTAAATAATCAATACACAACAACAAATAAATCCAAACCCCCAACCCCTATAAAATCCCCAAACAAATAAACCAACAAATTGTAAAATATTTAAAACCCGTTACAAGTAAATGTCAAAAACATACAAACACTAGAATATGTAACAAAAATCAAGCTGTCAGCGGTGATCATTGTCAAATTAAAGATATTTAAATAAAACACGATTAGAGAGAACATTCTTTATTTTGACGTTGACTCCTGCCTGCGACGCAAAAGGTTGTGGGTTCGATTCACGTCTTTGAACAAATTATTTCTTAATTGGTATTTGTTTCTGGTCTAGGTGTTTTTGTATTTATTTACAAAAGATAAATATATAAGTGTTCGGCTAGAACGGATAGAACACTTATAGAACACACACTCAAGCTAAGCCTAATACTAAGCTAATATTTATCGATTATTCATTTATTTATTTTACGTTAAGAGTCTTTAAAATAGGTCAGAAGAGTAGGGAGTGGGCTCCACTGCGGCTCCGTCCCTGATATTGGTGATGTTATAAAAGTACACTGACATTTTAATGAAGTTCCAACGTTTTTTTACAATTTAACTCGAATTAATACTAGGTAAATAACAAAAATTAAACACAAGAGCGCGTTGAATTAATTGATGATTCTTATATTAAATCTCTTTACTTCCGGCCAATCAGCGCGCGCGCCGGTCACGTGTCCGACAAAACGGCGGACACTGTGACGTCATTATGCGTTCGGTTTTTAAACCCCTGATCAACAGTTTAAATCGCGATTGAATTGCGTGGGAATGGGTTCTGGTTAATTTTGCATTATAAATAATAGACTGGTTAAAGCTTTATTCTTTTCATTTTTTTAAGCTGTTTTTTTCGTGGAAATATTTATTTTTGTTCTGATATTTAAGTCATAAACTGGTGAAACTGAGGGACGCAGTTATAATAAAATGATATTCGTAGCTTGTGTTGCAAAGTCTCGTAGCATGTCTACGAGAAACTACATTGTCTACAGCGTAGCAGAGAGTGCGTTGAAATCTTTTAGTTGATACATTTTTTGTTTAGGTGTGAAGGAGCAGGCGAAAAACTTTTACCATACACAGCATCATATGATATAATTATTTTCTTTTCTTTTGTTTTAATTGTGCTTTAAAAAAATGAAAGGTGGTTTGTATAACGTAGACTGCATTTAAAGTCAGAATATCAGTGAAAATCATCCCATCGTCCACAACAATAGATGCAACGGAGAATGCTACTCAACGTCAGACAGCGTAGACATGCGGGCTGTATGCGAGTGGACATAGTGGTGTGGTTACAAGACGTCGAGTCACAGCTGTGACGTGTGTGTAGTGACGTCACAATGGGGCGACTCGTGACGTCTAGTGCTCGATTACTGGGTACGATAGAGTGGGTGCGGTCAAGCGGGAGTGGGGCATGTTACATGAGAACATTTCATACATTATTTGTTATTTCAACCTCTCAGTCTCACGGAGAGGAGGATTTACTAAGAAAATCAATTAAAATCAATCATAAAGTACTCACATCAGATTCTTGTTTGAATAGGTAGACTATATATTCTACCGTAAGAGCAATTTCAATAATCTATACATAAACGAACTGTCTCGGCAAACGTTGTTTTGCCATATAAAATAGATGTTGCTCGATTCTCAGACCTAACGAACTAACGAATATACCTACACAAAAATACAAAAGTACAAAATACAAATTTCATACAAATCGGTTCAACCGTTTAGGTGGAGATTGGTAACTAACACCGCGACACGAGAATTTTCTAGGTTTATATAGAAAGAAAGATAGATAGATACATTATTTTCGAAAACACCATCTCACCTTTCATAATAATTCACTTTTTGCATTTCAAGGTGCAAATATGAGTATTCCCTTCAAGTAATGACCCCCGTGAAGACAACCCGCAGGTATCCAAACATCAGTGAACCGATATACGATGATTGCTGGACCCTACTCTATTGATAGATCATTCAATGACTCTCCGTTGACTGGGATCATAGACAATATTGTCTCTTGCCACGAGTCGTTCTCGAACTCGACTCTTGCAGCGAAATTATAATTCCAACACTAGTTCCAATTTCGCGCAAAAAGCGTCACGCATCTACTTTTCTGTTCCCTTAAAACGACAACCTTGGAGTCTTCAAGTCTAGAGTGAATGGGGACCTTCTAGGCGAGCATGCTACCTCATCTTTACTTCACATCAGGTGAGATGTGGTCAGACGTAAGACTATTTCTTGTACGGTTTTTTCTCAGCTAGGTCCCCTTGCCAACCCGCGATAAGGAACATCGTCCTAATAATTACTTACATTTAAGACTTCAACGTGTGTCAAACACTATCTGTGATTCAACAATAACACAACCTTGTGGTTTTGACGTGATAACGTTTTATAAATTGGTGAACACCTGCAATCTCAAAAAAATGGTTGTCTGTAAAGTCTGTTTCCGGACGATAATTTTACGTGATAACGTCATAAGAAAACATTGATGGTAACCATGGCAACGATAAAACGTTGCTATAGTTACCTTGTCAATAACATGAGGCGTTCCAGTAACGACGCGTGACGTCACACTTTTTTGAGATTGCAGGTGTTCACCAATTTATAAAACGTTATCACGTCGTTACTGGAACGCCTCATGTTATTGACAAGGTAACTATAGCAACGTTTTATCGTTGCCATGGTTACCATCAATGTTTTCTTATGACCTTATCACGTAAAATTATCGTCCGGAAACAGACTTTACAGACAACCATTTTTTTGAAATATAATTTAATTTTAGATTTCGTTATTTAGCTAATCTGTACTTACTAATATTATAAAGAGGAAAGATTTGTTTGCTTGCATTGAATACGCTCCGAAACTACTGTTTGATGAAACTTAGTATGCATTGATTCATTGACAGTAGCATAAGCTACTTTTTATTCCGATATTCCCACGGGATCGAGAGTTACGCGGGTGAAACCGTGGAGCGCTGCTAGTTATGTATAAGCAAAAACTCAAGCTACTCGTTTTTGTTTGTCCCTCACTATACGACCAAACGAATTTAACTACTTTAACAGTGAAATAGAGCCTAAGTTACTTTTATCGAGTCGTTCCTGTTTGTCCCCTAATTCTTACCTCAAATGGGGATAAAGAGGAATCGAAACTCCAGTTTGTCCCTTATTTTCGGGAACAGGTAGGAATATTTAATATCTGCCGGTTCATGTCTGTCCCCGAATCCGTGAACAATGAGGAGACGAATGGGAATATAATATATTTAACTAATAAAACTCATCGAGTCCAGTAGAGAGTGAATATGTTAAATAAAAATCTTAATACATTTTACTGAACACGTATATTTATTGTTCGATTAATTTAAATATTTTACAATAATAATAATTCTACAATAAAATAACTAAGCGGTTACACACTCTTAACAATAATACCTACCTATTATATAATATATTATGTACACAATATATACCTATGCATATATATTTCTGTATGTCTAACGTCTACTATCTATTTGAACACTAAACTATGTACTTGTTATAATAATTTATTTGTAATATAATTACAGTGGTAAATCAAATCTGTTTTCCCTTATAAGTGCATTTAGGTATCCCAAAATAATACTTCTATTTGACGTGATAAAGTCTTATAAATCGATGAACACCTGCATTCACAAAAAAGTGTGACGTCATGCGTTATTGACAAGTAATCCATCAATGTTTTCTAACGACGTTATCACGTAAAATTATCGTCTGTAAACCGACTTTACATACAACCATTTTTTTATTACAATAATTATTTTAATGGAAATTCAAGGATACCATTATTGGCAGTAGGTACGAGTAAACAAATAAATGTAGTCTTAATAAAAAAATTCCGAACTACAAATTATTTTTTTTCCTTTCCAATTTAATTTTATATTTTGGGTACCTACTATCACCTATAATGGATTACAGGAATATTTTATACAAAGTATGTTGCCTTTATATAAGAAAATTTATTGACATTGATCTAAATAAGTATAAAGATAGGGTCAGAAATTAACTAACTGTCAGAATGGAATCTAAAACTTTAATATTGAATTAATACTTAGGAAACAGATCGGCGCTGTTACGCACAGAATACTTACCTAATTTGTATAATTATGATTGCCAAGATTTGATAATAGTACTTTTTTCATATCTTGTATTTGTATGTTAGCGATATATGGGGTTTTCCCTTCCACCCTTACTTATCGACCCTGGAAAAAGAATTCCTATCCACCCCAATAGGGCTCGATAAGTAGGGGGGTAGAAAGGAATAACCTGATTTTAGTAAAGTAAACAATAATTAAACTTATTTCATACGTCAGTACTTACCTAAAGTTAATTAGATTTATTTTTTATTTACAATTTCAGCGTTGAACACTGAATTCTAAATAGTTTATTAGTTATCTATTCTACATACATAATAATTATAAAGACTTATACATATAATTATACTAACTATTACGTATACTGGTAGACGAAAATGCGATCAATTATTAATAATAAGAATAAAGTATTTTAAACTTATTTACTTTAGCTAAAAAGTCATTGTTTATTAACACATAATGTTATTGCATGAGAATGATTCCTAATGAATAAGTACTTTGACTTTGAAACTCCATAACCTTAAAAATATTACATCTGTCACCCTGACAGTGACGGGTTATATGAACCATTTTATATCTATATGTCCCCCTGGGCGACCAGTGGGGACAGGTGAGAATATCCCAGAAACAAGAACATCACTATAATTAATAATATTATGTTAATATCTTTTTATAACGCTTAAAATCATTTAGGTAGTTCTTAATTATTTATTATGCTTTAAAATTTACAGTGACTCCTTATACTAATACTAAAATCTTGGCACAAAGATTCCCATTATCCCACATTTTGGGGGATAGCATTTGGGGGCTAGTGGGAATACGCCATATTTTCTTCTATTTTTGTTTATAAATATACCTAAATTTTACTCCCCTTCAAACGTTGTTTAGCAAGTTTTTAATTAACTAGCTGCGCCTTGCGGTTTCACCCGCGTATGCCTCGATCCCTTAGATATAAACTACCCTATGTAGTACTTTAAATCTCCAGCTATCTACATAAAGAGTTTCATTGCAATCGGTCCAGTCAATTTTGTGTGAAGGAGTGACAAACATACACATACGTAATGGGGGTTTTTTAATATAGCGACCTCTTGGACTTATAGTACAGTCCAGTTAGCGTACCCCTAATCAGAAAACCCCTCATTGTTCGTGTTATCTGAAGTTGGCGACGTTCCCGGAGAAGGGACTTGAAGTTGTCTCCCATATATTAAATCAGAGGGGGGCATGAATGTAGAAAGGTATTCCGGAGGGGGACGAATCACTGTAGGAAGATACCCCGTTCCAGAATACGGGGGGGTTAAGAACCTTCTAGAGGGGGAAAATTTAAAGCTCTGGTTTGAAAGGGGGGAGAACGCAGATTTTGATTGATAATTTTGCATATAAGGGGGGGATTCTTGAGTCATAGAGTATGGTGAGGGGGTTGTGTCGGACCCGTTTACCATCATATCCATTGCCGCTACCACGTCACCTTTGCATCGTGTTAGTATCGCTTCAATTTCAGAGCGACTTCGTCTTGGAAAAACTTTGATTAGAACATCTATTGGGCTTTTCTGGTATGTAGACTCGTCTGGCTCTGGTTCTTTCCGTCTGAACATTTTGTATTTGAAATCTGGATCCCATTTCTCTTCGTCTTCTTTCTTCACTGTGACGTCATCTTTCTCCTTCATCGATAAATTCTCAGGAGTTAACGAAGGTTCAGAGTCTAGTTCCTCTTCGACGTTGAGTTCGTGGTCAGAGGGGGATCGCGGAGGGGGGGTCTGTAGAGGGGGCGTGGGGGCGGGGGTCTTTGTTTCTGTTTCTGGCGTGGAGGGGGAAGTTTCGCTGATTCGCGCGCGTTTCTGTACTGTGGACAAAGATAAGGTTTTTGTTAGATAATTATTTAGAAAACTATACCTACCTACTTCATTAAAATATGAAAAAAGTAAAATCAACTAATATTAAAAGTAACTTAGAGGCAAAACAGATCTGTGGAAACGAATACATAGTTAATATGGAAATAACACAGTTTAGACTATGAAATACTAGTTATCGGGTGAAAAATCCCAGTTCAAATAAACTAAGGCTTATTTGAGAAATCTCTTGTAAGAAATTTTACTCTTTCGGTGCGCGAAGAAAAGCGCGTTAATATTGTAATTTTTATAGGGACGTTTTTTTTTAATTTTAGCAAATTCCTGTGTGATTCAGGGACAAGCTGGAATAACTCAATATTTTGCCATAAACTAAAAACTCTACATACAGAGAATTCAAAATATGATCACAAGTAACTCAGTCATATACACAACATTCTTTAAAAAAAACATCAAAGAAACAATAAAAATAAAAAATCAAAACAAGAATACAGTGTACAACAAAAGCGTGTAAACAAACACGAACGAAATGTCACGCGGAGGTGCGCAGTTGAGTGGTGGGGTGTACTCGCCTGCTTCAAACATTCAGGGAAAAACACATTAAAAGTGTCGTTTGTTATAAAACTCGACGCCCATACTACTGAAATAAACCGCACTTATCCGCATAAAAAATATAGTCAACGTAGGTAAAAAAAATCAACCCAAATATTATAAAAAGAAAGAAAAAAAGATTGTTTGTAAAAAATAGGCTCCGAAACTACTGGACTGATTTTGATGAAACTTGGTATGAGGATACATTGATTCATTGGGAGTAACATGGAGTACTTTTTATCCCGATATTCCCACGGGATCGGGAGTAGCGCGGGTGAATCTGCAGAGCGCTGTCTTTAATAAATCCAAACCCTTGGGAATATTGGATAAAATTGTGCAGTTCAATTCCAATTTGCAGACACGTCTCTCAAGCTCAAGCTCTTAAGCTTCATAATGAAGATTATATGCTTATTTGCTCTAGCTGAGCAAATAAGCATATAATCTTCATTATTCATTCATTTGGAAGGCCTAGTCCGAGAGTTGGTGAGTCCCATAGTTTCCTAGATATCCAGTCCACTACCATCCCATCACAATAGCCCAAGTAGTAGTTTTCTCCTTTAATTTATCAATAGTTCTATCTAAACCAAAACCATAGTGCAGACAGGGATAATTGCCGGTTTGGTGTCCACATTATAGTCTGCTAAAACGTGTTATTGTAAAGGGCTCTACGTGTTGACTTCAACTCCACGCACACCTTCCAAAGGTCCGTGCGATGTGGGCCACATCATTTATTTAATAGGTAGGTAAGTTTTATTTTAAGGAAATACGATTTCTAAAAATCACACGAAAAATTGAAGAAGTGAGTTCGTATGTATGTATGCAAATTTTGTATAAAACAATTGTGTTCCATGCAATTACGAGTGAAGCCGTGTGTACCAATTTAATGGTGTTCATTGTTTTTTAAACGCCCCCGTCCGCGCCCGACGTCGTCGGGCGGCATGCTGTAGGGCTGACACAACGACAAAAGTCCGAAATTCTAATAATTTTTATTGCATAAAGTCGCCTTGTCATTATCTAAACAATTGACTCGTTGCAAATGTTTAAAAACCAATTTAAAATATGTGTGTTCCGAAACAGTGAGAAGATGCCCCAAGAATGTTATAAATATTTTGCCTAATACCTACTGTGTATAAATAACCCTTTATTATACATGTGTTTTGTATTTTTCTATAAATACAAAATTCTAAGTTTTGGTTGATTGACTGACATATTATCAACACTCCACGACGGATCGCGCTACAGATAGCTATTATAAAATTAGCATCGGCTAAGAAAGCATTTTGGATGATTCAACTGGTACGCGGGCGAAGTTGTGGGCTAGTTGTAATGTAATTCAATTTTGTACCAATTTTTGTTGGCTTCTAACTATTTTCTTCTTCCATTTCCTATTCATAACCATAAACAATCCAAAAACTCAAACCTGACAAAAGCCCAGGTCCCGACGGCATACAAAACGAAGTCCTAAAAGCAGGGGCTACTTTGCTAGCCCGCCCACTTTCGTACCTATTCAACAAGGTTCTCAACACTGGCATTGTGCCAGCACAGTGGAAAAGATCTGAAATCATTCTTCTCTATAAGAAAGGAGACCCTCATGACATCGCCAACTACCGACCTATCAGCCTCCTTTCAAGTGCATACAAATTGTTCGCATCAATCCTACAAAGTCGACTGAGTGCGAAGATCGACCAAATCCAACCGGTAGAACAAGCGGGTTTTCGATCCGGGTTTTCTACATCAGATCACATACAGGTAATGCAACAAGTGATAGAGAAATACTTGGAGTTCAACAAGCCACTATATATTGCTTTTATTGATTATACCAAGGCTTTTGACACGATTTCTCACGAGGCTATCTGGGAAGCTCTAAATAAATGCCACATAAGCGAAAAATACATCAGAGTGCTGAAAAACACCTACGAGGGCAGCGTAAGCCAAGTCAGACTAGAGAATAGAGGCCCAGATATACCAATCTGTAGAGGGGTGAGACAAGGAGACCCCATCTCACCTAAGTTGTTTATAGCAGTACTACAATTTTGCTTTAACAATCTAAACTGGGAGACACAAGGGATTAGAGTCAACCGAGACAGACTCACTCACCTCAGATTCGCGGATGATATTGTTTTATTTGCTGAAACAAGTAAAAGGCTAGAAAATATGATAAACTCCTTGAACAAAGAAAGCGAAAAAACAGGTCTCAAAATGAACGAGAGTAAAACGAAAATATTGACAAACAGCCACACATACACAATAAACTTAAACGGAAAGCCGCTCGAATATGTCAAAAACTATATATACTTAGGAAAGCAAATATCATTCGAGGATAATAGCGAAGAACAAGAGGTCAATCGCCGTATTAACATGAGCTGGAAAAAATTCTGGTCGCTAAAAGAAATTCTGAAAGGGCAATTTCCCCTCCACCTAAAGAGAATCGTATTGGATACCTGTGTTCTACCAACTCTGACATACGGATGCCAGACATGGACGTATAACACAAAAATAAAAACCAAATTAGTGGCATGTCAGAAGGCAATGGAAAGGAGCATACTAAAAATAAGGAGATTACACAAGGTACAAAGCCAACACATAAGACGGAAAACGAAAATTATAGACGCCTTACATTATGCTCTAAAGCAAAAATGGCGATGGACAGGACATATAGCGAGATACTCAGACAAGAGATGGACATTAAAGATAACAGAATGGAAAGGACCAAATGGAAAAAGAAGAAGAGGGCGTCCTAAAAAAAGGTGGATAGACGACATAAAAGCTGTTGCAGGAAGCGAATGGAGATCGAAAGCAGAAGACAGAGAGGTATGGATTAAGCTTGAGGAGGCCTATACCCGAGAAGGGGTTCCGATCAATGGAAATAAAGATAGTGAAATATGAGTAACGAAATAAAAATTAGGGTATTAATTAATGTTTAATAAAATTTCTTATCAAAAATACATGTACTAGTTGTAGATTGGAAATAAACGGGCTTTATTATTATTATTTGTTTGTTATATGTCCTATATCACGGGACTATGGAGTCCCGGACCTTTGGAAGGCATGCGTGGGGCCGAAGCCAACACGTAGAGGCCCTTTACAATAACAAGTTTAATGGCAAAGTATGATGTGGACATCAAACCGGCGATTATCCCTGTCTGCACTATAAAATGCAGCCAAGGACAACCTCCGGTTTGAATAGAACTATTGATAAACTACAGGAGAAAACTACTACTTGGGCTATTGTGATGGGATGGTAGTGGACTGGATACTGGGGAACTATGGGTACTATGGCACCTGCCGTAACAATGTTCAACAAACATGTAAAAGTGGCAGGCGGAGACTCGCCAACTCTCAAACTGGGCCACCCTAAACAGCTGAGTAAATTACAGCAAGGGGGCAACAGGGACGAGAGTGGCTTAAGGATAGTGACGCCACACTGGGTTTTAAACTCAGGTCACGGGCTCCCTGAGGGTCCAGCCTACCTGGCCCACTCACCACTTACGTATGGCATATATCCTTCGAATATACTCTTGCGACTCCACTCTGGACGGCCGGTGAAGGCAAGCCAGAGGCGGGGGACCGCTTCCTCGTCATTGTTCACTCCGATCAGCCAACTAAGGCCAGCCGGAGATGAGGAACGGTTGCTTCCCCCAGGAGCACTCGGGACCGCGGGGTCGCTACTCCCCGTCACCTCGCCTCAAGGTGCCCTGCGGGCTTATTATTATTATTATGTTTGGTGAATATTTTATTTCTCTCCCCTCCAGGGGGGGTCTAAAAGAGAGCACGGGCCGAAGCCAAGTGCGTTGGTATACAAGTATGTATTTAAATATTTAAAAATTTACGAGTTAAGCGACAGGTATTTAATATTACGGCTTTTTGCATTAAAAGATAAGTTGACGGACTAATATTTAAAGAATTTAAACTTGTGTGTAGGGTTTTTGGTATGACGCCTGTACTGGATATAACAATAGGAATGGTTTTGGTTTGGGTCACATTCCACTGAGTCTTAATTTCTATTGACAAATCGACGTATTTAGCTATCTTTTCTGTGTGAGTTGTAGTGAGGTTATGTGTATTACAAATGGCTATATCTATAAGGAAAACTGTTTTTTTCTGTTTGTCTAAGAGTAGTAAGTCTGGTCTATTGTTGTATATAGTTTTATCTGTAATTATTGTTCTATCCCAGTATAATTTAAATGATGAATTTTCTAAAACTGCGTCTGGTCTGTATTTATAATAAGGTACTTTTTCTGTAATTAATTTAGTTTGAAATGCTAGTGATTGATGAATAATGGCTGCAACTTGATCATGACGGTGTTTGTAATCTGTCTGGGCTATTGCGCTGCATGCACCGGTGATGTGCTGGATGGTCTCTGAGGCGCTGTGACAGCGTCTGCAGGAGTCGGGATAGTTAGGTCTGCGGATTATGAACCTCTGATAATTGGCTGTATCAATAACCTGGTCTTGTATAGCTATCATAAATCCCTCCGTTTCAGGGAAGAGTTCCCCCCGCTGCAGCCACGCGTTCGACGCTTTAATGTCGACGTGAGGTTGCTGCAAGTCAAGGCGATGTCTTCCATGAAGTGATTTATTTTGCCACAGTGCTATTTTATCCCTATTGTTGACTATTTGTTCATTGTGTTGTATATCAGAAGAATGTAAATTAAGTGGAGTGTAACGTATATCTGACTGTGCTACTGCTTGGTGTAGATGAGATTGTTGGGCTTTCTCTAAAAAGTACCTACGTAAATTACCTATTTGTTGATTGTGTAAATTCGTTATATCAATAAATCCACGGCCCCCTTCTTCTCTCGGCAGAGTCATTCTTTGCACGCAAGATCGCGGATGGTGCTTCCTGTGTCTGGTCAAGTTTGTGTTGATTAGGCGCTGTAGTTTTAGAAGATCGGTTTTGGACCAGTTTATTATGCCGAAAGAATAGGTTAGTATAGGGATCGCAAAACTATTTATGGCCTTTACTAAGTTACGGGATGTAAGTTGTGATTTCATCAAAATGTTAAGCCTGTGTTTGTACTTTGTGATGATCTGGTTCTTTGTATGTTTTTGGTCTATTTGGTGAGATTGTTCAAAGCCAAGGTATTTGTAGGTGTTATTCTGCATTAATGGTTCTATTGTTTGCTCGAGTGTTAGTCTATACGGATTGCTTTCTACATGTTGTCCTTTTCGAAGAGTGAAAGTTTTACATTTATCTATCCCGAATTTCATATTGATATCGTCTGAAAACATTTGTGTGAGGTCTGCAAGAGAATGAAGGCTAGGTACACTATTACTATAAAGTTTGATATCATCCATAAACATTAAATGGGTCAAATTTGAATCTGTAATATTTTCAGCAATACGTATTGGGATACCACTGTTAGAAGAATTAAGAATATTGGACAGAGGATTTAAGGCAAGACAAAACCATAGGGGGCTTAAGGCATCCCCTTGGAATATTCCGCATTTTATTGGTATAGAGTCCGTTTGTATTGATCTGCCAAGTCTCAGAGTGGTGTGCCAATGCTTCATAGACTCTTTTAAAAACTCTATTATTAAGGGATGAATTTTATAATGTTCTAGAATATAAACTAACCAACTGTGGGGTACCGAATCAAAAGCTTTTTGGTAATCGACATACATACTACAAATATCATTCTTCATCTTTACATTGTGCCTCATGGCTACAGAATCTATTATCAGCTGCTCTTTGCACCCTTGACTAAATTTTCGGCACCCCTTTTGTTCCTCTGCCAGTAAATTGTTTTCAGTGACATGCTTATAAATGATCTGAGAAATGCAACCTGTTATTATTTTATAGATAGTCTGAAGGCAAGTGATTGGTCTATATTTAGCCGGGTTTGTGTAATCAGAATCTTTTGAAATCATGTATGTTAATCCTTGTGTTATGAAATGTGGAATAGTATGTGGGTCTTTAATGAAATTGTTAATATGGTGGTATAGTGATGGATGTAAATTAGTTAATTTTTTGTAGTAATAGTTGTGTATGTTGTCTGTACCAGGAGACTTCCAGTTATGTGTTTTTTTTAGTACACTAGCAAAAATATCTAATGGGATATAATCAAATAACATTTCAGGCAGGTTTTCCAATTTTAGTTTATCTGTATGGATCCAGTTGGCGTTCTGATTATGTTCTGTTGATTGGGACCAAATTTTTGACCAATATCTATGTAAATCATCTGCTGACGGGGTGGGATTGTTAGTTAGTGTTTCGGTTTGACTATTTTGCATGTTTGTAGTGTTAGATGTTATTTCTCTGTAAAACTTTTTCTCATTACTCAAAAATTGTGTATTTTGACCCTTTCTATTGGTGCAATTTAGATATCTGCGACGGCGACTTGTTGTTGCATTGAGTCTCTGTTTCAAACTATCCATAAATTGACTATCTGTTACATTAGGTTCTTCATAACTAGAATGTGTTCTGTATTTGTGTTTTATTCGCTCTACGTGTAATATTAATCTTATGTTTCTATTTCCGTTTATGTAGTGTGTTAATCTAGCTATTTCTTTCCTTAATATCTCTATTTTAATATCTAACCGCTTCTGCCACTTTGGTCTCTTATCTGTTGTGTTGTTAGGTTGTATTGTGGTTTCTGTTTGACTATAGTCTTTAATCTTAGAACCGTTGCAGGTAGCTGCAGTGTAAGCTGCACAGTAAACGAGCGTATGGGTTTTGTCAAAATCATCATTATTGGGTTCGTATTTAGGTATAACTGAATTATTTAAAAATGAAATTATGTGAGCAAATTTTTTAGAGGTTTTTTGATTGGGTATGTAGGGTCTTTGTGTTGGATTTGTATGAATATATTTATTGTAAGTATCTTCAAATGTTTTTGTTATTTTACTATCAAGGGTGTCATCAATGAATTGAGGGTTTGAATCAAGTCCTTCGTTTTGTGTTCCTATTGGTATTTGCGCATTATTTAATGTATTATTTGTGTCTATTTCGCTACTTTCTGTTCTAAATAAAATGGTTTCTATTGAGTTTGGAGTTGTATTTGAATTAAGTGAAGATGAATTATTGTCGTTCCTATCATCTGGATATTGTATGTTTAAACTTTCTCTAACTTCTTGCTTTATTTCTTCTAATCTATCTTGTGAGATGAGTTTATTATTAATGATGACCCTACGTTGATCGGAAATACGCTGTTCCGAAACATGTGAAATTATCGGAAATTGTTGTGTAATTATGGTATGTAAAGGTTTACGGTATGCCGTTCTATTGGTTTCAATGTGTGTTAATTTATAGTATTCCCTAATGATTGCCTCGTTAATGTCATCGGTCCATCTTAGACGAGAACCAGTTGATGGTTGGGTTAAAGTTACACTGTTTTGATCTGTACTAGTTTGTAGGCTAACTCGGACCTCATTTTTTATGAACTCGAGTGTGGCTGTTGGAAGCAATTTATTTCTTATAATGGCTCGTTTTTGATCACCTATACGTTGTTTGGAAACTTTAATTTCAGGGAATTGTTCGGTAAATTTTGTGTAAAGTGGGTCTAAATAGCCGCGAATTTTAGTATCAAGTTCGGTGACATATAAATAATTGCGCCAGATGAACTCATTCATCTCTTTCGTCCATCTCAATCGCGCGCGAGTTTGGCCAGTAGTGGGCGCAGGGTTGGTGGCTTCTGCCTCCTGCGCAACATCCACGGCTGCAGAGTTTGTAGAGTATGGTGATGAAATAGGGGAAACATGTTCAGAATTAAGATAAGAGGGAGGAGAAGAAGGAATGGAAGAAAAAAGAGATTTAGTAGATGATGGGGATGAAGGTGATGGTCGGCTGTCACATTGTTCGGGTGACCCGGTAGGAGCCCGCCGTCTCAACTCTCTACCACCGATGGTCTGCATGCTGGAACGCCCAGCATCGGCTCCAGGCGTGCCCCGGCGATCGCCCCCGGGAAGCGGTCCTTTACTTACTTTTCTACTTCTTAGCTCCATGACGATGGGTTTGCCATATCCCCGTTGGTCACCCGCTAAGTTATTTCGTTTGCAGGTGTCCGCCACTCACGTAAGCATAGGTGTTCAGCTCGGACGTGAGGTTGGACTTGTGAGTGGCTTATTATTATTATTATTATTAACCATAAACAATTAGCTCTTTATGCCTTAAAATAATAGTAGATTATGCATCAAAAGCAATGTCTTATGTTGCGGGTGGCATATTGAACCCCGAGTGTAACGAGGGACTCTCGGTTTAACTCCCGAGCGGAGCGAGGGAGTTTAAATTTAACTCCTGAGCGAAGCGCTTAAATTTAACTCCTGAGCAAAGTTAAGTAGATTCCTGAGTGAAGTGAGGGGTTCAAGCCGCCCTAGACAAAAACATGCTTTATCCCGAGGTTCATACTCTACTTTTCACACCGTCAGTACATTTTTTTTTTTTAATTCTTGTGGTGGCCAAGTCCATGTTTGAAAAAAATCAATTAAAAAAAAAATGGGGCAATTGCAATGAGATGGTAGCAAGACGGTAAATAATTTGGTAGGTATTATAGGCAAAACCTATTTGCTTAGTTAGACCTAACTGAACGATCAAAACGAAAAACATTGCTGAGACCTTCAAAATTAAAACCATACGAATTTCAACGTTCCGAATTCTAATCACTTTAATGCCTAGGGAGTTTCATACAACATTATCTTCCTTGGGAATAATGTTTTTCTTTAGGTTGAGATTAATAAGGCTTTAATCCGTGATTAAAGTGCTGAAGGTGTAAAAAATAAATAATTATTATATTATTTTTTATAGACAAACGAGAGACAACCCTATCGATATAGCAAGTAGCTGTACATCTACGTTGCGTTGGTAGCTCGCAGACATTTCGTAACGTTAGTGAAGCGAATCATATTACAGTCGATCGCGACCTCCTAATGCCTCCTATCGATTACTTACTCTAGCTAGAGAACAGGTACAACATTCACAAGTTTAGGAATCGAATAATTTAGTCTAAGATCGCTTTTAGAACGACCACGGAGCTGATTAATTGATGGAAAGTATTAAATATCAAATTAAATAGGTTTATAAATATATTGCAAATGGGTTTACTAAAAAATCAGTCCAGAATATGATTATTAAATTTTTTTATATTAAAACATTTCACTATCGAATTGAATCATTGGAGTATTCTAAATATCACCCAACTTAGGAGAAAATAGGCTCCGAAACTGATTTTGATGAAGCTTGGCTTAAACGAGTAACTGGAGTAACACAGGATACTTTTCATCCCAATATTCCCACAGGATCGGAACCAAATCCCGGTCCAAATGTTTGAATACGCAGGCCATTAATAAAAAATAAAAAAATATCTCGACATCAGAACCATTTGGTCCGATATCTATTTTTGCGACTTTTGAGGATAACTCTAATATTGGAACATTTACTGTTTGAAATTACACACAGTTTCATCAAACTTTCAACTAGGTTTGTAATATGGTGACCAGGTGACATAACCTTGTACCTATATAGAAACAAACACTGTCTACAAAAAGTCTTATAACACAAATTCATAAAAACCTTTTTTAAAATACACCACCAATAAATATGTATTATAATAAATGTAGAAAAAGAATTAAAAAAAAATTATGTAAAATAAATAACACAATTGTCTTTCTTTCATAAACCTCAAAAGAAAATCAAAGCTCAACTCGTTCCGCATAAAACCTCATTGAACGCCTACAAAAGGTATGAAACCAATACATCGAATACTCGTATTGTTAATGTGATTCAATTCAATGAATAGAACAAGCAATGTATGCTGTACAATGAAGTTAACACAATCAAATATATTTCTTTTGAATATGAGTGTGTGTAAAAAACGTATGGAAATGAAATACTTTGGGGGGGCGCGGAGCAAAATTTTTTATACAAACGTAATAGGTACCTTTAATTGAGAAATTTTGAATTTACGCTTTATTCAGGTGTTATTCGGATTCAGACAGTGTACCAAATATTTATGTTTTTTTCTTATTTGTTTCGTTTAGGTAGATATTTGTTTTTTGAGTTCCATACCTCTGTCTGTTTGTCAAGACTCTTTTCTTATGGAATGAGTTGAAAATATCAATAAGCAAAGTTTGATCCAATAGGTGTAAAAACAACTACTTACGAAAAAAAATCGTTGATTTATCAATCTATCTATCAAAAGATGAATCTAATAATTAGATTTTGGTCGTCACTCCTGTTTTACTTAGCATAAAATCTCGCCGCCACAATTCCCGCAATTTTCCTTTATCGACAGACAAGAAAAATATTACCTTGTTTTTCAATTTTCCTACATTTGTGCACCTTTATTGACCTAAATTATGTAATTTAACGTAAATAAACACATGGTCGTCGTGGTATCTTCTCTTGTGCCCTCTAAAAATGGTCCCATGTTTTCTGCCATTCAATTGTTTTTTTTACAAGTTATTTCCATAAGTTAGTTAAAACTCACCCAGCAAGTATTAAGTTACCTAAACAAATGCCCTTCTAATAGTCAATGACAATAGTAATTCGATCTTCGATTGCACAAATTGCGGTGAAAGTTCCCTATTGTGACCAAATGTTGAGTTTTTTTGAGTGTTTTGGGGAAAAGATTCCTTTTTATGGCAAAAACTAATGATTTACTCTAATTATTGGTTACGACACTATACCTGCACCGCAAGGTTTTGCTTTTATAAGTAACAATCGTATAGGAATATGGGCATAAAAATTCAAGACTCCAGCTCAATCATTTTTTATTTTTTTAAAGTTCATATTATAAAAATAAATATTATAATACCACCAAAAATAAAGATAGATTAGTTAGACAGCAGATTTTATTTCAAAAGATTGTATTTTACATCTAGATATCATTTTTAAACCGAGTTATCACGGTGCTACAGACACAAAAAGACCTCGTTCCTTCATCGTTCGCTTTCAAAGTTGACATGAGGAAACTACCAGGAAAACATATCTTAAACAGAATTAAACTTATACCACTTGAACACACTACAACACAACCCTGACGTATCGGAATAGTGATGTACATTCTGTTTCAGACAGTTTCGTTCTAAGTTTCGGTAAAAATTCGACAAATCCTTTCTAATAATTTACTCGTATAGTAAAGTTATCTGAAATTATCTTTACACTCTCAATTATTTTTACTTTCTGAAACAATATTCTTTTCTTAAAAAAATATTTCTTCTTTTACTAGTAAAAAAACCCTTTTGAGTTTCTTGTAGTTTCTTCTAATTTGTTCTTGCATGTTATCATTAAAAAAAATCATTTGTCTGTAAAGTCGGTTTACGGACGATAATTTTACGTGATAACATCATAAGAAAACATTGATGAAAATACGTTGCTATGGTTACCTACCATGTCAACAGAACGTGACACTTTAAGATGTTATCACGTCAAAAAATTCAGCCTAAACTTTATCGTAGTGTTGTCTTTGCTACAACGAAGACCGAATAACCGAAACCGAAAATGAACGTTTCGGTTTCGGTTAAAATCATCAATCTCCATTGATACAGCCTATCTCTTTCACACACAACATTATCCAACATCCCTTTTCCCTGAATCTGATACCTTTATGTTTCAAGTGGGTACTTGTGTTGTATACCTATCTCCCTCGCTCTCGTGTGGTTTGTATATTTGTGTTTCGCGTCCACTCGAGGTCAGCGGATGCAACCTCAGGATTCATTGTATAAAATGTTTAATGAGATCGCTCTTTCAATTTGTTGAAGGGTTGCTTTCGTTTTTTTAATAATGTTTATTTTTGTCGGTAAACTTATTTTATTATAAATAAATAAAATAATTGAAGAATTGTAAACAACATGTGAATGAATCCCTATTTGGATTGAAAAGTAGAAAAATATGCTTCTTTAAAAATTCAATATCAAAGAATTATTTATAGTTGTAAGTTCCTAAATATCTTAAACCATTTCTGTATTTTTGAAATTGTTATAAGTGTATCTTAAATATAACAGTTAAATTTTATAAGTATAAAAAACGAGGCTATCAATAACCTTTTAAGACCTCTTCTGCCCAATAAAAATCCCAAACATTTTTTCAATAATTACCTCAAAAAGTAGCAACAAAATACCTACTTGAAACTTTATAATGAACCGACCTCTATGGCCCTCGAACTCTTTTAACAGAACGAAAAAAAAACGATACCCATCACTGTTAAAACGAGCAAAAGTAAACATCTTAGGTAAAAACTTTACAAATCCTACCTTATTCCTCTGAAAATAAAGTTACAAATCGGTTAAACATCTAAAATCCATAACATTCGATTTATTTAAGAAAAAAATACTCTATCTAGTCTTATTAGGACACATATTTGCATAACGAATTGTAAGTGTATTTGTAGTTGGTGTATCAAAGTAAATTACAGCTTGCTGTATGAAGTTAAGGTGTATAATGGTTTGTAAATCGGTAGTGTTTAGTTGAAGATGCACTCGGCAAGGTTTAATGGTTGAGTTATCAACGGACGCCTGAGGGTTAGTGTTTGATAGGCACGATGATAAAGATACTGGAATGGGCAGAATTGATACACTTTACACTAAGAAAAAAAAACTTAGTAAAATTTGGTAGGTAGGTACTTATCAAAATTTTCTCTTTATTTATTTATTTATATTTACTATTTTATCTCAACTTGCTAGGGCCACCCGTTCCTGAGGAAATCGATGGTGTTGGTGACACACGGACAGACAGACAGATGGACAAGTAATCTTATAAGGATTCCTTTTTTGCCTTTTGAGGTATGAAACCCTTTCAATGAATAAATTAAAGACATAAGACATACATTACCAAAATAATATGTATAAGAACTATATTTCCTAATTCAAAGCGCCATAGAAACTTCAAAAAAGTATTGTAAAGACGCGATACTGGTTTATTTTTTCCGTTCCTTTTTCCTGCTTTTCCATTGTCTCTGATTCGTTGTTTTTTTTTCATTTTGTTGTGAGTGTAACTGATCCACCGTGTTCGCGATTGATTTATATTGCCAGTTGCGAATAGGGATGGGGTAAATATTATATCTTGAATTAAAAGTTCTACCCTTGACCTTTAAGTACAGAACTTATTGGAACGAAGTTCCTTATCGCAAGTAGGCAAAATCAGGAAAAATGTGACGCGTTACGAAAAACCATACAAGAAAGAATGAAGGAGACCGATAGTTATCAATCTTCCATATTTTACATAAGGTAAAGGGACTTCGTTCCAAACGTGTGTCCCGTGATTTGCACATTTTTTTTTATTTATATTACAAGCTGCAGTATTTTATGCTGTTATGTATTGTACTGACTGAACCATCCAAAATTAGGAAGGAATTTAGGTAGGTACTTACATTAAAAATTAGTTTTTTTTTTAATTAAGTTATTGTGGTACCCTATTTACCCATTGTAGTGCCAATTTTCTCTTTTAAACACCTAATTAGAAAATGAGCCTAAGTTTATGAAATCGAATAAGCTGGACGCAGTCGCAGCAGACACGTGAAAACGGACTGTTTCAACGAAAGAGTTCTCATTTTTAAACGACTAAAAAATTATATTATATTTCTTTATTTTAATGCAACAGTCTTAATAACCCAAGGATGTTCTACTAGCAATATCCGTTTGAATTAATTACGTACATTTATGACGTCACATCCGTCATTTAGTATTTGCAAGTCAAAGTCTTTAAAAATAATTATTAACTTTTTTAGGAACTTAGAAAACCAGTTACTACTAGGTACTTTTTCCTTAAGTTTCACATCACTAGCACTTGAGTAACGCAATATCAACAGTTATTCGGCTTCTAAGTTTGTTGTTTTTTTTTTATTAAATTCGCAAAGAACACACCGTGTTAGTCTCGAGAATGATTGAAACGCGAGCGGTGTCGGGTTGCAAGCTTATAGCCCGTGTAGGAAGACTTATTGCATTTTTTTAAATAAAATTCATGTAATTGATTCAGGGTATTGTAAAAATTAATATTAGGGTGATTTTTTAAACTAGCTGCGCCCTGCGGGTTAAATGTAGGTTTCCTATGTTAAAAAGTCAAAGGTCAAAGTAATTTTTATTATTTAATAGGAATTATGCAATACATTATACATCACTTTGAAGCGTCTTAAAAATAATGTAGGATGTGTGATAAATACTTCTAAATAATCAATATAATATTATCTTCATACCTACCAACATTACCAACTTTAATCAAAATCATTTAAAAATCAAGTAATTTAGGAACCTAATTCGTCACAAATAAAAAAACAGCGCACTCCGGGAGTGCAGGCAGAAGTGAAAACAATAAACTTGTTATTTCTCATAGAATATTTCTTGAAACGATCTGCTACTGCCATCTATTAGCACTCACTTAAACAAATATAGTTTATTTTTTATTCGCTAGATGGCAGTAAAAAATTTAAATCAGCGCCATTTACATTCGAATAGCGGTCTTTCTAGAAACTAAGTTTCTCAATTTGTGTAATAGATGGCAGTATAAACAAAAAGACTAACACAAATAAAATCTCATCTGTCGCGTCAAATTCTGTCGCGAGAACGGCTGAAAATGCTCACCCACAAAAGTGCCCAACGCGCCATAAGAAGTTTTCACTTCAAAAAACTTTCCTGTTAACTACCTGTTAATACTACTTATTAGTGTAGAAAAAATCATGTAGGGTGTATTTTATGTACTTAAACCTACTAGTTTTAAATTATCGTTTAGTATAGTTAGGTATAACATACGGTTTTTGAAAGTCATTGAGGCCTTCACAAAGGCTACAAACGCTTTTCTGTTTAAAAAAAGTTCAAGCAAAAACAAAAAGCTTATGATGGCGTTTCAAACGTCAAAGCGGACGTGAAACTTTTTGGAAAAATAATTGGCTTGTCCATTTTAGGGACAGTTTGAGAGGGAAAATGATTGGTTGTGTAGAAATAAAGTCTACGTCGACAGCCACTAAGCTAAAGCAAACATCACAGGCTTACTAAAAAGAAGATTGACAAAAATCCAAAATTCCGACTTTTTGAAAGGCTTTTTTACAAAGCTCTGGGCCAATTGCAGGAAACACAATTTTATTGAATCTAAACTTGCCCACACATTTTTAAACTCAATTGATACCACTTTTAATGAACTAAAAATGTGACAAATTGTTACAAAGATGAAGTATGGAAAAGAAATGAAGATTTTACTGCAAGTGGTCCTTACCATACCTATAAATGTTTGCTAAAACCTACTTTTAATTCTACTAAATCTCGATTCAAATATCTAAAAGTCACCCTTAAAGTTCATCATTTCGACTTATCAAAAGTTCATAAGTACCTAATCTAATTTACCAAAAATAAACCTAAACTCAAATTACTTTCAGTTCACTAAACTCAAACATCAAAATCCGTAAAATTAATAAAACTTTCTAATTCAATAATTCAATTAATACACTCGAAATGACATTAAAAATTAATAAACCACCCTCTACCACGCGACCCTTGCGTCCATTCGAGCGATTATCCTCTGTAACAAACAATGCAACCCTTCCGTACCAACCCTGGATTGTTTACGACACCTTTTCAATACCAAACCTTACCAAGCAGTCTTCATACGTGTGTTTTACTTGTTAAGGTACATTTTAGCTTGGCAGTTTGTCGTAGGCGAAGCTAGCCCTGCGGGAGGTAACAATAAAACCAATTGTTAGGCGCCTCTATTCTTTAAACTTGGTGTTTGATATTGAATCGTATGTCAAAAGGGTAAGGTCGGTTATTGATCGGTCGGTGTTGTTAGAGAAATTAGTATTCTATTGCAATGCAATCATTCGGTGGCTTTGTTTGTAGGGTTGGCACGTGGATGCAATTTTTTCCGGAAAAGGTTTAATTATTATTAAACGTTTTCAATAAAAGCTATACAAATATAAAAATCAAGTTTATTGAGTGGTAATTAAGTAAAAAATGTATTAAAATAGGGTTTTTGATGTCTAAATACTACAATTAATTTCAGCCTTATTTATTTAGTTTAGTCTCGCTTATTTTCCCATAATATTATAAGAAATAACTCATTTTGGAATTACTCTGTTTTTCTGTTCAATTATTCAAGAGTAAATCATTTGTAAAAAATACATATATACATATTTTAAAGAATCACAACACCGAATCAGTGATTTAAATTGAGACTGAAATTTTGTGTTGTAACATTGGCAACCCTGTCACGCGTCTGCTATCTGGTAATAAAGTTAGAGTGTGTAATAACCCCCGGTCCATTGTGTTGAGGATCACAAAATGTAAATAAATATCATGTCAATGACGGATGGAACATTATTGACAACCTTTATTAAATATTCTACAGACTTTGTCACAGATTAATATATACTTACAGAGAGTCTGTTGAACAAATTAATTGTTTGATTATTGTATTTATTAAAGGAGATGTAGATTCGATTATTTATGACGGAAAATAGGGAGTGAGACTCATTTAGAAAAAGGACTTGTTTTTTATCCTAGATAGCTCACCTGGATATAAAAAATACGTGGCTATGGTCATCTACCATGTCACCAGAACGTGACACTTTTTTGTGAGTGTATACGGTGTTCATTAATTTATAAGAGGTTATCACGTTAAAAACTAGTATGTCAATGACACTAAAAGAACAAGAGAGTAAACCAATGAAAGAGGCCAAAAAGCGTTGTGAGAATTTCTTCCTTTCTAAAATATCATATCACTGAGAAAATGAAGTTCAAAAATGTAGTGTTTCATCTTACATCAAGTTGACACAATTCTGAAGGATGTAGCTAATCCAAATCCTTTTTCCTTTCTAACCTACCGTTTGAGGTTAGGAACTCTACTATATCATTTTTCTTTATATTCGTTACAAATTAAGACACCGTTACAACAGTCGTTTGGTTTTTACAACTTTCCTGACCCATTTCACATACGTTGAAATCGAAACATCATCGATTGGTTCCCATTTCGACAACATACAGACATATCTAGCACTCTATAAGTGGTAATGATATCAAATTAATTACGTTTAAACAATCGACAATAGCGCACCGAGTTAATCACCACCGAACACTATACCTAGGTACCGATATTACAAGTGAACCCGCAGGCGTCGGACAGTCCGCATTGTTCAAGCATGATTTACGCTTGTGTTTATAACACTGACCGCGGCGCGGAGACAAAGCGAGCGATGTATTGTGTACATTGCAATGCAGTCGGTCTGCCTTCAGCTGGGGGTGGGGAAGGTACTCGGTGAAGCGTCATAATATGCGGGTTTTAGTTCAAAAAAACGGGTTTATAATTATAACCTTGCCTAGGTTATGAGGTGAACCGTCTTTGATTTCGGTCAGTAGATTATGGGGTCATTTGCAAATACCAAATCGATAAGTTAAGTTGTTAAAACGACATTTTCTGAACACACACTGGACATTTGCTGAACTTTTGAGGAGAACCATTAACAGTTTCAAATTATAGATATGAAAATAAATATTGAAGCTTTCAATAGAAGAAACTTGCGGTATAGTATTTTAATGAAAAAATAGGTATACCTATTTAAATTATGTAGTAATAAAACATTAATTACATTAATTAGTACTTTGTTAGAATTAATTTTGTGTTTTGTTTTTATGGTACAATAAAGTGTTTATCTATCTATCTATCTAATTAGAATTCTATTATTAAAGATAAATATCGCTCTAAAAGAATATTTAAATGGAAAACTAATGGAATGACAATCTTATTACTTTCACAACTGCAAAATTCTTAGCTATATGCACAATTATTTTTATTTCGCGCACATTTACAGTAGATTGAGCACTAATTCTTCTCAGAAATAATTCGTTCTAAAAGCAAAATTCCTGCTGGACTAACGGACACATTAACATCGTCGTTCTTTTTGCTGTTTGTTCATTAATGTAAAGTTTAGAATATGTCGCTTAAGCAAATTAGCCTTCCACCCCTCGATCCTACCTTCATAAAGTCAATTTTAAAGCAAAATAATCGGGTTAGTCTCCGAGGTACACACTTTGATTGCATTTTGTTTTATTATATTTTCTATTGTTTTCAACTTGTACCGTTAACATTCCGAAATGTTTTATACAAGTCTGTGAATATAATTTGTAATTGTAATATGAAAGTAACATGAGCACCACACGAGTGGTATTAGTGTCGCGGGAATATCGTGCAAGTTGTATAAATCATGGAGACAATAGCTAGAGGTGCATTGTGTCGGGAGATTTACAGACAGTTGCTGGTGACGCTGACGGTACCTTCCTACACCCGACTGTTGCAATACATAATACTGTACTGCTGGCTGGGGTTTACGGATGATTCTCGTTAGGCCGGGCCGTGTCCGGGGCTGAGCCCGTCCGTACGTTTATAATTATTACACCTTTGTCCGTGGAGTAGACGGGCGTCGTCTGGGCACGGATGGTGCACGGATCATTAAATAAATAAATAATGCAGGACATGCTACACATCGGACCGAGCTCGAGGCGTGCCGTGTAGGTACGCCTCGAGCTCGACCTCGGTCCTAATTCGGTGTCGATGTGTCGGTGCAAACTGTACTATAGAGTCATGTGGGGTAAGTATACGCAGCAGGTAAGTGTACGCAGCAGGTAAGTGTACGCAGACAAAGTATCTCGAAGTCGGTTTATGACCAAGAACTACTTTGCCTTACTTTAGTGCCATATACATACATATAACGAGTGTGATTCTACTTAGCGGGAACACCAGTCCTTTAGTAATAGGTCTTATCGTGAAATGAATCTGTATAATTAGGGCTATGGATGGTGATGAAACTGGAATTTGTTCCGTCGACACTAATAACTACTAATGGTCGCGAAATTAATAACCTATATCTGTCGGCTGACGGGGGTTTAAAATTTCTGACATCTTTTGTATGGGCAAACTGTGCTTAGTTAGTAGCCGATATATAGGGTGGTTAATTTGAGTGGGTCAGTAAGGACTAGTCCTAGAAACGGTCTGTAGCCATCCCTTATTTTTTAAATTAAAACATAGTCATTTTTTAATTGAGACAATGGTTATGTTTTATCAAGTTGAAGAGTTATAACAAAGACCATCACATTAATTTGTATTCTGGAAGTATTAAAGCATCTACTGGTATTATTTCTGTTAACGACAAATGGTAAGATATTCAATTTTAAACGAATTATTTTTTGAATGCGGTGTGGTGGTCCAACTACTCTGTCTAATTAGTGGGGCCACGGGACTCTGAAAAAAAATAGTTGGACCACGACCCCATAGTGAGAGTCCCATTTATTCCAGAACGAACGTTAAACCCATCGTCAAACAGATGTTTTAAATACCCATCTCTTTTGATCTCATCGTATGTTTTAATATAATATTGCAGTTCTGTTATTTATTGTAATCATTAAATTAATCCTTCTTTATTATTGTATAATGCGATACTATTTCGTTTGGACACGTTTTGAAAATATGTTAAGAATTTATTGTATTGACACTGACCGCTTTCGAACGTAACTAAGAAAATAAAAAACTTTCAGAAATACTTATATTTTTTCGCGGATTTTTTGTGAAGATTTGATGAGGATCTTCGGAGTGATGAATAAATGCAGGAGTAATGAGCAGATGCAGTGACATTGCTCATTTTTAAAAGGCTACCAGCGGCCTTTAAAGGTGAAAGGGTACCGGGCGCTCTCTCCATACAAACGTAGTCAACTGTTTCCTCCCTGGATAATGACACTGGCACAAATCTTTTTGTAACATAAAACCTACAACTGCCCTGACTATGTCCCTATGTCTTGGTTCTTTCATTTTCTAATTGACCGAACGAGCGATGCGAGAGAGGTCTAGTGTTGAGAAGGGTCGGTCGCTCGTATGTTTGTATGTTTGTATGTTTGTATGTTTGTATGTTTGTATGTTTGTATGTTTGTATGTTTGTATGTTTGTATGTTTGTATGTTTGTATGTTTGTATGTTTGTATGTTTGTATGTTTGTATGTTTGTATGTTTGTATGTTTGTATGTTTGTATGTTTGTATGTTTGTATGTTTGTATGTTTGTATGTTTGTATGTTTGTATGTTTGTATGTTTGTATGTTTGTATGTTTGTATGTTTGTATGTTTGTATGTTTGTATGTTTGTATGTTTGTATGTTTGTATGTTTGTATGTTTGTATGTTTGTATGTTTGTATGTTTGTATGTTTGTATGTTTGTATGTTTGTATGTTTGTATGTTTGTATGTTTGTATGTTTGTATGTTTGTATGTTTGTATGTTTGTATGTTTGTATGTTTGTATGTTTGTATGTTTGTATGTTTGTATGTTTGTATGTTTGTATGTTTGTATGTTTGTATGTTTGTATGTTTGTATGTTTGTATGTTTGTATGTTTGTATGTTTGTATGTTTGTATGTTTGTATGTTTGTATGTTTGTATGTTTGTATGTTTGTATGTTTGTATGTTTGTATGTTTGTATGTTTGTATGTTTGTATGTTTGTATGTTTGTATGTTTGTATGTTTGTATGTTTGTATGTTTGTATGTTTGTATGTTTGTATGTTTGTATGTTTGTATGTTTGTATGTTTGTATGTTTGTTCGACGATAACTTGAGTACCGTTGCTCTGATCTTCATGATTTTTGGTATACAAGTAGTTGAGGTCCATAGAATTTTTAAGTTCGAACATGAGCAGGATCGGTCAGGGGGTTACGGAGATAGGGGTCCAAAAGGGGATCTACCTATATGGCACACAAACTATACTGCAAATATACCCGAGTGGGGTATCAAATGAAAGGGCGTAACTTCGGTGACAATAATATGGTACCATGGAACTGATCTGATGATAGAGCTGGAGGGAATCTGCAGGAATTATCTCATTATCCATACTTCATAGTTCATTCATTCAAACTACTCGTCAAGAATCGCCTTGACGAGTAGTTTGTCTTTCAATGGTAACCAGGGTCTGATGATGGAACTGGAAGGTGGTCATAGGAACTTCGCAATGAAACGACACAACCCCATCGAGTTTGGGCTCGTTAGAATCGTCTTGACAAGTAGTTTGTCTTTCAATGGTGACCAGGGTCTGATGATGGAACTGGAAGGTTGTCATAGGAACTTCGCAATGAAACGACACAACCTCATCGAGTTTGGGCTCGTTAGAATCGTCTTGACGAGTAGTTTGTCTTTCAATGGTGACCAGGGTCTGATGATGGAACTGGAAGGTGGTCATAGGAACTTCGCAATGAAACGACAGAACCCCATCGAGTTTGGGCTCGTTAGAATCGTCTTGACGAGTAGTTTGTCTTTCAATGGTGACCAGGGTCTGATGATGGAACTGGAAGGTGGTCATAGGAACTTCGCAATGAAACGACAGAACCCCATCGAGTTTGGGCTCGTTAGAATCGCCTTGACGGGTAGTTTGTCTTTCAATGGTAACCAGGGTCTGATGATGGAACTGGAAGGTGGTCATAGGATCTTCGCAATGAAACGACACAACCTCATCGAGTTTGGGCTCGTTAGAATCGTCTTGACGAGTAGTTTGTCTTTCAATGGTGACCAGGGTCTGATGATGGAACTGGAAGGTGGTCATAGGAACTTCGCAATGAAACGACACAACCCCATCGAGTTTGGGCTCGTTAGAATCGCCTTGACGGGTAGTTTGTCTTTCAATGGTAACCAGGGTCTGATGATGGAACTGGAAGGTGGTCATAGGAACTTCGCAATGAAACGACACAACCTCATCGAGTTTAGGCTCGTTAGAATCGTTTTGACGAGTAGTTTGTCTTTCAATAGTAACCAGGGTCCGATCTAACATATTAAGTTATCAAAGACCACAAAGTATAAAATAAATTAATAGAATAAAAAACTAAAAAAAACACGCTTTAATAAAAAAAGTCCAACTAAAAAATAGAAAATAAAATCTAATAAATTTGGATTAAGAATATTGTACTTAAATAGTAAGCGTGTTACATTGTGATTGCAAAAGAAAAATAACGAAGGTGTAGCATCACAAATTCACAATGTAACACGCTTACTATTTACAATATTCTTAATCCAAATTTATTTAAATTTAAAATTTATAGAAATTTATTACTTTGCCCCAAATCGTCCGAACTCTCTTTGCTTCATTTCCTATAATTATTTATTTCATAATCATGGGCTGTTTTACAATAATAGTGGTGGATAGTATCAAATAGTAGGAATGTTCGGTTCTAGCCGATCTAGAGACTCTGATAATTATAAAATTTGTGACTCATTTTTCTATAATTTTTATTGACTTGTTATATTATAGTTTAGGGACTTATTACAGGACATATTGGCCTCAAACTTCTCTAATATATTCTCGTTCTCGAGCTTGTCTTCTCGTTTCCTCTTACGTAACATTATGATAAGTAGATACATAAGGAAGGAAGGAAAGGAATTACTATCTTCTGGATATTATGTTGGACACATTCAAAATGTCTTGAGTAAAAATAAAGAGTCAACGGATGTCCAGGGTGTGATGATTGAGCTGGCCTATGCTTTTAGAACTTAACAACAACAAGTTATGCCTATCGTGTTTGGATTCTCTAAATCATCCAATGTCAGATAATAGCGATACTAGGCACCTATCATTCAAATAAGATAGACCTGTCGTATTTGGAGTCTTTCGTCTTTATATTATACATTTTAGTACTTTACGCTGAAATATAATAAACGCTGAAAAAAACTCGTGAGGTCTCAGTTCGGGGCGAACTACTAGTTATTATAGAAAGTAAGAGTAAAAAATAAATAATTATATATACAAATAAGACATATAGGGACATGGTCATGGTAGTTATACCTAAGTTTTATTCAACAAAATATTAGTGCTAGTGTCATTATCCAGGGAGGAAACAGTCGACTACGTTTGTATGGAGAGAGCGTCGGTTCGGTACCCTTTCCTCTCAACTACTCGGTAGAGATTGATGTAGCACCTTGGAACCACCTTATCATCATAAAACCCCTCAAAGATTGGCTCACGGGGTCTTTTGTTTATAGAACTACTAGTTTATTATTTACTGATCCCGCCCGGTCCCGCGTGATTTTGGGATCAAAAGCATCCTAAAACCTTCTCCAATCTCCATGCTCATAACTATCACTATGTCAAAGTCAATAGTAGATTATACAACAAGTGAAAAAAAAGGTAATTCAATTCGAGGGACTAAGTTGGATCCCGAGAGCAGCGAAGGATTCTATGTTGATAAGATTAGAATCCTGAGCGGAGCGAGGGATACAAGGACCGAGATAATTTTTTTTTTCACGAGTTGTGTTACTCTACTTTTTACCATTGACTGCGAGAAAATAAATTTAGACATGGTTCAAGAGATTATGTCTCATTTTCGTTACTGGAAGAACTCATTTTAATATAATTTATGTTATTAGATGTTTCAATACCTAACTTAAAACAACCACGATAACAGATAGAAAGAAAAATTTTAATTGTATATATTTTTAAGTTTTATTCCATTTAATTGAATTTTATTTCATGTCATACTCCCATTGTCATGCTCCCGAGATTTTGGCGGCAACAAATTATCTACTATAATTGCTGCTTTATTTTGAAATTATTCCGGTGTCAGTGTCTCATTTTCTTCACTGAAACAACTCCTTTTAATATAATATTTATGATAATCGATTTTTCAATGACATTAAACAACTACTTTATCAGATAGAAAAAAATCTAAATTGGCGGTATACTTTTTTTAAATTTAATATTCCATCCAGCCAGTACGTTTTTTTTTAAGTCCATATTATTTCGTATATTCGTGCATGTTCCAAATTCAAAATTATTTTATTCACTCAGTGAGTAAAAGAGCGTTTTATTCACTGTTATCGATGAATAAAATGCCCTTTTTCGAGTGGCAATGGTAAAAAATTCTTTATTTTTTTAGAATCATACAATAATTATCATGCAATCACTTTTATACGTCTTAAAATATCTTCGTCGTCTTATGCCGATTTCATCTAAATCAGACCAGTCGTTTGGCCATGAAGAGGGATAATGATACGGTGGACGTTTTGATACAGTGGACATTTTTGTATAGTGAACTTTATGACATTAAAAGAAAATATACACAAATAAATAAATAAAACGTTCCAATTTGTATTATTAAGTTAGGTTAGGATCAGGATCAACGATTCGGTGCTCTCTCTGCAACTGAACTAGTAGCTGTGAACTAAGACAAACCGACTTAGATCTGGCATATTAAGAATACAATTTTCTTTTTCTCGTATAGTGGTGTGACTCACCTATTGTTAGAGGGTCTCTAACTTGACCTAACGACTGCTACTAGAGGTAGCAACTGGGACCAACGGCTTAACGTGCCTTCCGAAGCACGGAGGGGCTCACGAAAACACATTTTTACTACACTACTGGCTACCCATCGAAGTAATGACCGCACCAGGCGTCGCTTAACCCGCACGACCGTAAACGATCAGTGAGCGTCGCGTAGCTGTCAGCCTCCTCACACAGAATACAATATAATATTTGCCACGTCTCACTGTCAGTATAATATCTAAATGTGATAAATAACTCCCCGAGTAATGGCCGACCGTTCTTTGGTGTCGACAATATGGGTACAATATAAAATGTTTATTGGATGGCCACATTATTATATGAGGTGGTGCGTGCCTACACGGCCGTACATGTGTGGTACAACACATAAGCTTAGAACGTTCTATTTCACAACGAAACAACGGCACACATCACTATCACTTCACTAGATAGTATAAAACAAAGTCGCTTTCTCTGTCCCTATATCCCTATGTATGCTTAAATCTTTAAAACTACGTAACGGATTTTGATGCGGTTTTTTAATAGATAGAGTGATTCAAGAGGAAGGTTCATTTGTATAATACATGCTTAATATAGCCGTGCGAAGCCGGGGCGGGTCGCTAGTATGCAATAAAGAACAACAAAGCCGTCTTTTGAAAATTGGTCACAAACTCTCATGTAAAAAAAACGTGTAGCACTCGGGGACTGCCGCAGTAAAGCTATTGCATCGAGCGAGCTTCGTACAGTCAAACCATATACATACACGTTAAGCGAACGCTCGGCCGAGCTACATGATAGGCAGAACCTAACACCCCCTAGGTTTTATTTTCGTTACGGAATGTCTTGATTCGGTCGCCGCTCTCAAAGCCCGCGATAAAAGCTATGCAATAGCTTAAAACCAAATGGTGATTTAGTTTCAAATTTGTCACAAAATGTAATGGATAAAAGGATGTAGCTAAAAATTAAATAATATACTTAATAGTCCGATTTTTCAGCAAAAGCAGGCAATGTAGTTGAATACAGAAGCTATATGAAAATAAATGTAGTCTGATTCCGGCGAAATGAGAATCTGTCCTTTTGCGATTCCGACCAAGTGCGAACAAAACATGTCCTCAACAAATACAAATAAATACCTACTTAATGTAAAAAAAAACTTCAAACCATAACGTTATTATGAATAACAATAAAATTTTTAAAAAAATGTAATAATAAGAAAAAGTATGATTTTAGGTGTGGTGATTCGTAGATAGGGTTGCCGACTTCGATAGCATTGCTATCATGGCCACACCTGATGGTGGCCATTTGCCAATCAATAAAGGTGTTTAATATAGGTAGATAGAGCCACTTGCAAGGTTTTAGTTTTTATTTATTTTGTTATAAATTACTGTGTGAATAGGCATCTTTAACTCGCTTCAGCTCCATAACTTAAACACACAGAATGGCAACGATATTGCGAACGAAACGCCACGGAATGCGACTGATACTTTAATATCACATAACGAACGAAATACGACCGTAACGCCCTCATATTAACGCTCAAATTACTAAACTAATCTCCATCTGTGTTGCCATATAGTAAAGAAAAAGCTACCTTTTTAGTAAATTAAAGAGTAATTTTCAAGTCACACCTTTGCGCAGTTCTTTTGAGCTAGTTTAAAAAAAGTTGCTAAACGGTTAGGGGTCGTGTAGTTACTACCATTGGTTCTAAACTCACTTAACTTACTTAAAAACATACTTAAACTTGAATTAGTGACTTTGTAATAATGATTTTGTACCTCCTACTTCCTACTATGTGAAAGTTTGTGTGCTAATGTGTGTTTGTGTGTCATTTTGTATGTTTGTTACTCCTTCACACAAAAACTACAGAGCCAATTGCGTTGAAACACGGTATGTAAATAACTGAAGACCTGGATTATCGTACAGACTTTTTATCCCGATATTCCCAAGGAATCGGGACTTAAGCGGGTGAAGCCGCGGGCGCAGCTAGTTTTCTGAGTTTCCAGCTATTCGTTAAATATTGGAAGTAGTTGACTAGTCATGGCCGCGTTTGTAGGACAATAGTTTGACTTAATTTCAGTACAAAATGTATGAAGATTACTCGACCTCTTACGTCACATTTGTTACACTTATGACGCACTACATCCATACCTTATCTATTTCATTTAGTTTTTGCATAGAATTAAAAAGTGCTAAAAGTTCTATGGGTTTTCTACCTAGTCTATGGATGAACCCCATACTCTTTTGGGCGATCAGAAATATTAAAATGGCGGATTGTTGAGAACCTCCTCCTTTTTTTAAAGTCGGTTAAAAATAGGCTTTAGTTGAATTGGTTAAAGTATATCTGTAGAGTGAACAGTAGTAAGGGCAACACCTTCGAATGTCAAGAATATCAACGGTATGAAACTCAAGCAAAGCAAATTATAAACATTTGCAAATGAAAGTAAACCAGCAATTACACGTAGTTTTTTACTTGAATAGCAAAATGTTCTCATTCACTTAGTCTTGCTTTTATACATTTTATACCGGTTTTCGTGTTTAAACCGTTTTTAGTACGTAAAAAAAACGTAAAAAACGTTTAAAAACCGTTAAAATGAATGTAATGAATAGGTTTAAATGGATATTCAAGTGGTTGTTGGATTCAGGTTTAATGTTTTTAGAGAATTTCATCAGGGATTTATCTGTATTTAGCTGTGAAGTTGGAAGAATTTATCAAATGATGATTCATTTTGTGAATGAAACGTAGTAAAAACGCCCACCTGTCACCATAATTAAAAACTAAATATTTCGTAAAAAAAAAAATATAGGGAAAGTACTTAAAAACTGGTCATTAATATTTGTTCTATTGCCAACATGAAAAACAATTACTTAATTTGTCTATTTTTTTGTTATTTAGTTACTGATTTCAAAGTTTTTGAAAAACCTTTTATTTGCCCTTATTCTTTTCTACTCCTACTAATATTAATAAATGTAAAAGTTTGTGCGTTTGTATGTTTACCTACTAACTATTGAACCGATTGTAATGAAACTCGGTATATAGATAGCTAGATACTTTTTTATTTATTTATTTATTAGGTAAACCAACAGTAACACACACTAATACTAAGAATAAAGAAAAACATTACCGAAATAATATTCAAGTGTGTTTACCAATAATAGGTATGTACACAACTTTGCCTTAACAGATTCTAGTTTCTGGGTTAAATAACAAATTGAAAAGGCTTAACTTAGGGACTAAATTATATTAAGTAGAAGACTAGGAGTAACCATAGCTTTTCAGTACTTTACTTCTGTAACCAGCCATTGAGTCATTGAAGATGTCAATGTCGGAATTTCTAGAGACTTGGATTAACATATAGATTATAGGCTACTTTTAATCCAACTATTTCCACGGGTGAAACCGCGGGACATTAAAAAACCAGCTTGCAACACCAATTTCCACAACGCAGACTTATCACCCGATCGAAAAATCTTGAAATTTTCGTTCGCCTTTTTAAGTATAAACACTTCTCAGTCCGTCGCGTGCTTGTACAGTCTCGAAGCCAACCACTTTCAACCCCATCGCCTCCGACTGTACCCCCCCTAATAGGTACACCTTAATTGGCAACGCTTTACTTTTCCTTTCTTTTTGTCACCATTTTACGTTGTGGCAACACTTGACGTGTTAAAAATGGAACCTTGTTTGAGGTGGTTGCAGTTGGCAAGGTTTTAACTTGTTCTTTTTGTAATAACGTCTCGGAGTTGTTTATTTTATTTTGTTAGATTTTTGTTGGATGTTAATTGGCAACAAAATAATAAGGGTCTCAGTCCATGTGGCTGTATTTGTATGAAAATCTCACCTACAGCTGGCAATGACATGTAGGGAAATTGCCGGTATCGTTCTTTGATGTTTTCAACAGTTGTAAATAAAATACCTATTATGACATATTTTGTTGGAAATGGCAAATAAGCAAAAAATATTGTATATCTAATTTACCTATATTACAATTTGCGTGCTTTTTGCAAATATTTTATTCTTGCAAAATCAATTAACTACTTATTAATGGTCCATTTATTAAAAGACACGAAACTCTATGACGTCATAGTCTAAACCGCAATGCATTTTACCGGTAAATTAATTCCTTGATGGATTAAGTTTCAAAGTAAAACACGTCACCGATTGTTTTCTACAAACCAATTATATTTTTCAACTGTAGTTATCATCTTGTAAGTACATTTAAGGCGGGGTAGGTACCTACTAGGGCTTGAGCTCCGGAATTCCGGTTTTAACATAATTCCAGAATTATTTCAGTATCGTTTGTAATACCGGAATCGGTGAGAGTAAAACCGGAATTTCGATATCGTTTGTTAAGAGTCGAAAAGGCAGTTTTCTAAGACGGCGGCGATAGAGGACAATGCTTCAAGTATCTAAAAACAATACCGCCTACTAGTGTCGAGGCTGAACGTGACTTTTCACCAGTTTCTAACATTTGTAATCGTGTAAGAAGTTCACATCCAACAAAAGTTGTAGATTATAGATTACTTAATATTTAATTAAGTATAATTACAGTTGTGAACAGCTACTTCAATGGATTTATTATTCCTACCTAAAA
The DNA here is from genome assembly GCA_907269075.1 of Idaea aversata. NCBI lineage: Eukaryota > Metazoa > Arthropoda > Insecta > Lepidoptera > Geometridae > Idaea > Idaea aversata. The sequence continues at coordinate 11,680,855 of OU026106.1, forward strand.
TACCCCTTTATGTATTAAAAAAATATTATGCATTTTGTAAAGCAAGCATCGGATTCCGGAATTCCGGAAGTGGATAGATCAATATTGAAACTGAATTCTGGAATTGAAAAATGGATCGATATTCAAGCCAACCTACTCATAATCGCAGTATATTGTGTTGAGACCTTTATACCAAAGTGAAGATCGTATCCTACCCGCGGCATATCCGGACACAAATTGTCTTGTTTCCGGTAGAGTCGCGTCTCTTTGTACTTCACTACTGCTAAGACTTGTAGCTTTTGTTTAAGACGTCTCGATGTAAGATCAAACAGATTCTAAAGTTATTAAAAAGTGGAATATTTGCGTATTGTTTTTTACTATTATTTTCAATTCGATATTTCTTTAAATACTTACTGTGAATATGGCGGTAAAATAATCAAGTTTGTTTTAACGATTTTAAGAATCGAATATCATTTTCCGCGCTGGCAACACTCAAGCGAGCAGCTGTTTTGAATTTGTCCCAAATATTTAATTATTTTAATAGTTATTTTGTGTATAAATAGCCCAATTACAATTTCATCGCACCTCTAACCATAGTATTATCAATATCTGATTGTTAATTAGTGAAAATTAAGTAAATAAGTCGTGAAAGTGACGGTCGGTCTAACGGCTTGTCAATTATTGTTCTGTGTTCTTTTGAATATTTTTGAGATTCTGCGTTGCGTTGTTGTTTGGTTAACAACGTGCTAGTGAGATTTTCGGCGAAATAGTGTTCTAACAGTGTTTAACCTCGCAGTTTGTTCTTGTTACACCACTAACGTTCCTATTAACCCATATTGTGTGCGTATTATCCGGAAACTGGGTAAGTAAGTAGCAAAATGGATGATCTGGAAGGACATCCACCACCAAAACCTCCTGACCCCCCAGATCCAGCCACAACGGCCCTCCAAGTCGGTCAAAAACGCCGAGCTAACACCGAGGACCCAGCCCGACCTAAAAAAACGGTAACGGAAGATAGGGAAGCGGCATCCGCTTCAATACAGAATGTATACTCCCACCCTATTTTAGTTGTCGGCGTTAAGTCATACACAAATGATGATAAGGGTCCATTTCTGGTCACGATTTCGACCCCGGAAGAGGCTCCTCCATTGCGCCCCATCAAATTCGGACAATTTTTAGTTAAAAATAAAATTCCCAATGTTTGTAAGGATGGTATTAAAAAAATTGGTCGAAATAAAGTATCGGTTGAATTCCGTACGGCAGAGGACGCTAACAAGTTTCTGGACAACCCAATCTTAACTTCCCATTCCTATAAAGCAACAATTCCAGCCTATAATATATCCAGGATGGGCGTGGTGCGCTCGATTCCAGTGGATATATCAATGGACGAGTTTGTGTCATCTCTTAGCCTCCCCCCTATGTGTAGTTTTGTACTTAAAGCCAGACGAATGAATAGAAAAGTGTTTGAAGACAATAAAATAAACTGGGTCCCGACTCAAACAGTAGTCATAACGTTCCATGGGCAAACCCTGCCCAGTCATATCTACCTGTTTCATACATCAATTCCGGTAGAGTTATACCAGTACCCCACCATCCAGTGTATGAATTGCTGTCGCTTTGGCCACATTAAGGCGCAATGCCGCTCTAAGCCTAGATGCTTTAAGTGTGGCGAGGCGCATATGGGAGATCAGTGCCAAATCACAGAAGAAAAATCAGTCTGTCTATACTGCACAGGATGTCATTTCTCAACTAACAGAAGTTGCCCAGAACAAGCCAGACAAAAGGCAATAAAAGTTTTAATGTCCAAAGAAGGCATTTCTTATCTGGAGGCTTCGAATATCACCCCAAAAGTTAACAAACCATACGCAGAGGTTGCTGCCTCTAACCTAAACTACAAAAATATAAGAAATCCTCGGGTGCGTCCCCCAATTCCAAATTTCATTGAATCGCATAGACGAACTATCACAATTCCCCGCAAACCAAAAGCGCCGTTGGGCAAATCGTACGATAAATCTACCCCACAAGCACTTACTGCTCAGGAGCGTTCTTCCCTACCTAATGGTTGTGCTCTGGACCCCCGCTTTCAGGCTTCTGGAACTACGGGCCCCTCAGGACTCTCAGAGACACCCCAAGAGCATATACTAGAATCCTTACTCTATTTTCTTGTTTCCCATATGTCTCACAATAACATAACCTTACCGTCCCACGTTGCCCACAAACTAAATCAATTAGGATTGCCAGTTATCAATGACCCCAACGATAGTACTCCAATGGAACTGTCGCAGCCTTCGTCGTAAGAAGGCTGAACTTATTAATATAATAACTGAATATCACCCTGCTGTCACTGCTGTCTCGGAGACGTGGTTGATCCCGGGCTCTAACTTCAGAGTTCCTGGCCACTCATGTCTTCGAGATGACAGACAGGACGGAAATGCAGGTAGCGCTATACTTGTTAATCGAAAATATTCTTTCTCTCAAATCACCCTTCCAAATCACTCTGCTTCGATTAATGTCGTAGCAGTTAGAATATTTAATATTTCCATTTTATCTATTTATATTCCTCACCCAAATACTAATCTTATTAATGATCTTATCTCTATAATTAATTCTGTTCCCCCTCCTGTCCTCTTACTTGGGGACTTCAATGCTCACCATACTACTTGGGGTTCGAGTCACATTTCCTCATTTGCAAATGCGCTCTTGGAAATGCTGGAGGAACTTAATCTTTGTGTCCTAAATAATGGCTCCTTCACTTGGATGGGACGCCCCTCTCAAAGGCCCAGTGCAGTAGATCTTTCCATTAGCTCCCCTTCACTCGCCACATTAATATCTTGGGACGTCCTTCCCCATCGATATGGAAGTGATCACTTCCCTATTGTTCTAACTATCCCCAATTCTACTCCGCCCCCTTCTGTCCCTTCCCCTTTGTTTAAATATAGGTTATCCAGGGCGAATTGGCCATCTTATAGCTCTTCTCTCGAAGAAAAAGTCAATATTCTGACTCGTCCTGATACAGACAACCTGTTGCACTCTTACTCTCTTTTTGTCAATGCTATCACTGAATCTGCTGATGAACACTTCCCAATTAAAAAACCCTCCAATTGCCGCATTTCAACTCCCTGGTGGGACGCGGAATGCACTGATATTGTAAATAAAAGGAAAGAGGCTGAACTGAATTATAATTATTCAATGACTGACACTAACTATATGGCCTATAAACAAGCAGCAGCCCGAGCAAGAAAGATTTTATCCCAAAAAAAGAGATCTGGCTGGTCCAACTTCTGCGAAAATCTCTCCCCCAGAACTCCTTCTTTCATGGTATGGAAGCAAATCAAGAGATTTAGGGGTGCATGTAACTCTGAAAACACCTCTTTAAATGACCACTTATCATATATAGAACCCTTTGTTGACAAACTGGCTCCCCCATGGGTTCCTACCAAGGATTCTATCCCAGTGACTTACTCTTCTGAAGGAGTACATGAACATAATTGTTTTAATGACCTCTTTTCTTTTAATGAATTAAAATTAGCCTTGGATGGATTAAAAGATTCATCACCCGGCCTTGATGGAATACCCTACTCCTTTATTATTAATTCATCCGATGAAACTAAATTATTTTTTTTAGATATATTAAATAAAATTTTTGATACTGGTGTTATCCCTGATTCATGGAAAACCCAAATTATAGTCCCCATACGAAAACCTGGCACGGATCCTACTCTCCCCAACAGCAGAAGACCTATCGCACTGTCATCGGTATTATGTAAAATTATGGAACACATGATTAAGCACCGTTTGGAGTGGTACGTGGAGAACCAAGGCATCTTAGCTAAATCCCAATTTGGTTTCCGGAAGGGGTCAAGCACCCTGGACAACCTCGGTGTACTAACTACTGATATGCATATTTCTTTTCTCAACAAGCAGTATCTAGTGGCCGTATTTTTAGACATCCAATCAGCCTACGACAATGTTCTTCTCCCAGAGCTCTGGAAGAAACTTCGACATCAGAACATACCGGAGAAGCTTATTCGTATCTGTGCCAACTTGTTGATGGAAAGATCTATTGTGGTGAAAACTCAAATCGGCATGCTTCCATCTAGGACTGTTTGGAAGGGGCTACCACAGGGTTCTGTCCTGAGCCCTCTTCTTTATAGCTTATACACTGCGGACTTGGAGACTGTGGTACACCCGTTCTGCCAAGTGCTACAATATGCTGATGATTTGGTCCTGTACGTGTCATCCGCTAATAAAGTCGAAGCAGTAGACCGCTTGAATAGGGCACTACATTACTTAAACGTCTACCTGAACGACCACGGGCTGTCCTTGTCTGCAGCCAAAAGTAAAGCGGTAGTCTTTACAAAAAAGAGAAACATTCCTCAGGTTAACCTACGAATTGACGACATTTTAATCCCACAATATCGAGAGGCTAAATTTCTTGGAGTATGGCTCGATTCTAGACTTTCAGGTTCCTCTCATGCCGACTATCTGGTTGGGAAGTGTGAGAAGAACACCAATATTCTCCGTGCACTATCTGGGGCTTGGTGGGGTTCCCACCCATTTACCCAAAGACTATTATACCATGCTATAGTTCGGAGTCATTTGGATTATGGTACTTTCGTTCTCGAACCTTGCAATAAATCAGCCCTTGCCAAATTAGACAGAATTCAATCTAAATGTCTCCGAATTATTTTGGGATCCATGAAATCTACTCCCATTAACGCTATGCAGGTGGAATGTGTGGAACCCCCGTTACACTTGCGTAGACAATACTTGTGCGACCGCTTCTTTTTCAAGTTAATTCAATGCTCCAATCACCCTCTCCTCAGCAGAATAAAGACTTTATTCGAACTATTGGGTGATTCCTCCTCTTCCAAATTTTCTTGCCTAATCATAAGTTATATTAAATTCTGTCGTTTACCTAATCCAATTATTTCGAATAACATGTTGCCAATTTACTCCACCCCTTTTGAAGCTCTAACTTTTAACCCAGAAGTTAAGGTTAACCTAGGGATTGATAAGGGATCTGTAGGTACTGTTCCTACATTTAACTATGTTATGGATAACGAATACGCCGACTGGACCAAAATGTACACCGATGCATCTAAATTGAGCCAGGCTGATGCAGTGGGCGCAGCAGTCTGGGTTCCTTTATATAATGTAATTTTAAGCTATAAATGTCCACCCTTATCTTCAGTCTTTACTGGTGAATCCATCGCTGTCTTGGAAGCTATACGTTTTGTCATTGCCCATAGTCTGAATAACGTTATTATCCTCTCAGACTCAAGAAGCTGCCTGGAAGCCGTTCTTGCTCATCCGTTTAGGTCAAAATCCAAATTCCCCGTTATATTTAAAATTAGAGAGTTATTATTCCAATGCAAACAGTTGGGCTTGAGAGTTGTGATAGGTTGGATTCCTGGACATTCAGGAATTCCAGGTAACGAATCTGCAGACTCATGTGCTAAACAGGCTATTCAAGTGGGTACTCTGGAACATTTTCAACTCTTTCCTCAGGACATCGCCCCAGCTCTCAGGTCTAATCTGTCTACAGCTTGGACTAGGGATTGGGAATTGTCCAGAAACTTGAAAGGCAAGTCTTACGGCGAAATTCAACCAAATATCCCTCACAAACCATGGTTCGCAGTATATAAAAATAAAGATAAAACATTGACCTCCACAATCTGTAGACTTCGCCTCGGACATGCTTGCTATCCTGTTCATCTGGCAAAGATAAGGATAAGGGATCATTCCCTCTGTGAATGCGGTCTGGAGGAGGGTAACCTTGACCACATTTTCTTCTCCTGTCCTCTAAGAAGATCTTCACTATACGATGTTCTTCCCCCTGATATCCCTCGTCCTACCTCCTTCAAATGTCTCCTATCCCTGGTTTGTAGTCCCTTTATAAATCTGCTATGTAGATATTTGTTGGCTAACGAACTAAAATTCTAGTGTGCGTGTGCTTTTTTCATTGTAATGTTTATGTATTTTTATGTACTAAGTATTATAATATTAAGTATTTTATTCCCCTCTTCCTTATTGTGTGTTGTCTCTTTGTCCTCAGAGAATTATCTGCTGGGATGTATCTGCAAACCCACCGGTCAACTAGCGATCACTGTTCAATTTTTCTTTAAATTTTTTTTTAATTAACCGAACACTTTTTGTTATTGATTGAACCTCACGTGACATTGGCAGAATTGTTTGGCATAAGCTATAACAGATGCCATAACCAAAAATTGAATTGAAAAATTGAATATTTTTGAAAGATATTCAAAGTGATTTAGTGTTTGTGGGTTTGTTTACCGATTGTTCTCGTGAATATATGTTACAGTATATCCTACGCTGATAACAGCCAGGTACTTAATTTCTACAAATTCCATGTAAGTACAATAAATTGACATACCGGTATAACCTACCTACTTAGTTGCTTGAGGATCTGCCTGCTCATTTTCCCAGTCGTTTTTACCTATCATTCTTTTAAAAATGCAGACTAGAAAGGCTTTCGCTGTCGCTTCTCGTCAGGAAACGACCAAACTGCAACTTACTTTACAACAACTAAAGACCGCAAATGAGCAGGTTGTTCTATTGAACAGCGAACGGGACGATAATGAAAAGGAACTAATAAGTACAATAGAACAAAACGGGAAATTAAAAAATAAATTGTCTCAATTAAATTTAAAATTAGAAGATATTACTGCGGAGCGGGATAACCTCAAAATATTAATAGATAGGTTTGATAGTTGTAGTGCAGAGTACGAGCAGGCTTTACGGCGCATATCCGACCTTGAGCAGGAGCTCCGTGAGGCCCATCGGCATATCACACACCTCGAAGCAGCCTCACAGGAAATCACTACTCAACAAAACCAATCTTTGTTCGACGAGCTTGTAGGGAGGTCCCCGCAGTTGGTTGCTGCTCCAAGATCCAGACACACAGACATTATAGATCTTACTAATGACACTCCTAAACACCATTCAGTGTCGACTAAGATGTGTATGGATTATTGCAGCAGCAAGAAACTAAAAAAATACATAAAAATTAGTAAATTTATTAGAAAAAATAAAAATTTAATTAAAAATCATAAAAAGTTCTCAAAAAATATTAATAACGGCAAAAATAGATTAGAATTATTAGATAAATTAAGTCTATGCACCTTAGAGTTAGAAAATAATCAAAGGCAACATGCAGCCGACACTCAAAAATTCCAAATTAGGCTTAAACAATTACAAGATTCGCTTGAATCAGTGAATATCATGTACGATAAATCGAAACAAATTATTGAGGAATATTCGATGGCAATGGGGAAACTTATAAACTCAACATCTCACTACGCTGACCGTTTTGATTCATTATCGGACAAAACAACTTTTGTTTGTGACCGCTGCAGCCAGCCAGACCCAACGGATACACCTGCCTTGTCGAGTGAACGGCTGTGTGATGTCTCACAGCCATTATATTCCTCACCTTATTTAAGTTCTCAAATAAATAAAAAATTGAAAAATAAAATAATAATGTTCAGCGATGAAATTGGAATCGATATGGGCTCAAAATTAAATTATTGCTCAAAGGGACAGTCCTTTATAAATTATTGCATGCCTTCTGCATCTTATCTTCAAATTATGAAAAGAATAAGTAGTTATAAATTTAACAAAAATGATAGTTTGGTTATATTTATTGGAAATAGGGGAAGTGTTTACAAACAAGACTTGTTAAAATATTGTAATACTTTGTGCTCTCTAAACATAGATAAAATTGTAATGTTTACACTACCCTACTGTAAAAACTTGCCAGCTGCGGAAAATAAACTTAGATATAATTTAAATTTAACATTGAACACTATATAATGTTATAATAAGAAGTTCAATGTGATTGACTCTAACCCTATTGTTAGTAATGATTATTATTTGACGAAGGGAAAGCACAAGCTTCCGGATTCCATCAAAAGACAGATAGCATCTTCGCTATGTTATTTTTTTAACTTTACAGCCAAGAACTTGGCTGCATACACTGCGCCTTTTGCGCAGTTAAATGACATACATAATATTCAGACTACGGATAGTCATCTTTATCCGATTAATTTAAATTAATTATTAAGACAAAAGATGGACGCTCTTGCAGTAGTTTTGAGACAATAGAGACCTCTAGCACTTTACAAAGTAATAATAATAAAAAAATAAATTTAGATAACAATATTAGTCAATTATTAATCTCATTATCAAACAAGTCAAATAATAACGATTGCTGGAATAAATGCCCTAAAATAAATAAAGTACAGAAAAGTTATGTAAAAAATATAAACCTTGTGCATCAAAATATCAGAGGGATGACAGAGGGCAAAATACTAACACTGGAATTGTACATGAACGCTGAGGATATTGACATTGTATGCATAACCGAACACCATCTCCGGGCTCACCAGCTCATGTTCAATTTCAGCAACCACCGGGTTGGCAGCGCATTCTGCAGGGTAAACACGGCAAAGGGGGGGTCTCTTATAATACTGAACAAGAAATTAAACTATAAAGAAAGAAAAGATGTCGTGTCTATGTCTGTGGAATGTGTAACGGAAATATCTTGTGTAGAACTGGAGCAATTAATAGTAGTATGTGTATATAGACGACCTGTTTTTGAAAATTTTAAAGAATTTATTGAGATATTGGATGAAATGCTGACAAAATTAACTAAATCAAAAAAACAATTACTTGTATGTGGTGATTTTAACGTAGATTTACTGAAAATAAGTACCTTTTCCACGAAACTTCTAAATTTGTATAAATCACACAATTTATCTAACGTGTTTCTGGAGCCTACTAGAACCACTGACACTACTGCGACATGTATTGATAATGTTTATGTTACTGATAATATATCCACAATTAGCAAATCTATCATTAATAAATTAGAATCAGACCATAGTGGTCAGTTTGTCAAATTTGCTATTGTCATAAAATCGATACCAAAAAGGAAAATAAAGTACGTACCGGTGACTGCTGCTCGTCTGGAGGAACTTGGATTGAATTTGGCTAACGTTTTACCGTTTCTACCTTGTGATACGGATCCAAATGTATTATACAATAACTTTTTTTCGGTTCTAAATAGCCAATTTCAGTCTATATTTACGTCCAGATCTATGGTAGTCTCCGACAAACGCGAGTTTAGTGACTGGGCAACGGTCGGTATTCACCGCAGTAGACATAAACTATATGAGTTATACGCGGAAAGACAGAGTAATACATCAGGGGAGTTTGGAGCCTACGTTAAAAACTATTCAAGGATATTTAAAAGAGTATGTATTTTGGCAAAATCTCTCTTCATTAAATCTGTGATTAAATCTAGTGATAATAAAATAAAAGCTACATGGAAAGTAATTAACGCTGAAACAGGGAGAGTCGCAGCCAAAAACACCGAGTTTAAATTGAGTATTAATGGAAATATAACTAATAATGATCAAGATATCGCAAACGAATTTGAGATTTTTTTCAGTAATGTGGCTATTACTTTGACGAAGGCTTTAAATTCTTCTACCCCCATTGCAGAAGCATTGCTAAAAACGAATGTACCAAATTGTAATAAAACATTTAAATTCCAATATGTTAAAAATCATGACATTATTGTAGTGCTTAAGCAAATAAATCTCAAGAAAACTAAAGATCTATGGGGGATGTCTGTCCCGATTGTTAAATCAATTATTGAACTGATTATACCAGAACTAGTCATTATATTTAATCGATGTATAGATTGTGGTGTGTTTCCTGATTTAATGAAATTGAGTAAAGTAGTTCCACTGTTTAAATCTGGTAGTACCTCAGACCCCTCCAATTTTAGACCAATATCAGTACTACCCACGTTAAGTAAAATTTTTGAAAAACTTATTTTAAAGCAACTACTGAAACATTTCCATGATAATAATATCTTACATAATAAACAGTTCGGTTTTAGTAAGGGGCGCTCGACTACTGATGCGGGTATAGCGTTAATTAAAAACATATTTGATGCTTGGGAGGAGTCACATGATGCGTATGGCATATTCTGTGACTTATCCAAGGCATTTGATTGCGTTCAACATAATACATTGATCATGAAACTACACCACTACGGTATTAGGGACGGCGCCCTGGATCTTATCTCTTCTTATTTGAGCGGTAGGGTCCAGAGTGTTGATGTTAACGGGAAACGATCCCCCGGATCTGCGATAGCAATGGGGGTTCCTCAAGGATCCATATTAGGACCTTTCCTGTTTTTAGTTTATATAAATGACTTACCTTACCTTGTAAGGGACAACCATGGGATAGTGTTGTTCGCAGATGACACCTCCTTGGTGTTCAAGGTTAAAAGGCGTCAGTCCAACGTTGACGATGTGAACAATGCCCTCTCTAGAATAGTTGATTGGTTCAATTCCAATAATTTATTACTGAATGGATCCAAAACGAAATTAATTCGGTTTACACTTCCAAATGTAAAACAAGTAAAAACTGTTGTAAAGATTAATGATGAGGAAGTTGAATTAGTCAGTAAGGCTGTCTTTCTAGGTATAACTTTAGATCCTAAGCTTCAGTGGGGCCCGCATGTGGAAGCATTGTCCAATAGACTTAGTTCTGCCGCTTACGCCGTTAAGAAAATTCGCGAATACACGGACATTGAGACTGCTCGCCTAGTCTATTTCGGCTACTTCCACAGTGTCATGTCGTACGGCATCCTACTGTGGGGGTGTGCTGCAGATATTGATGCTATTTTCATATTGCAAAAGAGAGCTGTTCGAGCTATCTACAAAATGGGCCCCAGGGAATCACTTAGAGAAAAATTTAAAGAGTTAAATATATTAACGCTCTATTCCCAATATATCTACGAAAACTTGCTCTACGTTCACAAAAATCCTGATATTTTCCGTAAAAACAGCGATATTCATAATTTCAACTTAAGAAATAAGGATGAACTGACCGTGCCCGGTAGTAGGCTCCGGAAAATAAACAGGTCGTTTAATAGTACATGTGTGCTCTATTATAATAAATTACCTAAAGATGTATATGACATGTCCATTAACAGGTTCAAAACTTTTATAAAGCATAGATTGTGCAGTAAGGCGTACTATGATACTTCGTCTTACCTTAATGATAAGAACCCATGGACGTGACTTTAGTTGCTCCATTTCAAATAATACTTTCAAATATTTGTAATATTGACCATTGTGAGCGTGATCACATGAAAAAAAAAAAACCCCATGAGTTTCTTGTGCCTTCTTCTCATTGGTGGGCGCGTTCCGAAGGCACACATCCTAACTTAGTTTTTAAGACGTTTTCAAGTGGTCTATTATACTTTTAAGGTATTATACATCCAAAGAAATAAAAAATTTTGATTTGATTTGATTTAAAACCCATTTGTATATGATTTGATTTCTCTCTCATTCCATTTTCTAAATTCAACCTATTTAAAAATGAATTTCCAATTCATTCCAAATTATTTGACGGGTAGTAAAATCGAGTGTTCAAATGCGTTAGGTATATATAAAAGTATGAAGTGTTTGAAAATTTTATTAAGAAACCTGTCTTCTTCTTTCTTCTTTTTTGTCTAATTCAAAAAAGTTCCATTCAAATTTTGTATGATAATGTTTAAACGACACGTATCTAACACATTCGTAGATTCGCTACGTTTTATTCTAACCCATTACCGCGATAGATTAGTTAAATTTATCTGTTTCTATTCCAAAAAAGACCATGGACTATGAAAACAGTAACAGAAACCGATTCGATCAAAATGGAAACAAAAGACGATCGAAACTATGACAAAAGTTGATCAAAATGGGAACAAAAGACAAACGAACGTTCAACAAAAGACGATCAAAATGAGAACAAAGACGATTCAAACTTCAACATACTTGTAATATGATCAAAATGGAAAGAGAAGACGATCGAAACTTTAACAAAAGACAATCAAAATGGAAACAAAAGACGATTGTAATGGTCACCGTATAAGTTTGGTATAAGTAGAATAGGTAGATAATTCAACAGAGAGGTAGAGTACTTACCAGGTGAATCGTCCGGCATGTCAGGATAGTGGTGCGAGTTGGTCCCCTGCCCGGCGTATAGCAGGTTCAGTTCCCGCGCCTCGTTCTCCTCCTGCGCCTGTTGCCGTCGCAGCGCCACCTGCGGGAGGTACTGCTCACGTCAAACGTACACAGGACGCTCGCGTTACAACAACACAACGACAAGCAATTACTGCGTTACATCTTGATAAGAAGAGACGCGATCATGATCTTTTTGATGATACCATTCAGCTATACAGGGTTATTGGAAATTAATTGACACGGCGTTAAGGGCTTCTTCTGTGCACCTTAACGATCAACTTTTGTTCTACGACTTTTGGAAATTCATTATAAAAATATTCCATACAAAAATAAAAAAATAAATCCAACAGTCAAATAATACTCAACTCTACGTCTACGTCACAGAATCAATCATAGTAGGTATGGTACAACCCGATCGGGTCGCACGCAGTGCGCCCCGTGCCGATCTCGCGCGCGCACTTGCCGCATAGACATAGAAAATTACCAGACAGTACGAGAAACACTTAAATATTTTTTTTGGGATATGTATTAAGTTTCGACAAAAGTCGTAGAACAAAAGTTGTTTGTTAAGGTGCACAGAAGAAGCCCTAACGCCGTGTCAATTAATTTCCAATAACCCTGTATAGTCCTACTAAAATACTTAATTATAAATGTGAAGAGTGTTTTTTTAATAATTTATGCAAATACTACATAGTTTTAATGTTTTAAAAACTGCGACATTTGACCCAATAGACAAAGTTACTGTTATAAGCTGTGGTTTAAAGATAGATTCCAATTAGGTTCTTGTAATTTGAGAATTCTTTGCGTCCTATCAAATTTTAGAAATTTCTTTGAGGATTTTATCTCTTTTATATAAATAAAGATGGGTACGCGAAAAATTGAGATATTCCCCTTTTTTAGGGTCCGGGCTCCATAGCCCTATGATATAATAAATCCATCTAGCCCCAAGCCAAGCAACTAGGCTTGTGTCATGGGTGCTAGATGTTTGGTTGGTAAGTAATAGACGTGTGTTGTGTATACCTGTGCAGCCATGACACGTTGTCGCTCAGCAATGAGAGTACACTTGGCACAGACGCAGTCTCTCCACCGGCAGTACCGCTTGTGTCCCTTCAGCGCGGAGACCACGCCATGGTTCCTGCATCGAGCACACTTCGGTGTCCTCTGAAACAACGGATAGTACTTCATCAGAGGAATATAGCTGAAAATACACGAAATGAAACGAGGAACTGATTTGGACAAAGAGTAAAACTTTCTTATTTACACGAAATAGGCTTGCATTTGATCTCATCTCATCCGATGGGAACCGAAGATGAGGTTGAGGATGTAGCATGCTCGCCTAGAAGGTACCTATTCACTCTAGACTTGAAGACTCCAAGGTTGTAGTTCTGGGGGAACAGCGACGCGGGTAGAAATTAAATAAATAAATATTGCAGGACATTCCACATATCGCCATCTAGCCCCAAGTTAAGTAACTTGACTTGTGTTATGTCACCGTGTTTAGGGACCCTTATTTTTTTTTATTCTTCGGTCGCAGACCGATGTTATGGCTGTGCACTTGCACGCCAATAGTCTATATATCTCATAATTATTATATAATACTTAACTATCTCCCTATTGCCGCAACGATAAAACAGACGGACAAGAAAGTTATCTTATAAGGGTTCATTTTTTACCCGACTGTTTACCTTTAGAGGTACGGAACTCTAAAAATAATGTAGGTGAATTAAAAATGACGCTGGAGTCAATTTATTAGATCCGCTCACCAACGCACAGTGGATCGCATTTGATTGCATAACGTCACAAAATTATTGTAGGTAACTAACTTTCATATTCGATATCATTATCACTACATAGTATAAAAAAAGTCGCTTTCTCTGTCCCTAAAGTCCCTATGTCCCTATATCCCTATGTATGCCTAAATCTTTAAAACTACGCAACGGATTTTGATGCGGTTTTTTTAATAGATAGAGTGATTCAAGAGCAAGGCTTATATTATGTATAATCATGCATAGTATAGCCGTGCGAAGCCGGGGCGGGTCGCTAGTTCAATTATAATAAAGGTAAGTAAATTATTGATTTGTTAAAAAGTTTAATTATGTAATATTAAACTGTTTCCTACAAAATAATTATGAAATAGTTAAGTTAGAGTAAGTAAGTAGGTACTACGTCATCCTAGAATCTTTGTTATTTATTACTGAAATTAAATAACAATTCCTAATTATTTTTTACCTAAAGTATGTTTTTTTTTTTATACCTATAGTATGTAATCTCAATTTAATTTATGATTTTTTTACCTTATTTTAAATTCGAATTCAAGTATTTCAATGTAGATGTATCTAAGTGTTTCATTTATTTCAGTTTTAAAACAAAATAATTTGTTTGTAAATAAATGAAATAAAATCCGTCTGATCAAAATCTTTCACTCATCATATACTTTACACTTATCACTCCACAATTTTAACTGTTGTTGGATATATTTCCAATTAGTTTCAACCTCCACTGTGGTATACTAGTTAAATCTAAGTTCATATTATTAAGTAAATGTATACATTATATGAAAAATTCATACAAATGCCTATAAATTATACACAACCCATTTGTTGAATGTCGTTTAGTACAAATCAGTAAAAAAAAAAAGAGATTTGTTAGTAAAAAAAAAGAGATCTAGTATTAGTAGCAGTTACGTTTAATCGATTTAATCACTTCATTACAATAAAACCAATTATAAACTAATTTTTTGTAGTGATAAGAATGTCAGAAAAGTGTCTCCTTATGCGGGGCAGTCAGAACATAATTCTGAAAACTGTGGTGATCAGTTTGGAGTCACCTTCCAAAATGATCGTCATATATCGTCAATGATCGTCATAGGAATTTACACAGGGAATTAAAAACATCTAGGTAGAGTATGAAAAATAATAATAACCTAAATACTGCCACCTGTTTCGTGTTTGTTGTACATTGTTACGGCAGCCGCCATAGTATTCAATAGTTTCCCAGTAGCTAGTCCACTACCATCCCATCACAACAGCTTAAATAGTTTTCTCCTGTATTTTATCAATAGTTCTATCCAAACCAGAGGTTGTCCTTGGCTGCATTTTATAATGCAGACAGAGATAATCGCCGGTTTGGTGTCCACATCATACTTTGCCAGTTATTGTAAAGAACCTTTACGCGTTGGCTTCAACACGCACGCCTTCCAAAGGTCCAGCTAGCCTAGCATGAAGGCCAAAACACGATACGATAAAGCGATATAACTACATCAACTCTCAAAATATGATAGATAAAGCCGCCATGTTGAATTTTTATCATAATTTTTATCGCAATTTATAATAAAAATTCAACATGGCGGCTTTATCTATCATATTTTGAGAGTTGATGTAGTTATATCGCGTGATATAGCTTTATCGTATCGTGTTTTGGTCTTCATGCTAGGCAGGCATGGTTCTATAGCACCGTTGCATGAGACCTAAATACCTATTGAATTACTCTTCATTCTTTCCAATATTTCACCAAACACAAACACATCCATCAAATCAAAATCCCACACATTATCCTAAACAACCATTCAACGCCACAACACAAACAAAAATTGCAAAAAAGAATTTCAAATAACACTTAGAGAAACCGTTTGAACGCAACTATGTTATTATGTTGTTATTGTATTATTAACAACATATTGTTGTAACAATATTGTTAGTGTACATTACCAAGAGGGTTAGTATATTGTTGCAATATTAATTTAACTTGAAGGAAGTGTTACTTGAAACTTATTGTAATTTATACTCCGGTAATACAATGGTAATTTTGATTTTAATACAGGGTAATGATAGTGTTATTAGATATCTTTCTAGGGTAGTTATTGTTTGTATGTTTAGTATAATGTGGTTGGTAATGTAGCTATTTTTTGCCTTATGAACGGACCCCTCTTTCCAACTGGGTACTCTAGGTCCCGTGATCGGCTCCCTAGTTCCTGCCAGATCACCAAACGATAACCGATACTTATTAACGCAAAACCTTTTATCAATTCAAATAATAAATAAATATTGCAGGACATTCCACACATCGCCATCTAGCCCCAAGCTAAGTAACTAGACTTGTGTTATGGCTGCTAGACAACGGATATACTACTTATATACTTTTCTTTTGTAAATATATACTTATAATACATATAAACAACTAGACCACAGACAAATATCTAAGCATAAATACATGTCTGAGGCGGGAATCGAATCCGCAACCCTGTGAAATACTTTGAAAATACTTTGAATCTAAATTACTGACAACAATACCTATTTTTATTATTACTAACGTACATTTTTACATAAAAAACAAGAATTTGTCACGGTAACTAATAAATTAGATTAAATATTGGCAAACTCAAAGATGGCTTTGTTTAGGAATTCATTTAGATATTATAAGACTAGCGACCCACCCCGGCTTCGCACGGCTATATTATGCATGTATTATACATATAAACCTTCCTCTTGAATCACTCTATCTATTAAAAAAACCGCATCAAAATCCGTTGCGTAGTTTTAAAGATCTAAGCATACAAAGGGACATAGGGACGGCGAAAAGTGACTTTATTTTATACTATGTAGTATGTAATGTGAAGTGATAGTGAAGCGTTACTTGAAACTTGAAACTTTTTGTAATTTAAACTTCGATAATTCAATGGTATGATTTTAATACAGGGTAATGATAGTGTTATTAGATATCTTTCTAGGGTAGTTATTGTTTGTTTGTTTGGCATAATGTGGTTGGTAATGTAGCTACTTTTAGGGGTCCGCAACTCAAAAGGTAAAAAAGGAACCCTTATAAGATCACTCTCTTGTCCGTCTGTCTGTCCGTGTGTCACCACCGATTTTCTCAGGGACGGGTGGCCTTAGCAAGGTCTTTGTACCAGATACTGGAGGTCTATAGTCTATTGTCTCTAATATGTAAGTATATAAAGTCAAAATCAATCAAAAATCTGGTCGTAAGTCAACACGATAAAAATATACTATGGGCTAATTTAAATTTTCGCGTGGAAAGGGTACCGGGGGCACCCGGGGGCTCTCTCCATACAAACGTTAAAAATCAGTTTCAAAAAGTTGAAAATTAAGGTAAATTCAGTACTTAAGGTGAAAGGGTACCGGCGTTCTTTCTATACAAACGTAGTCGACTGTTTTCTCCCTGGATAATGACATTAGAGCAAAAATGTTTGTTAATAAAAACCTATAACTGCCATGACCATGCCCCTATGTTTTGTATTTTTTTTTATTTTTTTGTTTTTTAATTCTTCATTTCTATCTATGATAATTAGAAAATGAAAAAAATCAAAACATAGGGGCACAGTTATAGGTTTTATGGCACAAAAATATTTGTGCTAGTGTTATTATTCAGGGAGGAAACAGTCGACTACGTTTGTATGGAGAGAACGCCGGACTGAATTTACCTTAATTTTCAACTTTTTATATCTCGCAATTTTACTTTACTTTTGCTGTAAGACCTTGTTTTCTTTTGAATTATAGATTTGCGCCCGCTGTGTAACTTACCTACCTATAAAGGGTTTGTGCCGGAGCGACCCGATCCCCGAGCGACCCGTCCCTGAGAATCCCAATTTGATTACATTTTGTTTTATTAAATTTCCTATTGTTTTCAACTTGTACCGTTACCATCCTATCCTATATATTTAAACAAGCATTTCTTGTACCTATATCTATGTAATCAGGATATCGGAAACGGCTCCAAAAATATCGGTCACCCAGGTACTTATTTTAGAGAGGACCGATTTGTTTGTTTGTTTGCATTGATTAAGCTCCGAAACTACTGAACCTTTTTTTGATGAAACTTGTTATGAGGATAGCTACATAATAAATGTAATGTCAATTTAGTTCTTTTGTTGCTGAATGTGGCACTTTTACTTATTTAAGTACTGGTTTCTGACAATAATTTCTCATTTAGTAGGTAGGTATAGGTACCTACTTAGTAGTACCTAAAGATAAAAATTATCATTGAATCAAAATTTAAACTCTGCATTAATAATTCTATTCAAACTTTATTTGTGTATCAAAGATTTAAAAGAAAAGGTTTTTCACACATTTTCATTTTAGTTAGTATACTTATAATATAAAAACTTTACCTTAGAGAAATGTAAAATAGTAAGCTCCGACGGCCGAGGACAAACTTTGAAGATCACAAGTCAATTATTTACATATAGCTTAATTTTTTTATTGAATGTTTTATTAGATAAAAAATGTATAATATATTATTTACACTAAGATGGAAGATTGTTTTTTTATGTTTGTGACGATTAGGATCTGAAACTACGGGACCGAATTTCATAAAACTTTGTATAATTGTACATTGTATCTTTGGGCTATAGGTAGTTTTTATTCCTATATTCCTACGCTTGGGAAACCGCGGGGTGCTACCAATATCTATCTATTAAAATACTTACCTAATGGACATTGGAACGCAACTAACACAAGCGTTTCAGTTTTAGTATTAAGTATCTATCTATCTAAATTTTCGTTATTTAGGTAATGACCTAATTTTTACATTTCTTATTATTGTTTTAAATTAAAAAAAAAAAAATAGAGAAATTGCTGATAAAATTAACGAACTTTAATATTATTCTAATTAAAATTTTGTTTTAGCTTTCTAATAATAGGTAAGAGTTATATTTCTGAAATAATCTCAATAAACAATGTTTCAATATACCTGATATCTTTCGGAAGCTCTCAAGAAGAATGGCGGCAACGCAGCCAACACCGGATGCTGCACCAACTGAGACACATCGACTCCGTTCGGTAGAGACATCTCGACACAATGTTACACTTCACTGTTGAATCCTCTACTCAATGTTACTGTTGATACATGACCGGCATTCGGCACAGTGCGGTCGCGATCGCGTCTCTTACAATACTGTTGCTTCATGGTGTAGCCACTAGCCGGCGGGAGCGACGCTAGAGCGAGAACGATACGACACACTATATCCAATACCACTGTAGCACATCCGCCGTCCCACTCTAACGACTGATTACTGTATATGTTGTATCATCCAGTTATATAAAATGTTGTCAGTCCTGAGAATTGTCCCGGCCAATAGCGTAGCAGTACGATCACGCCTCTCACTCCCTATTGGTGGATAGCTTCTGAAACTTTAATTTATAAAGGTGACTTTTTTGAGTACGAGTTTTTGTATTACCGTACAATGGAGTTCGAAAAACACAATTATGTTTGTTATTTGCATCGCTTATTTTATTATTATATTTTGTTTGGGGCTCTTTGTTTAGACACAGTGGGCTGTTAGGGCTGTTAGGGCTGTACTGTGGCCTTTATTCGTAATGAGATGTTAAACTGTCGATTGTGGGAAGTATAGTTTATCGTGAAATTGATCTGGCAGTTCATTTGTTGAGTTTAGATAAATATTGTCTTATAAAGGTTTTGTAATGGATTCATCTATAATGTAGTATAGACTTGATGATATGGGTTTAGAATTGTATATTCTGTTTGTATTATATCTTTTATTAATCTTTCTCAACATTTTTTTTTTGACATTTTGAACATCTTTTTTGTAATAACATTTCAATTGAATTTCAGTATTTGAGTATCAAATTAACTTGACTTGTCATGTAGATAGGTTTAAACAGGTCAAGATTTAACCACCAGACTATGATTTTAAACTAATAAGTTCATTTTAATTACTTAAATTTATTTAATACGGTATAATATTTACCAAGTATTCATTGTAGGTATCAATTCAATTCCGAAATATCAAACTCTTCAAAATAAAAATTGTAAAATAAAGATTGTTTCAGAAATGAACGTAGGTATTTATGACCAAAATAAACCCCGAGTATATCAATAGATATTTGAACTTCAACCACCTGATAAGACCATCAACACCCGGTTAATGCCAACCTCTAACCATGGTTTAGACACCTACACTTAACGCCTGCCCCCTTAGACAAGATTACTTTCCATTAGCGATATCGCCAATCGATACATTTCATTGAAATATAATATTTAAAGCATTTTATGAAATTGGCATACGATGAAACTTGTCTACCATTTATTTTACTAACGCAAGATTATTTGATTTTTCACTGGCTTATGTCAATTTCATACAAAAAAATACAAAAAAAGTCTGTCGATTGGCGATATCGATAATGGAAAGCGATTTTGTCTAAGGGGGCTGATTACCTTAACCAGAATATCCAACACTGTTCAACCATGATTAGAGAGCTGTCTCCCATTAATAACTTACCACATTACCTAGGATCTTTGTGAATACCGCGTTATAACATTTCGAAGCAAAGAGGTAAAGAAATGAGTGTAGGTATACCTATGTAACCTACCTACGTATAATTTGTCTGCGTATCTTAAATTAAACTCTCAAATGTCAGGTGAGAGAGCCAAATTGAAATATTTCAATTTACTTGTCACCGGAATTCAATTTAAATTACAATGAAAGAGAGGGGAGATCCTCCCGCCGCCGTCCGCCGCGGTGGGAGGGAGGGAGATACGTAATTATCAATGTATACTCGATTCGATATCGTCGCTCCTCTATACCTACCTACCCTCAACTCAAAGACATTACAATTGCAGCAGCTTAGAGATTACTTCTGAAGTTAGAGCTTGCGTGTACCTTTTTACAAAGAGGTTAGATCGGCTACATATAGCATTTACTTAATTAGCATTAGGTTGATCCCTGTGCCAGTAACTGAAAATACATTAAAAATAATTACAAAGCTTTTTTGTTTTCTCAAGACTTTAATATAGGTACCTACCGAATTGATTGTCTTTTAATTTTTTTCCAAAATGTTTATTTTCAAAATAATCTGAGGGTAATATTGCTCTTCAGTACCTAAGTAGGTAATTGTAATTATTTTTCAAGAAAATTTAAAAGATAAATACTTACCTAAAAACTGAATTTGATTTAAATTCATTTTTATTTTTCAAAGGTTTGATTTTGTTTTCGTTTATATTGTGTAGAAGAATTTTATTAAATTGAAACATAATATAAAAAAAATGTATACAAAGTGTGAACGTCAGAGACGGGTCGCTCGGAGATCGGGTCGCTCCGCTACTAACCCATTAAAAGAGCAATAGGTAAATGATAGAGTAGCATTTATAATTTATATTAATTTAGTTTCTGTATGAATAGTTATTATGTTCCGATTGTCTCTCTATGCCACTTTAATATTAGATATCTTTGCGTTAACTGTATTATTTGGAGCACTTCGGAATTTGTTCGAAGTTGATTGAATTTCTATTTTATGTTTGTGTCGTTATTGCCTCAACTTTTTTTCAGTTTTAATTTATTTTTGGCGTGTTGAAGTTTTGTAAATTAATATTGGAGGAAATATTAATTTTCTATTTGGTTTTTGACTTAACTTACGTAGATTCTATATCTGGGTAATTTAAGAATATACTTTTACTTGTTGCCAGATTTAGAATATACTTGAATGAACTAATGAAAATGATAAAAAAAATAAATTTGAATTTTTACGTTTCTTTTAAAAAAAGTGAGGAGGGCATGATGGGGTTCTTAAGGTTTGAAGCTCAATAAAATCGACAGCATTGTATTTTCATAGCATTTTTTATTTTAATTATCATCATTGGTAATCAGTCTTTAGTAATTTAGTACCTACTTTTAGGAACATTGGTAAAGTAATTTAATAGAAAAGAGTAAAAAAGTAGAAAAGTTCCCAAGACCCCGTCTTGCCCCACCCTCTGGGTAAGATGGGGTACTCCCTAAGGGGATAATGGGGTACAACAAATTAAAGTTGTTTCATCTTCTTCATCGTTTAAGCCGCCACAGCTGCAGTGAGCCCATTGGCCCCATACAGCACTAGCAGCCCGACCTCATTAACGTCCAGTTAGAGACTCGTACAGAACACACAAGGAGGATTTTAGTTATCACTAGCTGCGCCCCGCGGTTTCACCTGCGTAGTAATTTTCTACGCAACTTTCTTAATTTTTTCTTTCATAAGAACCTTCTCCACACAATAATAAACCCAACAAAAAAAGAATTAGCGAAATTGGTCCAGGCGTTGTTGAGTTATGCGCTTACCAACACATTTTGCGATTCATTTTTATATTATAGATAATCGCTTTCCTTACATATGAAGATCTCACACTCTCTATCTAGTTGGTGACTGTTCGTAATCTTTTTTAGTGTTGTCAATTTCTTAAGTTCTTTTTTCTTTTGCTTATTCTCTTCCGCAAGTTGATTTTTCTTTATGAATTCCTTCAAATCATCTTTGATTCCTTCATCTTTTACATCATCAGCCACATTTTTATGCTCTCTTCTTGCCAACTTCCTTTATCGGTCTTTCTTTATACTTCTTGACCATTCTACAATAAAATAATTACACGTTAATCCATAAATAAATAAAAAACTGACTACCCTCATACCTTAAAAAATGAGAAGGGGAATGATGGGGTACCCATACCCCATCATGCCCTCTCCAGTCATTTGAAATTAAAAACGTCACAGAAAATAAACTGCCATGCAATACAAAGATAAACAAATACTTACCTATCAATGAGTTATTGACACATACGATTCACTTACTCTTGATTCCAGCACAGTCATGATCTAATTAAATTGTAAATATCACAAGGGATATGCTCAAAAACAGTTTTTTTTTAAAAACAAATACGCTTGGTGTCACTGAACAAACACTGTGCCATCTAATGGCCTCCTACCCGTCGCACCCCCTCGCAGTCTAACAATTGTGATTGTTCCATTGGTTTGTGGTTTAAGACCAAGACCCCGTCTTGCCCGCTACCCCGTCTTGCCCCGCTCTCCCCTAGGTAAGTACAAAATGTCATATATACCTATTTAATTTTATCGCATATTTTAATCTTTATCTAAATCGCTGTGCGAAAGTTATTTTTTTTTACCTTTAATAGTAGGTAATCGGCCAGAGCTGTGCGGTCCCAATCCATGAACACTTTCCTTCGGGAGTAGTGCAACCTACGAAATCCCGCCCTTTTTTTTGTTTGCCAATTAGGGTCCAGTACCCTTTTTTATTGTCAAAGTCTATTGTTTTGAAACATTTCGTTTCAACAACAAACAACACATTTGGCATAAAAAACATACAAAAAACGCTTTAAGGCATGTAGAAGTTTTTGAAAAAAAAACAATGCGCCTTTCCCTTAATGGTCAACAAAAATTAAGAGGCTGGAGAAACAATAGGGCCCTGCACAGGATAATGAACCTTAAGGTGGGACCGCGCAGGTCTGGCTGATGGTACATACCTAATTTTGTCCGATTTTGGCTAGCGGGTTAGATTAGAAAAATAATTTAATTAGGTACGCACACATTTTTTAACCTGAGCGACCTACTTAAGTATTTAGCTAATGTGGGGCAGAGGTGGCTTCTCACCCACTATTAGCACGAGATCCACTATAAAGTAGAACTTTACATTAAACAAAACCCTATTTTTATCTATAGGTATTTGTTGTAGGTACCTACTTACTTCCTTTCTTCATGCTAAAACTTATAAACCAATTGCAATGAAAATCGGTATGTACATAGCTGTAGACCTGGATTAACACACAGTCTATTTTTAAGGCCGATGTTTCTACAGAACCGGGACTAACGCAGGTGAAACCGCGTGACGCAGCTAGTGACTCTAAATCATTCGTACACATGTTAATAAATTCAAATTTCAAATACAAACAGATACAGGTGTGAGTCCAGGGGGTGTCGGGAGGCGCCGGGGGGTGCCGGGAGGTGCTGGGGGGTGTTGGGGGTGTTTCGTAAATGAGAATTCCGCAGCGGAGCGATCAACACGCGAAATGTTCACATTGCGCAAACGTCTCAACTTATATAATAAGGATGGGGTGACATTTTAAACAATTATCATATCGATATAAAGTGAAGAAACCGACTCCAAAAAAGAGGGAAAATAATCGTACCAACATAATGTGAAGTCGGCCAGTTTTATCTACGTTTCACTTCGTAGTTTGGCTTGCCTGACTTCAGATTATCTCCTAACTAGCGACCCGTCCCGGCTTCGCACGGCTGTATTATGCATGTATCTCAAAACCTTCATCTTGAATCACTCTATCTAGGTAATAAAAAAACCGCATCAAAATCCGTTGCGTAGTTTTAAAGATTTAAGCATACATAGGGATATAGGGACAGAGAAAGCGACTTTGTTTTATACTACGTAGTGAAGTGAAGTTGCCACTGCACTATTACCTGTATTGAATTTTGCAAAAGTCGGCAAAGTGAGAAAGTCGGCATTGCTACTATATCGTTTATGTTTAGGTTATATTATCTCTAATCCTCTTGAGTCCTTGCCTTGGTCCACTTTAAACTTCTAACAAAGAGGTTTAATTAACTAAAATCTATTTCGTTACATCCGTTAGCGTTACACTACTCGTTACATTTGGGTTTGCTAGTGACCGATTTCATAAACGTGTTACTTCAAAACCACCTTTCTCAAACGCACAGCTTGCTAAGAGGTGGATCTCTCTGCACGCGTAACACCCTGAAGTCTTCAAGTCTAGAGTGAATAGATACCTTCTACCCGAGCATGCTACATCCATGAGATAAGGTCAAATGATAGACTATTTTACGTAAAAAAAAAAATTGGGTGCGTGTACTTATGTATATGCGCGTGAGAAGTTATACTTCTTTGGCATCATTAAGAAATAATTTTCCAGTCACATATTTAAATAAATAATTACATTAAAATAATTATGTAGTAGTACCTCTTTGAACTAACCTCATTTTCAGTTTCACGTAGGTAGCTATTTGGTTTTATGACAGCTGTCAACTTGCGGTTTGCGGACAACTTCAACATGGTTTTATGACAGCTGTCAACTTGCGGTTTGCGGACAACTTCAACATGGTTTTATGACAGCCGTCATCTTGCGGTTTGCGGACAACTTCAACATGTGAATTTTTTGAATAAAAATTCACTCTCATCATTTTTTCATAACGCGGCTAAAGAAGTATAACTTCAAAAATGTCAATATAAAATATCGATATAGTGTTTGTTACTCGTAGCGTAGATACCCCTTCACTAGAAGAGTGGAGCGTGGGAGCGAGCAAATATCTTCGCAAGCGTTAAAATGAAATGTTCGCAATTTGAATATCGTTCTACCCTCCCACGGCGCGGGCGGCGTGAACGGCGCGCACGGGGTGGGTAGCAACACTTTGGCGGTCTTATAACGTAGACTTAAGCGAGATTTTACATACATAGGTGCCTATATACTTTCATAATTTTGTTTTTTTTAAGGCTCCGATGAAAAACAAGACCCATTGCATATAATAGAAGGGATAAACAAACAAACAAAACTACAAGGTTGGACAGTGGCCAGACCAGGATTGCCAGATAACTCAACATTATTTGCATCAAACTTTGCCCAAAAAGTAAAGTAGGTAAAGCGTTAAACCCTTAAAGAAATTGAAAACACTTTCCATAAATCCAATACTCCCGGCGGGATTAGAGCCCACGACTCCCGCTTAAACGATACTTCGAAAATTAATTTGGAATCATTCGCATATAATTCATTGAAACGTCTTTTAGCTAGAGCAGCCCTCTGAATGGCACCTATCAATATTTCACTTTCATACATAGCTCTTTGGAAAGATTTGATTGTTTGTTTCCATTGAATAGGCTCCAAAACTACTGGACCGATTTTGATGAAACTTGGTATGAGGATACATTGATTCGTTGGGAATATCATAAGTTACTTTTTATTACGATATTCCCACTAAATCGGGAGTTACGCGGGTCAAACCGCATATGCATAGTCATATGCGGTTTGACCCGCGTAACTCCCGAGTATTTCACATTCCTACTTATTACTAAAAAAATGACACTAACAATTTAAAACATTAAAAAACGAATAGGCTGTTACTAGTCAGGGACGCAGCTGCAGTAGAGACGTAATTTGGTTTTTGCTGTTCTGTACAAATATAAAGAATTAAACATCTACTTATTATAAAAAAGGTTGCTTTTAAGCAAGAAAAATCCCCCCCCCCTAATATGGTACCTAAGTACCTACTGCTTATTAATTACAAGAACTTTAATTTTACTAAAACTAAGAAATTATTCTCTATCGTTCTAATTTATGGACAGAATTATTTCTCACTTCAAGAAACCTGTGTATCCATTTGTGTATGAAAATCTATGAAAAAATGTAAAGTATGAACAAGGCGTGCCACTCGGAGAGGGCGACGACGAGGGTGTAAGCTCCAGCCATTGGTTACATTATAACAGTAACAGTTTGCGTCCCGCCCACAACGGCAACAGTTGCTTCTCTTCGAGCTACGTCATTGGCGGGATGGAGGGAGGAAAGTACTTCATTATGGATGTCGTCGCTACACTTTTTACTATATTAGATCTACTTAACTACATCGGAGAGTTTAGGTATTTGCTGAGTTCATGTGAAATGCATCCATGCAACGAGAAATTGAATTTATCTTGTTTTTTGGGTTCCGCACCCAAAGGCTAAAAACGGAACCCCTTTACTAAATACTTCAATGTCTGTCTGTCTGTATTAAAATCCTTCTAAGACTAGATTGGTATCTCATACCTACGTCGGTAGGCTTGGCACTTGAGTTTCTTCTCAACCTTTTTGAAAATTACCTATTTTTAAAATCCCTTAAAAAAATTGGGTGCAATTCAGAATGTTTCTAAGTAGGTAGATATTTATTGCAAAATGACGTTATCGTTCTAACGTCTTGATATTAAAAAACACCATATTTACATTACTAAATAGACATGAATGCTCAAAACCCGTTGTAGCAAAATGCCTAGATCTAAAAATCTTGTACCTAACACTCTAGTGTAGCAAATTGTCTAATTTAAAATCATTATAGAGTTACTAACCCTATAACATTTAAAGAGATAAGCCTATGTCTGTAAAAGTTACTAAAAGACAAAACAAAAGTAGACTTATCAAATGTTTATTAATACCTACCTATGGAAGTTTTAAAAGACATGGGCGATCAGTTATATCGTATGAAACTTAGGACTCGGAGATAAACCTAACATTAATATAAACGAGTAAATATCCCAAAAAACCCCACAGCTATGTTATAAAAAGTGCAGCAGTAAGCAAGTCATGACGTGTGTCTGGTGACGATGGCAGTGGCCGGCGTATATATCGACAGCATTTGTCAGATGTTGGCCACCAGCTACCGGCCACTAGCCGCCAGCCGGGCAGGCAGCCTAGCGAGGCAGTCACAAACGATGCCGCGTTTGTAACGACCACGCTAGTATGGATGAGACATAAATATTGCAGGACATTGCACACCGTACTATCTAGCTTCAAGCGTAGCAACTAGGCTTGTGTTGTGGTGGCCAGGCCAGATAATGGATATAATACTTTTTTGTAAATACTCCCAGCCAGGCAGCCCGTTTTGGCTAAAATGATGTTTTCGAAACTTTGTCACATGAAGAAAACAATCATTTTCGTTGCTGGTCAGGAAAGTTTTCTGAAAAAGTCATGATATTTCTATATTTTTATTAAACTTCAACAAATTCTAAGAGACTAAGAAGTTGGGCGCGAACGCTGCGTTCTAGCACAGGTTCTGGCGAGTGCAACGTAGGTACGACAATCGCGAAAACTAAAGCAGATTATAAAAGCCTTAGCTAGTTATCAATATTAGAAAGTACCTTCCTACCTATATCGTTATAATTGAACAACTAGTTTTCACCCGCGATTTCGTCCACATAGGGTTGATCGATTAAGTTTTCTTCGCGGAATGCTTCTACGCTATCTGTATGACAAATTTGAACCCAATCTGTCTACTGACTACTAAGTTATGCGTTGATTGTAAGTCAGACAGGATATTGAATTGTATATTATTGTAAGCCATCCTTATCCACACTAAGATCTCCCAACTTTAGCTGACCAACAAAAACCGTCAGTTTTCAAACTGGCCTCGACAACCAACATAAGTCGTACCTCCCTCCCTCCCGCGACCTCCCATCCCGACTGACCTCCTCTCTACACTCTATGTAGGTGTAGGTACCTACCCCTGCAAGTGAACTTGATTGAGAGCACGCGCGCGTCAGCTAGCCGATAGGTTTCGATAACCCTTTCATTGTACCTACAGAGCTAGGACTCTTTGTCGACCGATATCGTTCAATATGATGACAAAGTAGGTATATAGGTAGATACGTGTTATTATTTATAAGTAAGTTCATCAAACAGAAGAAATCCGTGCCATTTATTTTTATTCGAGTGTAAATTCACGCTTAAGTAGGTACCTACATCTATCTAATGCCACATTGGATTTAGTGGTAATAAGTTCACAAACATACTCTCGCGGGTAAAAAATTGTGAAACTGTTTGAAAAGTAATCTGTGGTATCCTTATATAATTAAGGTAACTTCAGTAACTCAGGAAAATTGAGGTACCACGAAGGAGCTAACACGATTTGCTATAAACTTTTCGCAAGCACATCAAATTACTGAGACCAAGGCAAAAATTACAGAAAAACAAATGAAAAAGGTAAACCGCATACCAAATAAGTCACAAATATCAATCTGCCGATTTAGGTAAGTACCGATGCAGTCTGCTGTCACCGTTTGATAGTCTGCCGTAGGGTTGAGAGGGTCGCCAGCTACCAGCCACCGGGCTGCCACCAGTCACCGCAGCGGGCCTCGTGCCGGACTTTATCGTTGTGGTTTTTTTGTTTATTGAAAGGTTTTGGACATTTGCATAGGTCATTTATTAGGTATAGGAGAAGACGAAAAATGCTAAGGTTTTTGTATAAGTAGATAGGTAATAATACCGAGGTCGTTCCATGTAGATGGTCCAATACCGAGGTCGTTCCATGTAGATGGTCCAACGAATTTGAGCGATGAAATATAATAATTTTCCATTACATAATCACAATGAAATCGTAATAGTAAAATATAAAATTCGAAGCTGTACATTGACTGATAATTTATATCAATGCACAGCTTAAACCAACGAAAGGATCGAACTAAAATTTGGCATAGGTAATACCTGTACAGATAGGTACGTAGTTTAATTATTATTTATAATGATCTGATTTTTTGAAATTCAACCCCTACCTACCTGGACGAATTAAAAGTCGTTCAGAATTCGGTAGCCAGGTGTAGGTAGGTACCTATAAACATAAGTAGTAGCGTAACTAAATACTTAATTACCGAAAGCCTGAATTTGGTCGACTTTTTTAAACTGTTTGTTTGTCAAATCCCGCCCAAGTTAAAATAATGGGTATTTTACTATTTCTGAATTGAGATAAGAAAACCACCTAATTTGTGCAATTTAACTCGAATACTAATACCTAATAAAAATTCTTATAAAACATTTTTTAACCTTTTAAAGAACGAAAACTAAACTAATTCAAATAACTGTTGGTTTACTGATTAAATACATAATAACTAATTTTACACATAAAATTAAAAGGTACCTACACAATTAGCGCAACGGAGATAAATACTCGTATTCCTCCTAATTGGAGGATTCGGAATATTCCAATTATCATTTTCTCTCGAAGTTTTCTTCTTGAAAACTACATTAATTTTACGTTAAAATTGATACAAGTAGCGACATCTAGCTTTGAGTAGCAGTACCTACGAAGTCGCAGCGGTGAATCTAAACGGGCAGGAATTCAGTTTAGTACGTAGTTCTACCACTTGAACACAGATGGCAGTAATTTAAATTTCCAAGTCTTGGTTACTCAATAAAAGCAGCAAACATAACCTTAGAATAGCGATGCCGATTCCATTTTCTTTTTTAATTTAGATTTAACATGAAGTTATGTGTCTCGATCCTGAGGCGGTTCTATGTCGTGTATTATCCATTACCCTACAAATATGAATTTGGTGGAGGATACCACGCCGAAGTGTAATTTTCCAAAATTAAAATAATTTTCAAAAAAAAATTGTCACCTCATCTCCGACACGCCACTGTACTCGAACGTCTTATCTTACGCTAACTCAACATAATTCTAACAAATGCCTAGATGTAGCTAATCCAGCCTCTTTTTGGAAGGTGAAGGCAAACACGTTCGTGTAAGAAAAGCCTCGGTCTGTCACCGTTCGCAATTGCAATGCCGGCTCTTATGTAAAATTGTATGCCAACAATAATAACCAACAACCTACCATCATCCTACCATATGAATGCAAATAAATGAAATAAAGCAGCTCCGTAGCTAATCAAACCTCTTTAGTTTTGTTAACAGAGGTTAGATTAGTTAATACCTATCCTCTTTCGTAAAGCTACCCTGTACGTATAATTTATGCTACCCTATGTATGCCCTCCCTACGTAGCTTTAAATAAAATCGGGTCTAAAGTATACTTACTACCTACATAATTATACTTAAACTCGCAAAACTGTCCCCGCGTGTTTTATTGAACCGACGATGTTGCTTCACAGTAGCGGTAGGTATAACTCTAGATAGGTAGGTAGGTACCTTGCTGCTATATGCTTGGGAACTATCGGCGTACATTTCTCACAACGAAACGGCCGTGTTTTTCTCCCATAAGTCAACTGTCCCACGAGCTACACGCCACGTTATCAGCTTCCACAAACGTGACCGGACTTACTTCACACAACAAACCGTTGCTTGTTTACAAACACTCCACAATTCCTTTGGTAACATTTCACCTAAACATCCTAAGTTACGCCAGCTCAGTCGGAATATGTTGTTGCAAGAGGAAGGTGCTTAGAAGAACACGAGAACGGAATTTGGAGGTAAGATTCACATCTTATGAAGTCATCTTTAGTGTACCTACCTATCCGCTAACGGCTAGTGGAAGCAGAGGTAGCTAGCGAAGTCTTTAAGTTCCTGTTGCAAGAATAACAGTGTAACTTGCCTAAAGGAGTAGATGTAACAGGACTTGGGGTGATTTTTCCTGGCAAGGCATTCAGCTTCGAGAACTTGTAGGTATCTAGGCGACGCTTCTAGAATCTTCTGTGCAATGATGCAAACCTAATGTCTGCCATTATACCTACTTACTTCGACCAGGCAATTCCTGACCTATTTTAACCATTGTTATAGTACATGACTAGGTATTGGATAAAAAACCAATGAGTTTCTTGTGACTTCTTCTCATTGGAGAAATACAGAAGAAGGATGTGTTCAAGACGTTCTCAAACTTCTTAATGCGATTTTTATGCAATAAAATGAAATTATAGTTTCACGTAATACCAGCGGCGATTGATTACTGGAGATTATGCCGCTCGTAGATATAGGTCAAACGAACTCTGAGCTACACTAGCAACCCTTAAAGCATGCCCAGCGAAAGCAGGAAGAGCTGCTGGACTGCTTTATGGAGGAGTAGGTACAGTTCATTAATAGTGATAGGTGTGATAGGTGGAAAGAGTCAATGGGGTATCTGCTCAGCAGTGAGACAATATGGTGAACGAGATACCCTCCACAAGTTAGTCAGCCAAGACACACCGCTCTTCTCAAGAATTGAATGTAAATTCATTCTTTTACAGCTGGCCATCGTGTTCGAGAAGCTGTGATTGATCTGCGGAATTAACGACACCAATGGCTACTCTGAGGAAATTAGTTAATTTGCAACTTGATAACTAAACTCCTACCTCGTAAGCCGTAAGACGGGGTTCTTAACAGCAAAGGTAAGAAATTAAAATAAAGGATCATCATTTTAAAACCTGTAACAACCATGTGTGATCCAAAGACCCAGCAATGTGTTCAAATGGAAATTTAAACCTGATTTCTCGTTTCAGAAAATGTCGCAAATATTGCACCACCTCGTCCTCATCATCTATCTCCAGACAATTCACGGCGTAATCATGAGGAACAACGCTCTCATGACCAAAATGGTGACGCAATTTCAAGACAAGGGTAACCAAAACCAGAACCAAAACCAAAACACTCAGAAAGGCAACGTGGTAGAGCTAATGCAAAAAGTCTTGTGCAAAAATTTCCCGACTATACCTTGCAAAATCATCATTAAGGATCCTACTTTAAGAAACTTAATAGAGAAGTCTATCCAACAGATTAAATATAAGAAAATGACTATAGATAAGACAACATCACCCCCAAACATTGCTTTAACTCTCTTCCCAGTTATCAACAGCGAAGACCTATCGAACTTTCTTCAAGAGAGCAACACGTTATACAAGGAAACCGATAACAAACCCCAAACAAAACAGAAACGGAACCAAAGACAAGACCCTTCAGATAAAAAGACGAAAAAGAAGAAGAAAAATAAAAACTCCGTTTTACACGGCCGAAAGAAGATCAGGAAATTCTACCCTCACAAGATAAAATACAAAGATAAGAGCATTAAGACCGACTTCGGAGATTATTCCGGCGAGAAGCTGTCCATGTCAGTTGAGTTACCAGAACCTTCAGGTGTCAAACGACGGCATTTCACGTACAGGAACCCTGATCCTCCAGTTTGGCGGATTGACTACATGAAGCATGGTGATCCACCTGGCCTCTACAACTACGAATCAGGTCTCAAAGGCAAGATGTTGAACGTTAAAACGGGACCCAATGTAATTGTAGACGACAATAATAATATGATGGAACATAGCGGTAGGAAAGATGTCCTACATCCAGATGTATATATAAAGAGGAACTATGTTAGGAAATCTACTGCAGATGCTGTACATCCGGAAAATTCGGAATAATTTCATTAAAGTTGTTTTTTTATGTAGTTTTAGTTATAATTGTAAACATAATTATCGCCTGAAATGAAAGAGTTTGGTTACCTATTCTTATTTTACCTACCGAGAGTCGTCTGCCAACAACATACATTTTAGAAACTTATGCATATTAGAATAAAATAGACAGACGCTTATTAGAAGATAATATTAGGTAACTTTGATCCCCTTTTGTTTCCACTTTGAGTTAGGAACAGAATTTAGGGTTCGGTTATAACACTTAAAAAGTGGACTAAAGCTGGGAACAAATTATCGGACGCGTCCGACAGCCGTGACCGACAGCCGCGACTGATTAGTGTGCACGGATGCTTCGGACGTTGTCAGCGGACTCTTCCGAGCGCCTTCCGCCACCAGTGCTGCCAGATTTTTCTACTTTTTTTGGTAGATTTACAAAGAGAACGATCAGTAGTCAGATAATTTAGTAGGTACTTTCAGTAAAAAATCGATTTGTAATTTAGTAGGAAATCTATATGTAATGTAGTATATTCGTCAAAAAATTCAGTATTTTAGACAATTCAGAAAATGATTTTCCAAAAAAATGAATATGGAACAGCGCTTGGTTAGATTCTGGTAGATTTTATTGCACGCACAGGCAAACTTCTGTCCTTCGGACGCGCGAACGCATCCCGCACCCTGTGCACACGTTACCATCCGCGGACGTCCGCGGACGTTTTCGGCTGATAGAAACATCCGGGTGGCCAGATCGCTGTAGGACGTCCGAACGCTCAAGGGCAGCCCAAGGTCACGTCCGCGACTTACGTCCGATAGTGTGCACAGTTACTTACATTTACATTACACAGATGCCTATAAGTCGCGGCTGACGGACGCGTCCGTAAGCCGCGTCCGATAATTTGTTCCCAGCTTAAGTAACTTAGCCTTAATTAAAATAATCATTATTTTGGCGTTTCTAACTTAACCCACTACCTGGTTAGGAATAGGTAAACCTTATTTAAGTACCACCTGTCTTGGTGTCTGTCATCAAAACTTGCAAGCGACAACTTCCTGAAAGCCAATTGAACTGTTTTTTAAGGAGATTAAGAACGCGTCCATTTCGCGCCTAGTTTTGCAAAAAATTAAAGTTATAGGTAGGTTATGTTACAATTTACGACGATTAAGTAACAAAATGAACGGATTTTTATTAAAATGTAAATGACACAAAAACTAATATAAATAACTAAGTAGTAGGTAAGTAATATAAATAACCTACCTACCTAATTCACACGCATCACAAACCACTATCTTTAACCATTAGGTACAGATAGGTAGATACTGAATGCGCGCAAAATTAATAAAAGTTTTCGTAAATTAGTTAGACATCGTAATAATAGTTACCTACGTCATTTTATAGTTTGCGGCGGGCAGGGCGATGCGACTCTAGAACATTAGTAGGTAGGTATCTATAGATTAAAAAAAAATGTGAGGCGTCACAGGACGCCTGGTAGATGTGAAACATCAACATTATATTGTAAAAGTAATATGCAGAAAAGAACAGATTGTGATAGAATCGCAGTCGATTGCGCATGGCGACGCGTCGCCACACCATAGGTACCTACACACTACTGCATATATACCATCATATAGCGTGGCGACGCGTGCGTGCCACGGCATGCGTCGCCACGCCAGATATCGGTTTTACGTGCGGCTATTAGTGAGCTCTAACGATCTGCATCGAAAAACAGCCATATGTCCATCATTTGCGGTTTCGACCCACTGTGCGTCGCCACGGCAGAAATCGGTTTTACGTGCGGCTATAGATGTTTCACATCAAAAAAAACAATTACTTAATATTTGAATTCCACGCGCTTCATGTACTCATGCCTCTTAATTTAAAATAACAAACAAGACCACTGTATTTATCTCTCTTTCGAGATAAAATTATCATATAAAACTCACAACAAGTCAGTTAACCGAGTAGACTCCGCCATGTCAAGACCGATCCTCTCATCGCACGTGCTAGATACATCGACTGGGAGCCCAGCTGCGGGCTTATTCGTCGAATTGTACAAGAAACGAGACAATAATTGGACACTATGGCACAACACGGCTACGAATAGCGACGGCAGAATACAGTTCCCTTTCTCGAAGGATTCTATGTTAGAAGGATGTTATAAACTCGTGTTTAGAGTTGAAGATTATTATAAGGAGAGTGGGAAGGATACGCTTTATCCTTATGTTGAGGTAAGTTGATCATATTTAACTTAAAAATAAATAAATTTTAAAACTGCCATATAGCGCCATCTAGTCTCAAACTAAGTAACCAATTCGATTCGCGATCATTTTGGATAAGTATTAAAATTATTAACTGGAGAATTAGATAGGTATACCTACGACCCACCTACCTACGTTGTTTCCTTGTGGTCATACTATTTTTTCCTATCAGTACAACGAGGATATGCATACAAATGTCCTCGTAGTCATCACTACATAGTATAAAACAAAGTCCCTTTAA
The DNA here is from genome assembly GCA_907269075.1 of Idaea aversata. Taxonomy (NCBI): domain Eukaryota; kingdom Metazoa; phylum Arthropoda; class Insecta; order Lepidoptera; family Geometridae; genus Idaea; species Idaea aversata. The sequence goes on from OU026106.1 coordinate 11,715,980, forward strand.
CCCTTTGTATGCTTAAATCTTTAAAACTACGCAACGGATTTTGATGCGGTTTTTTTAAATAGGTAAATAAAGTGATTCAAGAGGAAAGTTTATAGAATAAGAATTTTTATTGCATAAATTGTGTACAATGGATGGTAGGTAGTTTTAAAATTAAGTAACAACAATTTACCCATTGCGGGCATGCATTATGCATATTATACATGCATAATATAGCCGTGTGAAGCCGGGGCGGGTCGCTAGTACTTACTAAACATTTCTGCACCTCCTGTAGGGAAAACAAATAATTAACTAGGTACTACGGACATGTGAAGTGCTCCTGGTTTGGGTGTTGTATTATTTCTACCAAAAAGCATTCTATCAGTTGATTACAAGGCTAGTTGCTTAGTTCAGGGCAAGATGGCGCTGTGTGCAGTATCTTTGAAATACTTATCTAACAATGTCCTGTTCCAGATCGCGTTCAACACGAAGTCGGAGCAACACTACCACATCCCACTACTGTTGAGTCCTTACGGATACACCACATATAGGGGGAGCTAATGTACGGCTACCTACTTGCATCATATCTCGATAGTTGTGCGACCGGCTCGATACCTACCTACCTAGCTATACCTACTCAATTTGTGAATATAATTATAAAAAAAAAAAATTAAAAAATTATAAATATTTCAGGACATATTACACATCGCCATCCAGCCCCAAGCTAAGCAACTTAATGCTTGTGTTATGGGTGCCAGATAACGGATAAACTACTTATATACTTTTTTTTTGTAAATATATACATATTATACATATAGGAAACACCCAGAACCAGAAACAAGAATTTATGGTCAGCATAAATACTTGTTCCCGGCGGGAATCGAACCCGCAACCTTCTGCGTCGCAGTCGGGTGTTCGCCCGACGCGCCACAGAGGTCGTCAAAATATATCAACACTTATATACCTACAAGAGATTTTCTCGTTTGTTTGTAACTAATATACTTGACCGATTGATTCATTGGGAGTAACATAGGATTGTATCCCTATATTCCCACATGATCAGCTTACGGGGGTAAAACCGCGAGGCGCTGCTCGTAATATCCTATTTTCTAAAAAAAGTTATTATATTACTGCAAGAGATTCAATATTACAGTGTAATAGAGGGATTTTGTTTGAAGTATCTGCAGCAGAAGGAAGGACATTACTATTATTATGATGTTTACAACTCACACAAGTCTCTGAGGTCCTGCTTGACTTGAAGTTTAAAGTCAATCAACTCATGAATTTATTAGACAAATCACTACATAGTATAAAACAAAGTCGCTTTTTCTGTCCCTATTTCCCTTTGTATGCTTAAATCTTTAAAACTACGCAACGGATTTTGATGGGGTTTTTTTTAATAGATAGAGTGATTCAAGAGGAAGGTTTATATGTATAATACATGCATAATATAGCCGTGCGAAGCCGGGGCGGGTCGCTAGTATTAAATACTTAATCATTTTAGAACTTTACGTTGGGTCTGCAATTATGTTACCGACTGTACAGTTGGAATAATAATATTTAAATTCTCTCAATAACACTGTGGTATTTATATCTCTTTGAATAAGATCTTTTCAGATAGAAAGGTAACTTTCTTTAGTTATCTCTTAATTCTAAACTAGTTAGGTAAGTACCTATGTTAAAATGAAACAAAATAATATAGAATTTTTAGAAAAAATGTAATAAGTAACTAAATCAGAATCTTATCTAACGAAGACGTAGATAGGTATAATGAACTAACTATGACTAATTCATGTTTACAGTTAAAGTAGGTCTATGAATTCATTAATTTTTAACAGCTATTTACAATATCTTATCTAGAAACGTCAAAACTGGAAGTTAATATATTAATTGGACTTAGTTATAGAGAATTCAGTCAAGTTACAATAAATAGAAACAGAGATCAACCTCTAAATATTTTTGTCGAAAGGAGAGTGCCCATTTTCGTAGGTGATCTAGGCCAATATGGTTATTTATACCAACACTGTTTTACTAGACCTACGTTGAGCAATTTTGCCCGCGTTAGTCCCGATCCTGTAGGAAAATCGGGACAAATAGTACCCCCCGAACACATTTTCGTTAAGCAGCCGCAACAATTTATCCTTAGTGAATTTTGCTGTGAACTTTATGTATACCACGACTTCCCCAGATAATATCGTTTTTTTTTATTTGGATCATTGCAGACCTTTTGTTCTTTCTTCCTTTTTTATAACGTTGGTAATTAAAAAACTAGTCAAGTGGGAACTTGACTTGGTTCTGCATAACAATGTCCAATTATACCATTTAATCGCCGCACTTAGAAACGTTTCTCAATGACAGTTTAGTTCGGGAATGCTTTGTCTTGCTCTTGCGAGTGACAATCAAGTCTTATGAGCAAAAATATGACAAAGCTTTGTTTCAAATGAAGATTCACTAAGGAAAGTTTCTAAGTACCTACGGCTGTTAGTATGCAAACATAATAAATGCAACTCTTAATTTATTTGTTCTCGATGAATGAAATCCGTTTATTAATCTAAGTAGGTAATACATTTTATTATTTTCTTTTTCCTCAATTTTTTTGTAGAATTTATGATGCTAATCTAATATTCAATAATTAAGTTTGTTCCTACTAGGCCTACTAAGTTGTCCTACAGGAACTAGTAGAACTATCGGGTCGCTTTAATCTCACTTGTTTCTATCACATTTTGTCGGATGAAAAACTATTCTGGACCCCGCCGCCGTGGAACAATATTAAATCTAATATTTATTGAATTACATTACAAACGAATTGACTTTAATCAGAAATTGGTGAATAAATAACTACTATTTAAAACAACGATTAGCAAAAAATGCTGCCAATGTATAATGCTGCCGTAAAAATCAGCGTATTATAGCTAACTAATTTAAAAAGAACGGGGTTTGATTTTGTCTTAAAGTCCAAATATACATAATTTTGGACAAAACTTTGTAATAGAGGCTACAAACAATTTTTAAGAGTAACTAATTTAAAAGTGCTTATTAGTAATTTTAATTATTGCTAAATATATGTATGTATGAGTATAAAACATGTATTTTGGCACGAGGACCGCGTCCGGGGCGTAGACTCTGCAATAGATAGTCACATTTATCAATAACAGTTCAATAACTCACAGCCACTGTTTCACTGTACACAATCAGTTTATCAAAGTTCACCAGTAATTTTTTTATATTGTCCCAATTTCTTCAGTCTTCCGGGATACTGCAGTTCGAGTTTTTGCATTTGGACTAAAATAAATTGTACCTTACTTTACGGGTTATGGTAAAAACTCACTAACCCTCTTGTAAAAGCCTTCATAACAAATTTTAACAGGAAGTATTAGTCATTTTTTACTGGAATTGGACATTTTTGCAAGTCAATTTATCGTTTTTTATTAGATCCAAGGTAGGTACAATTACTTCTAGTCTAAAATTTAGTCTAGCATAAACTCAGAAGAAAAATAAGGTACTTAGTAAACCCGAACTGAAATTCACTGAAATGCTGTAAAAAAGCGGTACCAACAGAAATTCTAAAAATAGGCCAACAGTGAGTGATGTCCTTTAACCACAATATTGGTGTGAGTCAATTTTATACTTATACCTGTTTGACCTGTTGAGAAAAAATATTAGAAAAATGTGTGTGTGGTTTTTATTTTATTTATACTTACCACTTTGGAAAGTAGGATGTTTGTAGGCGGTGTCGTTTCGTCAGTGCACCTCGGCGACATCTATCGTAGTGAAACCAGAATCAAAACATTAGAAAATGTTCGGGGTAGCAACCTTGGCTATCATCGTCTTCATTTGGTCCATTATTGTGCACCTTGGCATATTTTTGCTAGGAAATTCGATATAATTTCCCGCCGAGACGAATCTTTTTTTATTAGATTTGGCAATCTTTTTGGTGAATAAAAATTTAAAAACAAATCAAACTCTTTAACTTGATTACCTTTAGTTTTCACTAAATAAATCCTATATAAAAATAGAAAGAACATTGCTAAATCGAAATAAACCATATATAAATATAATAAGCCATAATAATCCACCTCCTTTCAACTATCATGGCTGCTACTAAACTGACTTTCATGTTAAGTATTTCATAAAAATCATGTAAGTAAACCATAATTCAGATCTTTTTATACCAACTAAAAATATTTAAAACATATTCTTGACAACAATCAATAGAATATAATACCTGTAACCTCCTGAATCTGCAAATAAAACAATTAGTAACAAAATAACAACAGAACCCACCTCTACTTTCCATCTTCTTGTCCGACGACTTCTTTGTACCGAGCGATCATAAGTTTCTTCACAGTGTCTCTGTAAGTCTCCCCAGGGGTTGGTGTGTAAATGCCTCGTTTCTGACCGAGTCCGGCTAAACTCGGCCTCTGTTCCGCCTCTATTGGTGCTATTCGGCCTTGCTCAGACTTTCCGAGGCCCCGGCCTTCGGACCAGCCCATTTTCTGCAACATTTTGCCACCGATGGTATCGACAACAGAAGGAGGTGGATGTGGCATCAACACAGGAACTTCAGGCATCTCATACCGTTTTCTAACAATAGGAGTTTCATCTTCTCCAAACTTCATTCTTCGTTCGGCAGCTCGATCTCTATACCCATTAGTTTGAGGTAATAAGTCATTCTTTTTCTGAAACTCGGCCAAGTTCTGTTTATGTAAATCTGACATTGTCTTATGCTTGTTCAGAACATCAATAGAAGGGAACTTTCTCTTGCAAAGTAGGCAGGTTAGCTTAGACCAATCGATGATGCCTTCATCAATGTCAAATGTTGGAGTAGTATCTGTGATTTTTTTGACAAGAAATTCTTCGTTTAGAGGTGGTGGTGATATTTCCCGGACATGAGTGACAGATGGGCCAGCACTCAGTACTGTGAAACCAATATCAACTGTGCCTTTGCTCGCTGCTGTGTCTAACACTTGCTCCATAACAATATTGCTTTTAGCGTTTTCTTTCTTTTGATTGAGTGTTCGAGCCCATCGCTCCATATCTTTAGCTATTTTCTTTGCAACTTTGACTTTGTCATCTTTATCTTTCTTTTTCTTTTCTTCGGGAAGTTTTGGAGTTTCAACTTCAGGTGTCGTTGGAGTTTCAGTTGTCTTAGTTTGTGGAGCAAGTATGTACGTGTTGGTAGTACCATCCCAGTACATGTATTGATTTATTTGATTGTTGTAGAAGTATTGTGTGTTGCCATCGTAGTATAAACCTGTGGCTGGATCGTAGTAGTAACCAGAACTCTCATCGTACATGAATGTTCTTACATCTGGAGCTGTGTAAACTGTTTTGCCGTCTCCAGTTGGTAGTTTTGAAGGTGGAGTTACATTCGTTGTAAATGTAGGAGTAGTGACTGGAGTCCAAGAGTTACGAGCTTGTGCCGAAGCTATAGCTGACTGAGCAACTGCAGCCGCTGCATTCACTCTATCAGCTTCTGATAATGAACTGTTTTGTGCTGCGTTATTATAGTTAGTCATTTGAGAATAAAACGTCGGGTAATCTGAAGGTTTTGGAGGTTTCTTAGGTCCATTGTTGAAACTAATCAAAACATTACGTCCGTCTATTTCTAAAGGTGGATGTAAGTTAAGTAATTCACTATGAGCTGCCGTTGAATCAGCTATGGAATTGAAATTAATATAGGCTAGACATTTGGATGCTCCGGTTAAGGCTTCTCTACCTATAGTGATCCCAGCGATAGAATCTAGAACAGCTTTAGAGCAACGTTCTTTGATAGCTTCGAGGATTTTTTCTTCAGTAGTGAGTGCATCGAGCCTGCGGAAACGAAGGCTTTTAGTTATGCCCGAGGATTCACACAATTGACGGTCCATGTCACCTCCGAACACGATGCCTTCTGATCGTTTACCATCGCAGTTCCTTCTGTAGCATATCTGACGTCGTTTAAAGTTGTAGAGGCCACATTTACAGAACCAATCCCCCGGGGATGCGTTAGCTTGGTCGTCGTGCTTGTCCCGGTCGTAATCTCTGTCGCGGGGGGATCGAGACCGGGATCTGTCTCTCGGGCTGCGGGAGGTACGAGACGGGGTCCGGGAGCGGGATCTCGCGCTTATCATGGGCGGGGACGGGGGTTGTGGGATGTCTTCGTCGCGGGAGTCACGGCGACGGCGGCGGCGCTCCCGGCGCGGGGACCCGGGGCTCGGGGACCGCCGCCAGCGCTCGCGGTCACGGATATCGCGATCACGATCACGATCGCGGTCACGTAGCTCACGCTCGCGATCGCGGTCTTCCCATCGCGATCGTTCGTCACGACGCCACGACATTTTGCCTGGAACATCCCGACACTATGAAAACTCTACTTACAAGCTCTCCTGTTCCTCCCTTTGCCGTGTGATGGTTGGTACTCTTGGTACGTCGATAGACACGCCTCGATGCCAATGAACCTTTGTTCGGGTTTCAATATACCTTTCACCGCTTCCATTTCTTTACCTGATGGACTCACTGCCTCGTAAACGACTGAAGAACGATTATTAAACGATATTCTAGCGTATTACACACGCATTTAAAAAGAAGTAACGTTTTATGTGAGCAAAATTAATTAAAAATGTAAGTAATTACGCAGTCACAAGCAAGGCTACGCCATATTTTTTCGATTTTAGGGTTACCAGCATAATATATTACTACATCAGTACTAATATACCAGAGAGTTACCAGACTTGTTTCACTTGTTTGTTCCTATTAATAATACTACTACAATTCGAATTACTTCTTAAGTTTTCGAATTAGTTTAGCACGTTCAATATTTATACAAAAAATCTTCTATTTATTTTGTAGTGAATTTTACATAGACGAAGCCACGTATAACATAGCATTGACTTTTCCATCAAATAATCTATTCAGAGCACTGGTAGTGCCTGGGGCATGCTTTTAGTTTAGTAGACCATATCTAGATATATGTAATTTATAATACGTACCTACGTAAAAAGTAAATAAGTGTAAAATCCGGTAACACTGGGTGTCTATGTAGTTTCCATTTTATAACTAGATGTCGCTAGGAGTATCTCTTTATTAAGATTTTAACCAACTTCAAAAATAGATGGATCGCTTTGATTTCGGTAAGTACCAACTTCTGTGAAAATAAAACAATAAGTACTTAATAAAAAACCAATTACATTATGGAAGCATTTAATCTTCATTTTATTTTTATTTTACACAGTCATGATGATTAGAATAGGCGATAAAAATAAGTTCATTTATCGACCTATACAAGCTTCGAGCATTTTTCACAAGAAAAATTTTATTGGAAGTATGTAGATAAGTACTTAGGTAGGTAACTATTTTCTAAGCAACACATGCAACAAACCTTTTTAGTATTAGGTACATTGATTTATTTCAATACAATAATAATAATTCAGGCTCAATTTTTAACTCCCATTTTAGATTCGAAACAGTAAACCTAACTAATGACTATAATAGCCCTAGATCCTGTTTTAAGTGCAATATTCCTCCTGCGCCATTGATCCCCTTCCACTTATCCTACTTTATGTTTGAGCAGTTGTTGATTAAGCGTCTGTATCTCTCTACTGATGTTGTCCCTTGCGGGTTGTTCTAACGGCTCGAACTCCGGCGTGTGGTACAATCTTGGTATCCGGGTCAGTTGGTTCAGGACCTGAAAAATACGTTGTTATGAATATTGGTAGGTAAGCCAAGGGGAGGTAGTATTAGCCAATAGCTTGGAACGGAACAGCATTGCTAGGCAATCATGAATTAAAAAGAAAGGAAACTGCATGTACCTAGCAGAGATGCGAATGCTAAGATGGATGTGTGGTGTAACAAGAATTAGTAATAGGATTAAAACGAGTGCCTACGTAGGTGCCTACGGAAGTATGAATGTAGCGGCCATGCCTGACAAGTTGAAGCGTAGTTAGACCAGGCTGGCGTGATTCGGTCACGCACGTCATACGGATATATGATGCTCATGTCACGAGAACAGTACAGGACTTGGAAGTAAAAAGTCCTAAAGCCAAAGAGTGGTTGAAGAAGAGGTAAAGGGATTGCGTTAGGGAGGATATAGAGGAAAGGGGAGTGAACGCGGACTTAACTTGGGGAATAGAGTGAAGTGAACAAGGACGACTTGTTGTGCCGAAACAGGAAGGCTTGGACCAGCGACGACAGCATCATTGGTCTCGTGAAGTGTACAAACCTTGATCCTCAACTCCGCATAGGTCCTCTCACTCATACTGCTGTACTCGTTCCTGACGAGCGTCGCGTGTCGGTCGTACGTCTCGCTCGCACCCGCCAGCACTGCCAGTTCCGAGTCGTTGAACAGCTGCAGGTCGCGGCGTGGAGCCGGGCCGGGGGGAGAGGGGGATGCGGGGGGAGAGTTAGCGGTGCACGGGGTCTCGTCTTCTGTCAGCAGGGCTATGATGTACGATGTCAGGTCGCGCTGGAACATTGGAAACAATAAAGCGTTTCTCATTATTAAGCATGTAGCACCAAGGTCTCTCTAAGAAGTAAGAATCTAGTATTTGATTGATACCTTCACATTGTTGTGGCACGCTCAGTAGGTTTTCATTAAGGTATCTACTATCAATGCCATATTTTCATGGAACCAACATAAATATTATCTAGCAAGAAAAAACAAAGAAAACCTTTTGACTGATTCATGTCACAGCTTTGGTAAATAAATTCAACAGTTTTCTTCAGTGATGGCGTCTTGCATTAATGTTTTATTTAAGACTAAACTCACACATTGTTTATGTGTTTTCAAGACATCTGCCAGCAGCTTCACGGAGACATCTTGTGGCGTGTGTCGGAGAACGAGCGCTAGTTTGTATGCTGCTGGTTGGGTCACGTCTTGCATTCCTTTTGACAGAAGCTCCTGCCATACTCCCGTCTGGAATGCATTGAAAATTATTAAACGTGGCAAAATTTGGCAACATAGTTAAGTCAAGGAAATCGCAAAAATACATAGAAACGTAGAAACCGAAAGTGAATGTTTTGGAGAAAATGGAGTCCAAAGGCTTTAGTTAGATTCTAATACTTATATCCCTGTGTGACCTATGAGGAACTCCTCAGAAAGTGCAGCACTGGCTCTCTAGCCATTTTTTTTGGTATGGCATCTCTATGCTATACCAAAAAATCTGAACACCAGCTCGACTCTGCTGGATAACCTGGAGATATATCATTCTAACCTGATAAGCTACACAATTCCTTAGTGAGTGCCAGATGTCGTCTCCAGATGAAACTGTAGCCAGCTGTCTCCAGGCGCTAGTCGCTGCAGTTGCCGGGACCGATAGCTCCTCGCATGACGACAGCCAGGTCGACTCCGCTAGACAACCTGGAGATTGATAAAATGTAGGTAGGTGTAGGAAACTGGGGTCAAAGAGACTACCCCCATTCCACTAGGATCCACCGATTGAATCCACCGCTAACCACAGATAGCACTCTGGAGTTCACAATGATCCAAGTTTGATCTTTATTTGGGTACCTACCTCCAGCTTCAGATGACGTCATCTTTTCACCTTCAGTCCCCTGGTGAAAATGATTTTATTTCTGAAAGAAATAACAACGGGGTTGAAATTCGTGCACCAGGATTGGTATTTTAATTGTCTTCAAAACAGGAGAGCCTCCTCAATTAGTTGAGAAACAGTTTTATTTTATCCCTTTGTAAGTAGCACTGTTTCTTGGAAATGTAGCTTTAAAAAAGTAAAAAATATTTACCTATTTTAAAGCTAACTTCCTTCTTGCACTGTTATCACATGAGTCTCAATTGAAGGGTCGTGGTGACTAACCCCCTTTATTATTTAGTCTTTCATTGTGGAACGAGAAACGGGGCGAGTTTCCACTTTCTACAGAACTGACATGGCGATCGGGGTTGTCTAGTGATGTGACGGATGGATTATTATCGACATCGACAATTTTATGGTAGTTTAGAAAAATAAATAGGTAGGTACACATACCTACTTTCTTAAAACATTTCTCCTCATGTCGAGTAGTCAAAATTAGTTTCTAAGCTAAGAAAATTAGCTATTTCCTTTGATTTGCTGATACTATGTTTGTTTGCAAAAATGGATCTCTATCAGCAAGACTATCGATTGGCATAAAAATATAGCATGATTATTTTTTTGCAAAATCAACAGGCTAGGGTAATGAATTTTTCAAAAATCGAATGTTGCAGTTTTAGTTTTTGTCAAAATCGGGCACCCAACTCCTTTCAGCATTTTTCGCTAACTCGTATTGTTTAGGATATAGCCCTGACGGCCCAAATAAAAAAATTCATCCTGTAAGTATATTGTTGTCCAACATTCCTCGAGTCAAAAGTTTTAGGACAACAAGAAGAATTATAATTACGTGGGTAATTGGATATGCGTAGTAGGTACCTACTGGTGGTAATAAGGCCTGTCATATTTTATTCTTATGCCCACCAAATTCAGGGGTGAGTCAGTTATTTAATAGGGAGTGTGTGTTGGTGGTCCAACTATTCTGTCCAACTAATTTAATCCGACCCCTAGTTAAATTCGGGAGTGTGGAAGGTACACCTATCGATACCAGCATCATCCCCATCCCTATATCCTGACGCATGCGCTAATATACTAAGACCCCTCCGAATTACATGGTACCTTTAACGACTCACTCTGGACCATATAATCTGCCTGAAATAGAGTTCAATTTCGTTTAACTAATATTTTTTATTAAAATCGATTCAACGAATTTGGATCTTTAGTACGTTAATTGAAGGTGGTATTTTGAACTGAAGAGAAACCTTCGACTATTAATGAGTCATTTTTGCTGAATATGTAAAGAATTTGCCTCTGAAGTTAAATTTTAGATTCTAATCAGTGAAGTATATAGGCCCATACGACCTGTATGGGCCTATATACTTCACTGATTAGAATCTAAAATATGTGAATAGTTTTCTAAACATTAGAAAATAGTTTTGCTTGACTTTTATGACCGCCTATCCAACAAACTTACGTAATTTGTTTACACAGGTAGAGGTACCTGTACACACTATTCCACTCTAATCCACTGAACAAATCCATTGATAGATTTTCAATTGATTGATGCCAAGTCTGGTATTAAAGAAAATATAAAAAAGTTTTCTAAAGCAGCAGGAGAGGTCTTCAAAAATATTAATATTACAATGAATATTTAAAAATACTCATGTAGCGCTCAGGAAGATGGATGATTCATATTATGTTAGTTAGGTAAGTTAAGGTTTTTGTGGTTTAGAACCAAGCTTTAAACGGTAAACAAAAGCAAAGTTGGTAGCTAAGTAGGTACTTAGAATTATTATTTTAAATAAGACCTTCTTAATAAAAACAATAAAACAGGCCTAATAAAAATGAAAACCATAATTATCTTCAAACATATCAATATATTCCAACTAATACTGTATGGGATATATTTGATCCCACAGTTTAAACCGATCTTCATTCAACTTATAGTTCACTGAGAAACGTTCATTCAGTTTCAAATATTCCCTTCTATCGGGCGTCATGGCGGGCCACGAGAGATATGACAGCTCGGGGGTGTCATCTGAGGGGTGCGGGTTCGGATCTCTGGAACAAACAGTTAGGTTAGTTAGACAAAGGATGATGCCAATAGTGGTACCCACCTCCAATAACGATGTGTATTACGTCATTGGATAGCTCTTTTCAACTAGAATAGAAGTTATTATGGCGACTATTTCGAAATATTAGTCCGTTCAGAGTTATACTAACTTTTATTGAGCCATATTAACAATGGTGAGACGATGTCTAATTACCATTTCATTCATATACTAGCTGTTGCCCGCGACTTTGTACGCGTGGTAGTTTTGTTTTACACACTAAAAGCTTCATCTTGAATCACTCTATCTATAAAAAAAACTGCATCAAAATCTGTCAAATAGTTTTAAAGATACTCAGCATACAAAGAAACAGACGAACAGCGAGAAACGACTTTGTTTTATACTTACTATGAAGTAATAGTGATGATAATAATATAAACAAATAAATAAATAATAATAAAAAAAATATTTTAAGACATTGCACACAACAACTTCTCGCCCCAAGTTAAGTAACTAGGCTTGTGCTATGCTGGCCAGATAACAGGTAGAAAAGTTAAGTTGATACTTTTCTTTTGCAAAAACTTAATATTTTCTACCTAAACCAGAAACAACGACTCGTCTGTCTCGTCTGTCTCGTCGATTGTCTTTTAATTTCGATCGTCTTTTATTTTAATTTTGATCGTCTCTTTGATTACATTTAGATCGTCTTTTGATTTTATTTCGTTCGTCTTTTGTTTCCATTTCGATCGTCTTTTCTTTTCATTTCGATCTTCTTTTGGTTTCCTTTCGATTGTCTTTTGTTTCAATTTCGATCGTCTTTTATTTTCATTTCGATCGTCTTTTGTTTTCAATTCGATCACCCTTCCTTTTAGTTGTGATCGTCTCATTGATTTCATTTCGATCGTCTTTTATTTTCATTTCGATCGTCTCTTTTATTTTCATTTCGATCGTCTTTTATTTTCAATTCGATCACCCTTCCGTTGTGATCTTCTCTTTGATTACATTTAGATCGTCTTTTGATTTTATTTCGTTCGTCTTTCGTTTCCATTTCGATCGTCTTTTCTTTCCATTTCGATCTTCTTTTTATATTGTTTCGATCGTCTTTTGATTTTATTTCGATCTTCTTTTCTTTCCGTTTCGATCTTCTTTTAGTTTTTTTTCGATTGCCATTTGTTTCGATTTCGATCGTCCTTTATTTTCATTTCGATCGTCTTTTGTTTTCAATTCGATCACCCTTCCTTTTAGTTGTGATCGTCTCATTGATTTCATTTCGATCGTCTTTTATTTACATTTAGATCGTCTTTTGATTTTATTTCGTTCGTCTTTTGTTTCCATTTCGATCGTCTTTTCTTTCCATTTCGATCTTCTTTTGGTTTCCTTTCGATTGTCTTTTGTTTCAATTTCGATCGTCTTTTATTTTCATTTCGATCGTCTTTTGTTTTCAATTCGATCACCCTTCCTTTTAGTTGTGATCGTCTCATTGATTTCATTTCGATCGTCTTTTATATTCATTTCGATCGTCTTTTGATATTGTTTCGATCGTCTCTTTTATTTTCATTTCGATCGTCTTTTGATATTGTTTCGATCGTCTCTTTTATTTTCATTTCGATCGTCTTTTGATTTTATTTCGTTCGTCTTTTGTTTCCATTTCGATCGTCTTTTCTTTCCATTTCGATCTTCTTTTTATATTGTTTCGATCGTCTTTTGATTTTATTTCGATCTTCTTTTCTTTCCGTTTCGATCTTCTTTTAGTTTTTTTTCGATTGCCATTTGTTTCGATTTCGATCGTCTTTTATTTTCATTTCGATCGTCTTTTGATATTGTTTCGATCGTCTCTTTTATTTTCATTTCGATCGTCTTTTATTTTCAATTCGATCACCCTTCCGTTGTGATCTTCTCTTTGATTACATTTAGATCGTCTTTTGATTTTATTTCGTTCGTCTTTTGTTTCCATTTCGATCGTCTTTTCTTTCCATTTCGATCTTCTTTTTATATTGTTTCGATCGTCTTTTGATTTTATTTCGATCTTCTTTTCTTTCCGTTTCGATCTTCTTTTAGTTTTTTTTCGATTGCCATTTGTTTCGATTTCGATCGTCTTTTATTTTCATTTCGATCGTCTTTTGTTTTCAATTCGATCACCCTTCCTTTTAGTTGTGATCGTCTCTTTGATTTAATTTCGATCGTCTTTTATTTTCATTTCGATCGTCTTTTGATATTGTTTCGATCGTCTTTTGATTTTATTTCGATCTTCTTTTCTTTCCGTTTCGATCTTCTTTTAGTTTTTTTTCGATTGCCATTTGTTTCGATTTCGATCGTCTTCTGTTTTCATTCAGATCGTTTTTTTCAATCATTCTTCCTTTTCGTTGTGATCGTGTTTCGATTTCATTTCGATCGTCTTTTGATTTCATTTCGATCGTCTTTCGATTTTATTTCGATCATCCTTCCTTTCCGTTGTGATTGTCTTTCGATTTCATGTCGATCGTCTTTTGTTTCTGTTTCGATCGCTTTTTGTTTTCCTTTTTGATTTTCGATCATCCTTCCTTTGCGTTGTGATCGTCTTTTGATTTTATTCCGATTTTCATTTGATTCCATTTCGATTTCAATTCGATCGTCTTTTGTTTCTGTTTCGATCGTTTTTTGTTTCGTGCTTTGATCATCGTTTGTTTTTATTTCGATCGCCTTTTGTTTCTAGAAATCTTAAATCAAATTAGGGACAAGCGGGGTGGGGAAAGACCACTAAAAATCGATTTCACCCATCAAACAATGCATTTATTGGCCTGGTTAGTGTAACTTGAGATTGATGTCTATCTTTTGAGGGCGGGATGTGGTATTCATAGCCACTAAGTTCTTTTAAAAAATGTTTTTTTTTATGATTTTATGACGTCATTAAGTTTTATTTCATTTTTTTTTAAATAGTCGTCTACTTTGACAAAAATCGATAAATAGTCAAACATGAACGCACGAGATGTATGTTGATGATTTACTATTGATTTTTGAAACTTGGCAGTTATATTATTTCGATCGGACTAAAAATCAAGAAAAGTCAATAGTCAAATATTAACCTTCATTATATTACCTTTCTAATGACATATCATTTAATCTTATTGGAGCGGGTACCAGAGTTCATACATTTACTGGCATCATCCTTTAGACCAGTGGACTCTAATCCATCGCTTTAAAGAAATAGATTGGAACAAAGATTATAAACAAATTCTTAAATGGATTTGTTCGCTGGATTAGAGTGGAATAGTGTGACATAACATAACTCTTAAATGATTCAATATATTTTCATGCTACATAGCTAAGTAGACTCTATGAAGATACATCTTGATTATCTACAGCTGGCACAAATATGAACTCACCCGAACCTAGCGAAGTTGTACCAAATGGCAGTCATCTTGTCGACCATCTTGGAGTCCTCGCTGTCACTGACCGGTATCATCGGGAAGCGGTACGTCAGTGACAGTAGATACAGCAGGTCATCTTGATGTGCTACACCTGGAACACATTCATATTCCAGGATACAGTGCCATCTAGCTTCAAGCTTAGCAATGCAATGCAAAGCAATACCGTGAAAAAACATAGCTTTGCTTTGCTAACTAGTACTATTTAACCATTTTTCTCGGTTTAATTAGTTATTTTTTCTTTTGATTCTCACCAGCTGGTTTCTTAGTGATCGGATCTTCGTAGAAGCTCCTGTTACCAATGTAGTCGAACTCGTAGTACCATACGGGGTGCTTCGAATGACGGGACAGTAGTGTCGCTAATCTGATGACCAAACAATTTGATAATAATATTTGTAGGTATTTCTAGTATCATAGTGGAAGCTGGAGCGTCCTGGATAGCATGGATTTAAGCTGCTAACCCTGTATGTATAATTTATTTAGATTCAATGTAATGGCCAATATTATTTGTGCAAGCTACACATCGCGGTTTGACCCACATAAGTCCCGATCTTGTGGGAATATCGGAGTAAAAATTGTCCTATGTCCCTCTCCATACTATGAAGTTACTATGTTCAAAGTGTCATCCAAATTGGATAAACCGTTTAATCATAAAGCAAGCAGACTCTAAGTTATAAATAACTTAGGATCTCTCCAAAGATACCTGTGTACAGGAAAAGCAGTGATAGCATCTCCATAGAGCTTCCCGAGCCCGTACGCTGTGACGTCATCATTAGCCAACTCTCTCTCCCCGAGGTAAGCATGACGCAGCGCGCGGACTTGACTCGTGGCGTTGTCTCGGGGTAGGATGAACGAGATCGGAGCAATGCGGTCCCATTCGCGGTCCATTGTTGTACGTAGGCTCTCGTTCGTTAAGATAGCTGAAGGAAACGGACATGTTCTTTGTAGAGGGATTCAGTTGTAGTTATTACTGGAAGGAGATTCTATTAAACAGACAAGTATGGGTACCTACACCAAGATCCCCAAGGGAATCGGTCTAGAGAAAACGTCCTTGACAAAATACAACCTTTACGAAAAAATACTTTGACCAAACACACACTTGTTCAACCGAAATTAACCCGGAAAGCACCCACCCCAACCCTGTTGAAGGCACCCAGTTTCTAAGCGCATGTTCAGGAGGTTTACACATTCCTCAGTATGCTTATTGCCTTTATCCACTAGAGAGCTTTAGAAGCTTCTTGACACCATCCTGGCCAAGGAACTTCTATAGGGTTCACAATGGTGATTTGTGTAACAAATTATTAAATGTGATCTTACCAAACGCTTTCCAATAGAACTCATCCCTGGACTGGCTGATGATGCAAGGCACGGAGTTCAGTGGTCCTGCTCGTATCGCGTCTATAGGCTCTTCAGGCGTAAACCGTTCCTGACCGAAGTCCAGTTCTACTGTTGTTCGCCATAACGTCTGCGGGTCGTTTGCAAATTCCTGGAAAAGAGACGAAGAAATTTTCAAAAAATATCAAATTAAAGGAAATAATATGTTTTAGTAAACTTATCTCGTCCCACTACTGGCAAAAGTCAACTTCAGACACTTCCAAGAAAATCCCGGAAAGGAGCATGATGATCTAGAGGGCAGGCCCAGGACCGAGATGCTGGGAAGGAGTGTAAACCAGCTATGACTATTCGCTTGAAGCAGCAAAGAAATAGGGCTCAACGGCACCTCGCGAGTTCTCATTTAGATACAATATGCTTTTTCAGCTTGATTTTGAACTCTCTGCATTATCGCATCGTGGACATTTAAGATCGAAGGTATTAACTCACTTTAAATGCACTAATATCCCTCAGTTCCTCCCAAGATTTCGTTTTGAGACAGTCGTATATTGCATGTGGACTGTCTGTGGTACAGTTGAGCGAGCGCGCCTGCTTCACGCCCAGGTCGAGGCGATCAGTCGGACTTGGTACCTTCGATGTCGGTGAGCCGCTGATGGCTATAGCACGGTGGAATAGACCTACAAACCAAACAAAGCTCTCACGTTTACCACCTGTCAAGGTATTCGCAAACTTCACACCACGTAAATAACCTAAGGAGACTGTGAAAAATTCGCGAATGATTAGAATCCACTGGGTAATCTGACCTGTCGACATGGGCGATATTAGATGTCCCACGACACTGAGTGAGCCAGCACTGCAACCCGTGATGGTGACCAGGTTAGGATCTCCGCCAAACGACGCAATGTTCCTCTGTATCCATTTCAGAGCAACTACTTGGTCTTTGAAGCCGTTGTTACCGGGAGCCTCTTCCGTGCCAAGAGCGAGGAACCCTGGTGAATTAATAAGAAAGTTATAATAAATGTGTGAGCCGATATGGGCAGAGTATGTGACTGGGTGTGGACCGGATGTGGGCCGGTGCCAAAACGGTTTTATTGGTTGAGAGCGTTAGCAAACTATGTATATTTCATGCATGATAATTATAAAAACTGTGACGATATTTATTGATAGCGATAGCATCAGGTACTTTACAATGACATAATCAAGAAAAGGCATAGTTTTTGGTGTACTAGTCTTACCAAGAACACCGAGCCTGTAGTTAAATGTGACAAACACGAGATCTCTATCGAGGAGGTAGTGCGGTCCGGCAGCGACGCTGCGACCAGAGAACTCCACGAACCCTCCCGCGTGGATATACACTACCACAGGTAGGTTGCTATAGGAACACAGACACAATGGTAAGCAGACCATACACTTCCGTCAGCCGACAACTCGCCGGTAAAGATAAGTTTACAATTTAATCGCTTTAATGCAGCCACAAAAGGAAGATGGGTCGGAAAAGCTCTCGTTCTACAGTGTCCCTCGAAGGCCTTGAGGGGTCTTCAAGTCACGTATTGTATTGGTATCTTGTAGGTCAGCGTGGACTGCATCGTCATTTACTTACCGTCAGGAGACAATAGTGCTCAAACGCTGACCTATAAAAAGGTCCTTGCCGCTAATGGGAAGCTTATGGTCTGCTTTCACAATCTACGAACCGAGTGACCCAAGCCTGTAGTTGATAGCGACGAATACGACGTCCTTGTCCAGCAAGTAGTGAGGGCCAGCTTCCACACTTCGCCCTGAGTACTGGACGAAAGCCCCCGCGTGGATGTACACTATCACGGGTAGCAGTAGCAGACCACTGCTCCTGCTCGTGTTGGATCTGAGTGAAATAAGGTCTGTCAGTACGTCTGTATACGTATCTATTACAATAGATTTCAGTCATCTGCTTATAAGAACTGGGTTCACTTTCTAAACTAAGTAGGTATACGCTCGATTTCATTTATTACATTGTGTAAAAAACCTGTTCTAAACCCCTATTAGATCCTCCAGGACCATAGTTTACAAAAAAATTGTTTTAAGCTATTGCATAGCTTTAAACGACCGAATCCAGAAATTCCGTAACAAAAATAAAACCTAACACCCCAACACTCGCCTACCATGTAGCTCGGCCGAGCGTTCGCGTACGACTGTACGAAGCTCGCTCGATGCAATAGCTTTTTTTATAATTACCATGATTTACTTATTACTCACAAATTTTCAAGATGTGGCAACACTATTGTCCGCGATGGGATCCCCATCAATCCTACATTTGAGAAAGAAATCCCAAAAGAAGAATTTCAGCTGCGGTACCAAACGTAGCGTACCTGTTATTATGTCCCGGAGTATAAACATTGATCCTCAAACAGTCTTCGTCCATGATTGAGACATTGGCTGACGGCATCGGACAAGCTTGCCCGTCTCTTCTAGCGTCCACTTCAGCTGGATACTCCACGATCGGCTTTGGAGGCTGACAAATACAAAACGTAGTCTATTTCTAATCAATTTTCAGGTGACCAAAGGGCTGGCTGCTAGTAGTTTGACTACGAGGAAATTTATTCCTTTTGGACAAACTTAGTTTCAGCAGGAAGGTACCTACCGCTACTTTGGCCAACGGATCAGTATTTCCGTCCAAAGAGGCAATGCAACGAGCCTTTTGGGCACCCTACCGAGGGAGACTTATTTAGATTATTTATTTTAATTTTTCTTGTCTATTTAATTAAGTTCAATCTAATAAAACAACAAAATCCTAACAAACTTAAAAAATATAAAAGTTGCGAAAAATAAATATTTTCCCTATTTTTACGAAATATTTAGTTTTTAATTAAGGTGGCAGGTGGCCCTTATTACCTGCCAGGTAGCTTAGTAATGGATGATAGATAGATAGATAGATAAACACTTAATTGCACCATTAAAACAAAACAAAAAACAACATACAGACGAATTGAGAACCTCCTTCTTTTTTGAAGTCGGTCAAAAATCTATTCTAACATAGAACCTACTTACATGATATGATATTAAAAAAAATATTAATTTAAATAAAAATTAGAAAATTATAAAAAATTAAAAATGAAAAAATATGGCACAATGAGCGGCCTTATCGCTAAAAACGATTTCTTGCAGGTAACCTTTATGATCGGGCATAACTTCTATACTAATAATGATAAGGTGAAAAGATTTGTTTGTTTTTCTGTTTGTAACGAATAGGCTCCGATACTACTGGACCGATTTTGATAAAACTTGGTATACATTGATTAATTGAGAATAACATAGGCTAGCTTTATCCCGATATTCTCACGGGATCGGGAGTTACGCGGGTGAAACTGTGGAGCGCTGCTAGTTATAAACTTCCAAGACCATGAGAGTAGCAACAGCTGGTTTATCACCTGGAATCTGAGCGGTCCTACAGGTGGTTCAGCGTATCTAATACCGCGGTACGCCTGGAACTGTCGTCCGCGGCGTGTCTCCATCCATGACCCTCGGATCCTGCCTGATGGAGTCTCCGTCACTGGGTCTGACTGATGATTGCATTCTGTCAATTTATCATTTTAACTATCATTTTATTTATTTATTTATTATTATTATTATATTTATTTATTTTTATTTCTTCTTTATAAAGATAAAACTTACCTACACTAATAAATATTTTAGCTAGAAAATATTATTTAAAATATTATTTATAATTATTTTAGCTAGAAAAAAGTATCTATAGCCCGTTTAGATGTCGTATACTACCTATATATAAAAATGACAGAAAGACGGACAAGAAAGTGATTTTATATGTGTTCCATTATTTACCCTTTGAGGTAAGTACCTACGGAACCCTTAAAATCGACGATCAACAGGTTTTTTCTACTTAAAATTTGTCAATAACGTCCTTTGAAACGCGATAACAAATATAAAATACTAGCTGTCCCGGCAAACGTTGTTTTGCCATATAAAAAAAAACTAAATCAAAATCGGTTCAGCCGTTCGGGAGCTACGATGCCACAGACAGACACACACACACACACACAGACACGTCAAACTTATAACACCCTGTCGTTTTTGCGTCGGGGGTTAAAAATCATACAAATCGGTTCAGCCGTTTAGTTTGGCAACTAACACCGCGACCCAATTGACATCAATATTTATACGTCACTCAATTATTTTGCCTTCCCGGAACCTCTCCATTAAAACTTGAACTTTATGTTATGGTACTAAAGTTCTTATTGACTTGTATTATTACGAATCGTTTGTATGGTATGGAGTATAGAAAAGTGTTGTTTTTAGACATTTTCAGGCAATTTTTTAAATTTTTCTCTCCGTAAGAACCATCCTCGTACCATATGGAATATTCTAAAAAAAGAATTGGCCAAATTGGTCCAGGCGTTGTTGAGTTATGCGCTTACCAACACATTTTGCGATTCATTTTTATATTATAGATATAAGTAGGTATAGCCGAACATTGTAACTAAACTTGTGTTGTGATAACTAACAGAATATTTATTTCTAAAAAAACCATACAAATATGAATTAACCGTGGCGGGTAAAAATCTCGCCAATAAATCAATAAGTTGGTGACTATTAAAACCATCACACAATCTTTAAACTAAAGAAATGGTATAAAAACTAAATCAAAATCGGTTCATCCGTTCGGGAGCTACGATGCCACAGACAGACACGCACACACACATACACACACACGCACAGACACGTCAAACTTATAACACCCCGTCGTTTTTGCGTCGGGGGTTAAAAATTAATGTAAGACACTTTTTATCCCGGATAACACGAATAAAATATAGAGCGCGCGCTATCTATCCCTATTACTAAGTAGGTACCTACAATAAAATAAATATTTGTCCGTTAAATGAGTTATCTCTAAAACCACCGAATTGATTTTAATAAATATTTATTAAAAGATACATTGAATATTAACGAATAACATAGGTTAGGTACTTTTTATCCCAACATTCCGACAGGATCACGACTTACAAGAGTAAAACAAAGCTATAATAACAATAATAAATTACCTGTTGTGGCTTGGTTTTCCCCCGAGACGATTGCAACAACACACAGACAGATGAATAAAGAGATCATTATCCTTCAACTGTTGGAATGATACTGAGACGACTGCTAGTATTGAGAGTGTCGCCTCACCTAGTGGCTAGTGGCTTGCGGTGTGAGTGATGTCACTCTACAATATTATCTACACATATATCTATGAGATAGATAGGTCAGGCACCTACCTTCTCTCACGGCCACGGACGAGCATCATTACTTCACTATCACTACATACTATAAAATAAAGTCACTTTTCGCCGTCCCTAATAGTCCTTAAGTCCATATGTAATTATGCTTAGATCTTTAAAACTACGCAACGGATTTTGTTCGGTTTCTTTTTATAGATGGAGTGATTAAAGAGAAAGGTTTTGAGATATAATACATGCGTAATATAGCCGTGCGAAACCGGGGCGGGTCGCTAGTCTATCAACATCACTATCATCACTACATAGTATAAAATAAAGTCACTTTTCGCCGTCCCTATGTCCATATGTATGCTTAGATCTTTAAAACTACGCAACGGATTATGATGCGGTTTTTTTAATAGATAGAGTGATTAAAGAGGAAGGTTTTTAGTTAGAATACATGCATAATACAGCCGTGCGAAGCCGGAGCGGGTCGCTAGTCTATGTAATAAAATAGTCTTTTGTAATATTTATTTTTACTCGAGTACAGTGAATTCAAAATGCCTACCTAGTTATTATTATTTATAAGTCTGGATCCCGTGGGAATATCGGGATACAAAGTAGCCTATGTGTTAATCGAGGTCCCCAGCGATAACTGAACACTGTTAATCCTTTAGTTATAAATTGCAATCGGTTCAGCAGTAATTGAGTAAAAAGGTAACAAATACACTATCCCTTACACAAATACATTAAGTATATCATAAAAGAGAAAAATAATCATAAAGAAATTTCAGAAACTACAATAGGTAGCTACAAGTCTGAAACTTCGCATGCTTCCTTTCAGGACGTAGCTTAGGTAGCCGCGAAATAATTATGAAAGGATTTTTGGCAATTGGTCTTCTAAACGGGTAAAAAGACTGTTAAAGTTTGTAGTACGTAGTAACTATTATGTATTCTGTGTTTGTAGGAAATTAATATCACTTTTAAAAATACAGTAAATAGGGCAGGATTTATCTAGTGAGGACAGGTTGACGACGAGACCTTGGACAAGGTTGAGACGATAAGGAACTCTGTCTGTCACCTTCGCCATTACCGCTCTGTACCTACTAATATTGATAGATGGGATCTTGGAGAAGGACATAGGCTACTTTTTATCCCGATCTAGCGCGGTTGAAACTGCGGGGCGCACGACAAACACAAGAATGAAGAAATGAACATGACAATGAAAATTAATCTAAAACATCATTTATTATTCACGTATAAACAATAGAATCGCAGCGGATGGGAACAACCCACAAAAACTACCAACCTCATAAAAAAGCATAGGTATTTGGCAGAATTTGATTAGAAACAAAATCCTTATTTCACAAAAAATATTTAATACTGTATAGGATACAGGTCCTCCCATAGCTTGTACCTATCTTCGTTCAGGTTCTGGTGTACAGTAAGCTTGTCACCGATGCGAAGGTAGCTGCGAGCGGTCGGAGTGATGGCGGGCCAGGATAGCCCGGACAGCTCGGGGGTGTCGCTCGCGGTAGCAGGGTTCGGATCGCTGGGAGGGAAGACGAAAATAATATCATTAATTGAGGAAAGTAATGAGAACATTTTTTTTTGTCACTGCAAAAAATGGTAAGGATATTCGGCTTTGCCCCCACTCTACTCGATCCCATATCAAGCATCATAATATCATTAATTGAGGAAAGTAATGAGAACATTCTCTTTTTTTGTCACTGTAAAAAATGGTAAGGAAATTCGGCGTTACTACTCGACTACTCGATCCCATATCTAACAAAAATCACGGGACGCCTGGCAGATGTGAAACATCAACATTATTTTGAAAAGAACAGATTGTGATAGAATCGCACAGTCGATTACGGTGTACACCGTACACACTACTGCATATAGACTGTATATACCATCATATTATAGCGGCATGCGTCAGCGTCGCCACGCCAGAAATCGGTTTTACGTGCGGCTATAGATGTTTCACATCAAAAAATCGCAACTCTACCATGACTCTACTAGATTTCATTCTTGCATAGGTATAGAAAAAAAGTAAGAGTAGAGTTGACATGAAAAAATTCCACAGATTAACAGATATACTTAAAATCAGTAAACAAAATGAAGGTCGAAGGAAGACAAACGAAAATCGATAAAAATATTTTGTATGAGATGTAGATAAGGTGTTGTGTAGCTATTTAAAAACGCAGTTATGTTACTGGCTGCAGTACCTACGTGGTTTCACCCGTGTAATTTTGATCCCAAGGGAATACCACGATAAAAAAGTCTCCCCAGGTTGCAATGAAACCGTACCGTTACCGTACCCAGTCGAGAAGTTTCAGAAGCTATTCATTACAAACATTTTAAACCAACAAATCCTTTTCCTTTTTAATACAACAAAGTATTGAGTATAGATTTTTGTCTATCTGTCTAGTTTAAATTATCACCATTTGAAGACTATCACCCGCCTTATCCCAATGCACACTAAAATGTGTAAAACGCAAATTCAACTATGACGGTAGGTACTTGACTGAGTGGCGTAATTGCTAAGCGCAATTGAACGGTATTTAAGGGATGCGAGTTCGAGTCTCGCATTTTTCCTTAACAAATATATTCAGATAGCCCTGTACAGACCATGCACCATAAAAATATAAAAAACATTGTGTAAAATAAAACGTACCCGTATCTGGCGAAGTTGTACCAAATGGCTGTCATTTGATCGACGAGGTCGGAGTCCTTGCCGGACCCGACTTCTATGGTTGGGTACCTGTAGCTCAGCGTGAACACGTAGATCAGGTCATCGTGGTGGGCAGCACCTGGGATGTTCAAGGGTTTATTAAATAACTAGCTGATCCAGGCGGTTACATCCGCTTATCCTGTGGAAATAGCAATCGGTTCAGCAGTTTTGCGTGAAGGGGTAACACTTTTTCGTTAAGTTTTCTTAGTCCTATCTGATATTGCTATCAGAATAGTCTTTGCCGCGTGATTTGTTGCCACGTCTCAACATCTCGCCCGATGTTACGAAACCAAATGGACATTCCATCAAAAAATCTTAGCACGATGCGACGCAGTTTTCCTGGTTCGCCTTGAATACCCAGGTGTACTTACCTATAGGCTTCCCCGTCTTGGGATCCTCGTAATGACTATGCTGTCCGATGTAACTGAACTGAGCGTACCACACCTTGTGCGAGGAGTGACGGCACATCAGGTTGGCCAGTCTGCAATAAAGTACTTCTATTAGTAGTATCTATCCATTGTTTAACTGAAGTGTTCAAGAAAGACATGTGTCAGACGATTTAAGCGTCTCTACATACCTATGAGTCGGGAATCCAATAATAGAATCACCATATATCTTGCCCAATTTCCTGCCGCTTTCCTCGTCATCCTTCAACACCAGGTCACCGAGATACTGGTCGCGGAGTCGAGAGGACGCGTCGCGGGAGTTCGCTCGTGGTAGCATGAACGATATAGGGGCTACTCTCTCCCATTCGGTGTTCATTGTGTTGCGGAGAGTTTGGTTGCGGACCACGGCTAGAGGGGAGGTAAACGTTTGAAAATTATATAAAGCTCAACATCCTTTTAAATAAACACTAAGTACTTATTATAGTAGTTATAAACGTTTACTTACTAAATGCCATCCAGAAGAACTCGTCTTCCGTCTGGCTGATGATGTAGGGTACGTCATGCATCTTGCCCTGCTTGATGGCGTCGAGCGGCTCCTGAGTCAGGAACCGTTCTTGACCGAAGTCAGGTTCTACCACTATAGTCCAAATACCTACAGGGTCGTAGCCGAATTCCTGAAGAAGAGATTTTGGGAGTCAATATTCTAGAAATTGAAAGTAATTTAATACTAAATGGTATGAGTGAACTGATTCGTTCCATTTGATTTGGTGAATAGACCGTAGTTACACTTCGCCAGAACGCTCGGTCTTGAGTAGCCTCAGCCGATATGTCAGAATATTTCAGAATATTTGCGGTTTCTAAACCGTTAAACCTAAACGAATTCTAAAACAATACGTACATAGAACCCGCGCCAATCTCCGATCTCCTGCCATGTCTTCCTGCTGAGGCAGTCCATGATGACAGTAGAGTTATCAGTGGGACAGTTCAACAGCTGGGCCTGCTTCACCGCCAGGTGGTACTGGTGGGAGGGGGACGGTTCCTTGCCAACCGGAGACGCTGACATCGATATACCGCGGTGGAATAGGCCTGCGGAAGGAACACATATTGTAACGTGTCGGAGATTAGTTCCTAATTCCTGATTTTCCAGAGAATTTGGTGTTCAGATGTTTCAGAAAGGTGGATAAAGGTATTTGGCTGGCAATAACTTGCTGACTACAGTATTCACGCTAGTTTGAGGCTTTAAAGAATTAGGATCATACCTTTCGACATAGGTGAGATCATATGCAGCATGACACTAATGGAGCCAGCACTGCAGCCTGCGATGGTGACCAGGTTAGGATCACCGCCAAACGACGCGATGTTTCTCTGGACCCACTTCAACGCTGCTACTTGGTCTTTCATACCATTGTTACCCGGAGCTAAGGCGTCGCCGGTGCTGATAAAACCTGGGGGAAATAACAATAAATAACTACACGCAAAACCGTTTGTAAATAAAAGGCAATGATGTTCGAAAGTCATCAAAGGACACCAGAGTTTGGGCGATGGGTCATTTCACTCAAGTGCTTAGTGGAGTACAATATAATACCGTACCTAAAGAGCTAAGCCTGTAGTTGATGGTGACGAGCACAATGTCCCGGTCGAGCAGGTAGTGCGGCCCGGCGAGGTCACTGCGACCTGTCATGGAGTAGAACCCGCCAGGGTGGATGAAGAAGATCACCGGAAGAGGTTTCTTACTGAGAAATCAAATGTGAAAGTAGGTAAATAAATGCTTTGAATTCAAAAGTATGCATTAAACAATACTCAATGGAGTATTTGATCATGAAAGTTCAGAAGGTTCAAGATCTGCCGATATCACAAAAGATTTTTTCCCTTTACAAAAAAGTCTCTACGGCACTAAAAGACAATTCGTCAATTGTAATAAAGATCAAACGCGGTAGAACCAAAGAAACGAACCTTTTGTTATCCGGTGTATAAACGTTAATAGTGAGACAATCTTCATCGACGAAGTATTCTTTGGGGGCCGGCAGCGGACACGCTGGACCGTCCTTACTGGCGTCTACCTCGTTTTTATAGGTCAGGATCGGTTTAGGAGGCTGAAAGACACAAATATAGTCGTATAAATAATTTCCCGAAAGGCTATAAGACCCTCAGCTCTGCCTAATATATATTCAGTGGCTCTGATTAACTAAGCATCAAGCATGAAACTGTGCAAAAGCACAGGCTTGAATAGACTGTGAATAGCTGTTCCTACACTTATGAACAGTTTCATGTCTTCGGTTTCAACTAGGATTAAAAAGAAATAACTTTTGCTCACCTGGAATCTGAGCGGTCCGACGGGTGGTTCAGCGTATTTAATACCGCGATACGCCTGGAACTGTCGTCCGCGGCGTGTCTCCATCCACGACCCTCGGATCCTGCCTGATGGAGTCTCCGTTAACGGTCCTCCATTGCTGGGTGGACTGGGTGTTGATCCTTCATACAAAAACGAGAAAAGTGAGTTATACCTATTTTTTAATAGGTAATAGTTTACATGGAGTCACTTAATATAATGACATGGTTGATTATAGTCTTAGGTCATCAAAGGACACTAAAGTGTCCCCTATAGCTATGATGACTTGGGTCAGTGTTACGGCTCTTTCTTAGATTGATTCGTCATACTGTTGCACTCGAAAAATATAACGGAACAGCGTCAAAACTAATATGATGAAAGACCCCAATTAGCTCGGCAAATTATAGAAGAAATATTTGATACGAATTGTAAATGTTAAACCATTGTTTAGGTATTTTTTTAAAGTTGTGAAATGGAATGTAGATTTGGCACAACAAACTTTTATAAATATCATATTTTACTGTTATTCATTTATGATTCAGCTCTTCCTTTAAATTTTAATTCTATGTATATGATAACTTTACATTCTGGAATGTGCACTAAATGACTAGGTATCACAATGAATTAACCTGTTTTCCCCTGACCCTTATGACAGTGTCCGAGCACGGCTGCTAGCAGCACACAACACAGCACCAGTCTCAGCATCATGTAGGTAGGTACCTTCCCGGTCGGAGGCTGGCTACATACTGGACTTGCCTGGCTTCATAAGCGTATTTATATGTAGGAAAACTTTGTGTTTATTGTTGATGCACTGCAGTGTTTGGGCCGTGAATGCCAATAGGTGTTTTTGTTAGGTTATCCTTATTTTTGTCTTGAAAGGTAGGTACGTTAAAACCTCCTTTCCTTGCCCATGTGGGCAGAGTATTATCCGTAAGGAAAAGGTAGAACAGCTCCCTTTTCTCAGTCTAAGGATGGTGCGATTCACCCCCCTAAGCCTTATGTACCTACTTGCCTTGATTCGTTCATTGTTTTGATGTAGTAATGGCACCCTTCGGTTTGACCCCCGCGCCCGTATGTTTCGATTCCGTGGAATTATTACGATAAAAAGTACTTAAACTTATGAGCTTATATTGTTTGCCCGCAGCTAAAATAGGGGACTATCTGCCACCTTGATACATTTTTGCTTTACTTATTGTGATTTTGAAAACAATTCCTTTGCTTGTTTCTTGTTATTTTGTCACTAATATTTAAAAAAACCTTTTAGTGCCCTTATTACCCGCAGATAGTAAAGAACACAACTTTTGTGGAATAACATTTAGGGATGTTATTCCACAAGATTCTTACAAATCAAGTTTCAACCAACGGTTCAGTAGTTTTTGCATGTAGTAGGTAGAGGTAGTACATAATCTTTTAATCATAATCTTACTTACCTTATAATTAATGCCTATTAGTAAGTTTTTTGTTAAGACTAAATTATATTATTATGGTTAATACACGGTCAGGCGCAGGTGCAACAAGTGTGGAAGGTGACCGAACATCTTGTTTGACTAGAACCTCGTGTTTTATGTACATAAACATCTTTTAAAATTACAGTCCGACTGATAATCATATTAGCAAGCGGTTGAGTTCCATTTCTGTGCACCTAAACAACTTCTGGGTAGTAGGTGCTGGGCAAGCCTACTCCATCCACACGCAAAAAAATGACCCAATTAAAAAGGGTCTAATTGCAGAAAACAGCCTGTATGTACAAGTAACCGTGTATATGTATAAGTGTTAAAAATGCAAAAGTTTAACCAAGTTCATAGCGAATATTTGATATGCATAGCAAACCAAGAAGTGGTAAATAGTAATGAACTATCCGCTCCTGAGTGTAACTACCTACCTACATAGCCAGTAGGGTACCTACCTAAGTATTAAAACATCGTTGTCTCCTGGGATTACCGCCTCGCAGAAACCTAACGTTTTCCTTGTTGTGGTTCAAGAGAGGAGATTTTAGACCACTATCGTGTGGTTATTGTAACATTTTCCTTGTTTTTAATTATGAATGAGTTTTATAAGGAAAATTGTACCAAGTTAGTAACAATGAGATGAGACATTGAGACGCCATATGATCTGTTGCTTTGTGCACTCAGTGAGACATTTGCTTGACTTGTGGTCAAGCAGGATAATAATGATACCTATTACGCTTGACTCAATTAGCCTTTCTGTAATAGTACCTACTTACATTGTTACCCTAGGGATGAAAGTAACTTATTTAGTCCTGAGACGGGGTTGCTTGCTTGCAGCTCACTGTACTTGTCATTACGAATATAAGGAAAGTAAAAATACGAAACATTAATTAGTTAAAGAAAAAAATGTGTAAAAAGATCGGATTGTCACTTTCCCGCCTATTTTGTTTTTTCTGTGCCCGCCCAACTATTCTGCCATTATTTTTCAATTTAATCATTGAAAAAATGGTAGTAAACATTTTGCCCAAATGTATGATATTTTAAATAAATAGATAGTTAAAAATAAATTATGATAAAAATAATATAAAAAATTATTTATTTCACAAATGTTAACTTTATGTTATTTCCATTTTACATCGCACTGTAATTGAGTGGCTGTAGAGATCGTTGGAACATGGTTCAATAGAAATGTGAAAATAGAACTACATAGTTTTATTTATAACTAGCTGTTGCCCGCGACTTCGTTCGCGTGGTGGTTTGTTTTATTTAGAACGTACGCGATTGCCTACCTTACTTAATACGCCTACGTGTCCTTATATTATGACAGCTACAAAGTTTTCTTGTATTTATAATTGACAGCTGTAAGTCAAAAACGTCCCTAGGGCTGAAAAGTATCACTTCCAACCCGCTCCTCAGGCAACTTCAGACCTACTTTCCGTTCCGAGTATGAGTAATAAAAATACCTTTTTTCTAAACTACGTCCGGATCGTTCGATATAATTTGTCGCTATCTAATAAAGTCTGACTACCTATGGGGCAGCCTAAATTTTATTGCCGATTTTGACATTGCAACAATTTAAAAATCAAGATTTAGCTCATGTATTAGGAGCCATACCTTCCATACGCCATACATACATCTTATCTTATTGATCCGTACCGGAAGTCGAGTTGAGTGCTCATTATTAGCATAATATTTTTTCGCAATCTTGGTTTCCCCTTTTTCTGGGGTAAAAGGCATTTCCCCACTTTCCCTCTTTTTTGGTGACAATTGGTAATGAGATATCGATTTAAGTTTAAATGAGAAAATATAGAAGGACTTTCACTTCCGGCCGAATCTTTGGCGATGACTTCCTACTACTATTAGCGCCCCTAGCGGCAGCAAGTAGAACTAATTCATTCGAAATTGGTGTTCAATGGCGTCAACGACGCGACGACCGAACTCGCGCCCTTTTTTCCTTTCTTTTAACGGGAGTGTGTAACGAATTGTGTGTGATAGTTAGCCCAAACGTTCAAGGGTGACCTATGGACCTTGCGCGTTGTGTGAGTAGGACTCCAGGACACCAAAATCCAGGTGAATTTTCTCCTAAACATTCTCGCCGACCGGCGCGGCGGCGCGGCGCGGGCGGCTGAGAAAAACGTGACTTAGGAGGATTATCGGCGCGAGCGCAGGTTAATGTAAAGTAACACTTATTATGTGCAGCAATTTCGTGGTAGGTAAGTACCTAACTAAGTAGTTCATCTTCATGTCTTTGTTATTATCGACCGACCTTCGCAAGTCTGACGTACGTATTTCGATCTTTTTCTGGTCATTGATATCGTTCTTTTCTCTATCTAAGTATAGGTACCTACCGTTATATATACTTGGTAGGTAGTAAGGTACCTTGACCTACGCGATGAATCAATTAGTTTTTACATAACTTAGGTTTTTAAACTTCGTATGATCATAATCATACAGAATCTTCTAAACCTTGGTTTCGAATATGGCCGAAGAGAATTTATCAGCCATATGGAACTGCCTTATCTGCCTGTATGCTTTTAAATTTAAAGACAATTTTTTAAATACCTAGCTAGATAGAAACGGAACTGAGGAATAATCAAACTTGTTTTTTTTTAAATCACATTTTATTTATTAAAATTATTAAAAAGTTATACTTACTTAAAACTAAAATCACAATTTACAAAAATTTTAACATTATGTTTCTTTACAACAAAATTAACTTTAATTTTTTTTACAATTGGTAATCTTTAGATATTTCTCAATTCGTGTCAATGATTCGCAACCCAAACAATCTGACTCGCCAAATAAATTAATAAAGATTGACTCTTCCACCAAAAAAAATTGACTTCTCAAACATTTAAGTAATTTATTTTCGTGATTGATTTTCAAAAACTTAAACTTAAATATAATTTATTTCTTAACCGACTTCAAAAATGGAGGAGATTCTTAATGCGTCTGTAGGTAGGTTACATACATTATCAAGATGATTTAGACCCTTGTTGAAGTCAGTTTTGAAGTTGTTTTTACTTGTCTCTCTAATGTATCCGTATCTTTATTTATTAGTACAATGTGATCCGTGACAATAGAGGTCCTCCCAGACGTGAAACCTATGCTCGAACAGCTTCGTGCCAACAACAGGTGGCGAGTCGATACGTAGGTAACGTCTCGATGTATGGTCCATACGAGGCCACGTCGTGTCGAGCCGGGGTACGTTGGGGTCACTGTCAATATCAAACAAGGGTTAAGAAAAATAACAATTGAATACCTATTAGAAAACAAAATTGAATATGAAAAAGATGGATGATTTGTGTGAAGCAGAATAGGGATTGATGTGAACGAAGAGATTTTGAATTTTTGGATTTTGGTAGGCCGCGGCCCAACGATGTTTCGTTGGAACTTGTATATGAGCTTATCTTCAGAAAAACTTCGCTTGCGCGATCTAGGATCAATGATCGTATCAGTGGCGCCATCTGTTGGTGGCGATGTGAAGCGTCGCCACAAGATGATAGCTTATTGAAGAAGAAGAAACTGTTACTGTCGGTACAGTCAATCTCAAATACGGATAAGGGAAGAATAAAAATGTAACATTAAAAATTGGCAGTATAATATCGAAAAAATAAATTATTGAAACAATTTAACAGTTGTAATCAGGAACACAGTTGTTAATGCCTACTGGAAAAACAATTGAATACAGGAAAATGCAATTGAATGTTGAAAACAACAACAAAACAAAAGTGCAATGTCATGGTCCCGCCATTTCAACAGAAAGAAGATGGAAGAAAAAGACGACGAAGAAAACCATTTAGAGAAGCACATGGTAAAATACACACGGCTTAGAACCATTAACTAGTGGCTTAAATATCTTACCCATGTTTAGCGAACTGGTACCAGATATCCGTCATCAAGTCCACCATCTTGGAGTCCTGGCTCTCCGACACTTGTATCAATGGGAACGTGTAGTTGATTGTGAACAGGTAGATCAGGTCGTCGTGGTGGGCAGCTCCTGGGGACAATGTTCAAGCTGTAGTCTTCGTCCACATTGTTATTACAGATAGCAAATAACTACTATCAACAAACGGACAAGAAAGTGATCTTTATCGGGTTCCTTTTTTTTCACTAAAAACGATCGATGTTGAATGGTATCTTCTAACTCTGATGTGGGCAGAAGATACCGAAGCATTAGCGGCATCATCACTAACAGTTCATCAGCTTAATAAATTAAGTCTTAGGTTTACGGGACTGTTTCCGTACCTAGCCTCTTCATTTGAGCTATTGTGTGTCAAGCTTGATAGCTTGACAGAGTTGCTTGCCACACTCCTGAATAGAACGCAAGGTAAGCTTTCGGCTACTGTTTGATCAAGTTGAATTACCTAGTGGCTTCTTAGTGTTGGGATCTTCGTAATGGCTGTGGTTGCCAACGTAGCCGAACTCGTAGTAGTAAGTCGGAGCTGAAGAATATACTGCCAGGGCGTTTGATAAACTGAAAATACAAATAGCATAGATTAATTGCCTTAATTGAAGAAGTTAACCAATCGTTTTCAAAATTCTTAGTCTTCTCCACCGTAGCAGTGCTTTATTACCACGGGATCGGGACTTACGTATACGAAACTGCGTGGCACAGCTAGTATATGATGTTATAATCAACAACTTACAGATGTGCTCCGTATCCAATGATAGCATCGCTGTACAACTTCCCAAGATCAGCTGCCGTTCTAGTGTCGTTAGACAACGGACGGTTGTCCAGGTATTCACGGCGAAGGGACGTTGAAGCTAAAATTATTTAGGTACATGTATTAGTATTTCTAAACGAAAATTTCCACATTTTATACTCAGAAATTCCTTTTGAAACCGTGGTACACCCAGTAGTACCACTAGTGGTACTACGGTTACTTTTTCATTACCGTGGTACCCCAGTAGTACCTCTGGTGGTGGTACCACCAGAGGTACTACTGGGGTACCAGACAGACGTCAAAGTGACAGCTGTCAAACTTAAAACTGCTATAGCTCAGAAACTATTGATCCTAGATTGACATTTTGACAGTTACTTGCCATTTGTCGTCGTTATCCAAATTCATTTGTTTTCTGATCTTCACTTGTTTATTTTTTCGATCGTCGTTTGTTTCCGTTACGACCGTCTTTTGTTTAATATTTTCGATCGTCTTTTGTTTTCCTTGGAAATTCTATTCTAGTTTACTAAATAATAAAAAGTGGTTGAAAATAATTATCTTGGTCCTACTCACAGTAAGAGTAAAACTGAGTGGTAACACGGTTATTACCCTGGTACTACTTTACCACCTGTGGTACTACGGTTATTTTTTTATAACTGTGGTACCACTAGTGGTACTACTGGGTGTACCACGGTTTCAAAAGGCAGAAATTGACTTCTCTAAAAACAGAAATCTGACTTTCCAAACCGATAAACCTATCTTTTCAAACAAAGACACGTCAAACTTATAATAACACCCCGTCGTTTTTGCGTCGGGGGTTAAAAATACGACTCCTCATACTAAAAATTCGACTTGTCTAACACATGAATGAGTTACTTAAAACGAGTTGTTTTTTTTCGGAATGTATACATCAATCAACAATGTGGACAATGTACCTGTTTCACTCGGTTCATCAAGATAGAAGGAGATGGGTGCAATACGTTTCCAATCTTCATCCATGGTGCGGGTTAGAGTTTCATTTACCAAAATAGCTGAAACAAAATCATTCATTTTTATAAAACACATACCAAGAATTTCCCAAATTTTTTCATTACTAAGAACAGTATAACTAAAGTACCAGGTTATCATAAACTTACAGAAGGCTTTCCAGTAGAACTCGTCCTGCGTCTGACTGACGATGTAGGGGACGGTGTGCATCTTGCCTTGCTGCATCGCTTCTAGAGGATCCATAGTTAGGAACCGTTCCTGACCGAAATCTAGCTCGATTATTGGTGCCCATAATAATACGGGATCGTAGCCGAATTCCTAGAGAGATAAAATGGAAATGTTACCCAATTCAAGTTAAAAATGTTTTAAGAATGTCATCCAGATGGTCGGTAATAGCTCAACTACCCAATAGTGGAAGGTGCATACAATATTTGCTTAATTGAGGAAAAGAGGACGCTGCGCTGTTTTAAAATTAAATGTCGTAGAATATGAAGGCCATTTTATGGTCTTTTCGAAGGGTTATTTTTTTAAATAGTAAAATGTATTTGTAGTCTAAAAATAAAATAAGAGTTGTTTAAAGTAACTTACAAACATCTGATCAAGCGAGTCTCCCAATTCCTTCGAAGTCTTAGTCTTCAAGCAGTTCATTATCTTCTCATTGGTGTCAGTAGGACAGTTCAGTAGTCCAGCTTGACGGACAGCTAAGTGGCGCTGGTGTGAGGGCAGCTTTATTTGATTTATTGGGGAACCGGACATTGAGATCGCGCGGTGGAATAGCCCTGGGGTATCAAAAATATAACATGTTACCAGGGGAGTTAGAACTTAATCTTTTTGGGTAAGATAGCTTTGTGGCAACGCTTCACATCGCCACCAACAGATGGCACCACTGATACGATCATTGATCCTAGATCGCGCAAGCGAAGTTTTTCTGAAGATAAGCTCATATACAAGTTCCAACGAAACATCGTTGGGCCGCGGCCTACCGGGTACAACACCTGCCCGGTGGAAGATCTTCCCTTTGGAGGTACACACCACCTAGTACCTCCAAAGCTTCTCAACCTGGTCCAAATAGAGCTGTTTGTACAATTACTAGTCAGAAGTACCAGGACATAATATCTCAGTAAGAACTTACCTTTAGACATCGGCGAGACAGTATGCAGCATCGTGCTGAACGCTCCAGCACTATACCCCGTCAGCGTTACCAGGTTAGGGTCGCCACCGAACGTAGCGATGTTTTGTTGAACCCAACGAAGGGCTGCTACCTGGTCCTTGAAACCTAGGTTTCCTGGGGCTAGAGCGTCGCCTGTGCTTATGAAACCTAAAAAAATATTACTAATAAATTGGTGATGATGTACCAGGATACCATATTCAAGTGGAGTCTTTAATCATAACCATTCTTACTTGAGTCACGGCACAGACTGAATTTTGCCTTACCTACTTAAAACCCACTTACTAACTCACTAACTTAAAATTACAAGTAGTTACCTCAACAAGACAAGCTTTGCGCTTACACAAGTTAAAGCATAATAGTTGCGTTTACTTTTCCTGTAATAAATCATCTGTCATATTTAAAATCTACGAAGTAACTAAACACAATAAATAAGTACCTAGAGTAGCTAATCTGTAGTTGATAGTGACCAGGACAACATCTTTGTCAAGGAGGTACTCCGGTCCTGCGACGTCACTGCGTCCCGAAACTGAGTAGAAACCTCCCGCGTGGATGAAGATTATCACTGGGAGTGGCTTGCTGCGAAAAATACAAGAGGAAATTTGCAAATACTTAAATTTTTTTAAAAGAGAGCTTTCATGCCGAGAATTCTTGGATAAAATACGAAGTGCCATTTCATGTTTTTAGCTTCTTCTTCTTCGTATCGATAGCACAAATTAAAGGGGGGTATTGATGAGGCAGGGTCAGATCCGCCCACTCCAGTGAGCTGCCAGGTCCCTGGCGTTGTTATTAGCTGACATCAGGTCAGCCAATGTACAGCTATTAGGATTGGAGGGGCAGGTCAAGAGGTGAACCATAGTTTGCTCGGGAGCCCCGTAGTCGCATCGAACCCGGCACGGGTCGATCATGCCCCATCTTCCCAGGTTCGCCCTGCAGCGACCAACCTGAGTCCTTAGTCTATTGAGTGACTTCCACACTGCTTGATGTTTTTAGCTGAAATACTTAGATAATTTAAACCTGTTTTTTTTTGTGTATTCGTACCTGCGTTTACCAGGAGTGTAAACGTTAAGCCTGAGACAGTCCTCGTCGACGTAGTAGTCTCCGTACGTTGGTTGCGGACAAGCGGGGCCGTCTTTCGTCGCGTCAAACTCATCCTTGTATGAGGTCACGAATTTTGGAGGCTGAAAGTCAAAACTTTGATTAGATTCATGGGGGTAGGAATTCTAGAACGTTACAGAAACTTTATTTAGTAAGGTAAATCATAAACAATTCACCAGTAACCAGAGTACCTACTAGGACCAAATGGCATAAGAAAAGTAGCTCACAAAACGATCGAACAATCAAACTTTTTAATATCTACAAGGAGAGCATATTATCATTACAAGCCCTTGAGTACTCCACTTCGTTATGCGCCTGAATGTTGGCATAAATAAGTACCAGGAGAACATAATATTACAGGAACCTACTTAGAGCTCCAATTCTTCGATAGAAGGCTTTGCATACCACACTCCTTTTTGAGCCCTGGATGTTTGCCCACCAGGAGAACATAACATAACAACAATCTACCTGGAACCTCAGCTCCCCAGTAGGTGGCTCTGCATACCGCACTCCTCTGTACGCCTGGATGGGC
Source organism: Idaea aversata (assembly GCA_907269075.1). Lineage (NCBI taxonomy): Eukaryota > Metazoa > Arthropoda > Insecta > Lepidoptera > Geometridae > Idaea > Idaea aversata. Next base: position 11,752,778 of record OU026106.1, read on the forward strand.
CTGCCTCGTCGGCTCCACAGCCAGGACCCTCGAACACTGCCAGCTGCAGTCACTGTTACAGGAGCACGGGTTACATCTGAACCTGGAAACATTACAGTTGGCTATTCACAAACCATAGGAAGGTAATTTTAAATCAAGTTATCAAGTTACCTAAAATAAACGATTTTTTTAATATAAATTAGTATTTTTGGAACGATAGTTCCTTATCGCGCGTTGTGAATGAGGGCTAGACGGAAAAAAATCTTACGAAAAAGTTGTCACGACACTTTTTGCTATAGTAAGCTATTGTAAGCTGTGCGGCGTCGCATGTTTCTCTGTCTGTCTCTCTCTCTCTTATAGAAAGCAAGCCAGATATTTTCATTTCTATTTCGCATTGAACAGTGTGGTGTCGCGACTCATTAAAAATGTCGTTAAAACTTTGGTCTTAAAAGTGTCGTTACAACTTTTGGTCTTAAAAATGTCGTTACAACTTTTGGTCTTAAAAGTGTCGTTACAACTTTTGGTCTTAAAAATGTCGTTACTACTTTTGGTCTTGAAAGTGGCGTTACAACTTTTGGTCTTAAAAGTGTCGTTACAACTTTTGGTCTTAAAAATGTCGAAAGGAACTTCGTTCCATCCGGGTGTCCCTTGACACCTCTCTAGTTGAAGTGAATACTTCTTATGGCGCGTTGGGCACTTTTGTGGGTGAGCATTTTCAGACGTTCTCGCGACAGATTTTGACGCGACAGATGAGATTTGACGCGACAGATGAGATTTTATTTGTGTTAGTCTTTTTGTTTAATTTATACTGCCATCTATTACACAAATTGAGAAACTTAGTTTCTAGAAAGACCGCTATTCGAATGTAGATGGCGCTGATTTTTTTTTTTTTATTGATCTAGTAAGTTTGCAATTCAAACCGTTATTTCTCGTGGAGTTATTTTAGGCAGGTCCTATAGTGGTTACATACATCAAAATCATCATAAAATATATGAATTTGACAAGATACCCATGATCAGAATATTTGAATGTCCACTCGAATTTATATCATAGATTTTTGTCTAGGAGATAAAATAGGTACTATCTTCTACTTATATTTTTCTAAATAGTTAGATAAGTAGGTACTTTGTACGTACTAACTCAGAGCTGGAATTAAAACATCTGCATAATCTCCAATTTAAGTGACAACATGAAAAACATGACGTACCCAATGGACGTACCTAATTATTTATTTTCAAAAATGTTACCATGACGATTTATAAACATGCGATCATCGCTTGTTCAGACTCGTGCAATTTTTGAAAATAAGTAGGTATGTAGGTACATTTTATTTAAATAATTTTTCGAAGAAATTAAATTTTGTAAGAAAGAAATTAATAAGATTTTCAGAAATGAGAATTTTACAAAACAGAATTATGTTACCTATTTTTTATTAAAAAAACCCTTCGAGGGACGCGAGTAAAAGTATGAAGACGACAGAGAAACAAAAACGTTTCCGACCCGTCCACCGGCCTACGTATCGGACCACAGACAAGTCCTGCCGAGGCTGTAATCCCTACCTTCATGCTCCCTGAGCCCATGGTACCCCCGGCCATGATGTCCATGTCCACACACAGCAACCACAGTCACACACAGTACCGACAGTATCGCCAACATCCTGCGCACGCGTCGCTCGTCAACTCCACACTGAATCACTACACACGCTACACATCACCTTTATACACTCGTGTTTTCTTCTACATTATCCTGTTGACTGTTATATTTTAGCTTTAATGATTCTAGTTCTTTGTGTTGTAACAAATTGGGAACGAAGGAAAATATCTAGAGCTACCTTATCTATCTTTTCTCTATCTGCACTAAAAAGTTCTAATCAGACAGTGACACTTTATTTTCAGCCTTTAGTTCTCTATCCATAACAGTTGTCTGAGTCTGTCTTTCCTGACATGTATCTACACCGTTGTCTGTCTCCAAGTGATGCGCGTGTTACATATTACCATCGGGTGAGATAGTGCTCAAACGAGACCTATCACTACTGCTATAACTATCTTTATTATAATAAAGAATCACCCGCCCTTTCCGTCTGTCTGTCTGTCTGAACACGATAATCTAAAAACCACTGAACGGTTATCACCAATTGACGGAGTCATTCATGAGGAAGATTACGTAGGATTGCGGTTTTATGTAAATGGACTGAAATATTATGTCAGTTTTTTTTAGACATTATTGTTTTACTACCCGGGCAAAGCCGGGGCGGGTCGCTAGTAAAATATAAATTTAAATAAAATCTAGTACTTACTATAATAAAAAAATCTACCTACTACAAGACTACAATATACAAGTGTATATTGTTTTAAATAAATTAAGAAACTTCTATATAAGTTCCTGAATTCTCACACAAACTTCGCAATTACAATCTTTATTCCGTATTTAAATGAAACAACACACATACCTTAATTGATGTTTGTACTGTATTTATGACACAACTGACCTGATGGTATAATGTCCATATCAGGCTATCGGACGTTGTATCAGTCATTTCGTTATGTTATCTCTTGTTTACTAACAATACTACATAGATAATACAAATAATAAGGAAAAACTTGTAGGTGATTGTGTTATTCGAGCGCGCGGGGAACTTTTTGTTTTGTAATTAGCATTTACCTAATACCTACCGATTTTCCTTTTTCGTTTAGAACCTTAATTTATATGTTTCACCTATTTATATCTAAGTAGAGTGAGTGCCAGATAAGTGTCTGCGCTGTGTTGCTTTCGAGGAGTTTCGTTTAAAAATCACTAACTACACTTCTAATGACAGGGATACAGGATACTAGATTGGCTCATCACTTCACTACGTAGTATAAAACAAAGTCGCTTTCTCCGTCCCTATGTCCCAATATCCCTATGTATGCTTAAATCTTTAAAACTACGCAACGGATTTTGATGCGCTTTTTTTTAATAGATAGAGTGATTAAAGAGAAAGGTTTTTAGATATAGTACATGCATAATACAGCCGTGCGAAGCCGGGGCGGGTCGCTAGTTTTATTATAAGCTAGGATCAGTCGATGGAAGGCAAGTGTTATAGCCACCGTTGTCTCTGGTCAAGATAATATATTGTTTTAATTTTACTCGAGGAAGGCAAATACTGCTGAGTAGGTAAGTCTCACAGCCTCTTCTAACAAACTTCGTCGATTTTTTACTGGCGAAAGGCATGTTTCAGTTTTTTTTACCTTCTTTGGTGCTAAAGATACAGTTGCCAATGTTGCCATCTATCAAGCCATGTGGAATTAGGAGGGTTCCGGCGACTGGGACTGCAATCGATCTTACTGGGATTGATTGCAGTCCCAGTCGACGGAAGAAAAATAATAAAAAAATGAATCTTGGTAACCGGGACCGCGCTGCCCTGCTTATTGAGAGTGCAGTAACTCGTATTTTTGGCAAAATTGAGTTATATACAGAATCGGAATCAGCAGAAAAAATCCTTCTTTGTAAACTGACTCATGTGTCGAAATTCCATAAGACACCTGAAATATCATTAAGTAAAAACGCAGTAACTTAACTAATTTAAAAAAAAATCCCTACAATAAGAGTGGTAACTTAAGTTACTATATATTTAATTAGCTCATATAATATTATTTCTAGACATAACTGCAGTAACTCCTACATACTGCACTTATTATAATGTAAACAACATAATCAAAATACTTTTTCCTTAACATAAATGCAGCAACTATAATTACTACACTTCAGCTACGCATTAAGAAACCTACTATCAGAACTCTACTAATCTTATGTGCAGTATCTAAATAGATACTGCAGTATTGTTAAGTAATATTATATCCTATTACTTAGTTGCGTCGCTACAAGACAAAAAAGAGTCAAATACGGCTATTGCTGAACCAACGATTTCCTTCGGCAGGATTGTTTTTTGTGTTCTTAAGATAGATTTTCGAAGGAATTTTTGATGTGGGTGGGGAGAGGGGGGATTTAGCTTTAACGAAGTTCTTGGTAAATAACTGCGTAAGTTTAGGTACTAAGTCAAGTTTGGTATCATTTTCGTATAAATCGAATGTCTGGATTTCAATTCTGGAATTATATTTGGGGCAGTACATAGGAAAAACAAGCGAAATTCAAAAAATAGTGGTATATATTTCAAATATTTTGCACTTTTTACTATCTGTAACTTCCATTTTCTATAATTTTAGTGGATAATAAATGTTTTCAGGGAGTAGCACTTACCTAGTTTAGATATACATCAACTTTGACAATATTCTTGTAGTAAAAGTATGTTAAAAATATTAAAAAGCGTGTGAGCTGAGCTAATTTCAAACAAATTACAACAATTTGAGACCAAATCTTGGTAGCTGCCAAGTTTGGTATTATATTTGTATGAATTGGGGATGTGGAATTCATTTTTTGATTATTATTTGCACGATTCAGATCTAAAATAAAATAAAAATATTTAAAAAATTAGGTACTTGAGAAAAATCTATAGTAATCACAAATTTTCATATTAATCAATGGTACTCGTTAAGATCTTTCATTTAAAACCGCATAAGGGTTCAAAACAATTTATCAAGTAGTTATAACTATGGGAGCTTTGTTACCAAAGTATGAGACGTAGTATTGATGATGAAATATCTCGGTTCCTCAGGGTAGAATTTTTTTTGTGGTGTAGTACAAAATTGTGGCCCTAGTTAAGACCTTTCGTTTGAGGTACCGCATGAAGGTGTGAAACGTTTATAAAGTAATTATGACAGTGGGAGTTTCATTACTTAGTACGAATATTGCATTGAAGACGAAATATTTCAGTTCCGCCGGGTAGGATCTTTTATGATGTAGTACAAAAATGTTATGCTAATTAAGACCTTTCATCCGAAGTACCGCATAAACGTGTGCAGCGTTTTATAAAATAGTTATGACTATTTGAGGTTCATTATTTCTTACTATGAAACTAAGTATGATTGACACCAAAATATCTCCGCTCCACTGAGTGGGATCTTTTTGTTCTATAGAATTAAATGAAGTACTCATTACGACCTTTCAAATGAGGTACACCACACCAAAAAAGCCAAAGCCAATGTGCGTGTTCGGCTATCAAAATTGGTAGCAATATAAAATACCTGGGTATTATAATAGACGAAACTCTTTCGTTTAAATCTCATATTGAAGCTTCATGTAAAAGAACTCGTAAGCTAATATGTCTTTAAAAATTACGGCATATTGCAGACACAAAAGTAATCAGGCAAGTTTATTTTGCTCTATGTCAATCAATACTAACCTACTGTATTAGCTCATGGGGTGGTGAGGGCAAAACATTGCTTCTAACAATTGAGAGAGCTCAGAGAGCAATTCTCAAGGTGTCTTCCTTCCGTCCATTCCTTTTCCCTACTGACCTCCTGTACAAATCATGTAAAATACTAACAGTTCGACAGTTATTTGTAGCGAGCATTGTACTGAAGCAGCATGCAGCCCTTCCCTACACCACTGATATTGCTAATATAAGAAGGAGTGATATGTTCCTAGGGCCGTTACTATATAATAACCTAAATGCTATAACAAATATTTTTCCAGTTAACTACATAAATTGTAAAAAAGCCTTCGAGAAAGCACTTCAAAATTTGTCCTATGAGGAATTACTTTTAAACTTATACTTTTAAAGTAAGTAAATAGGTGATTCTTAGATTCGATGACTTACATTCGATGATTAATATTATTAACTCTGTTTACCTATACATAAACATGCATTTCAATACATTCAATTTTCGTGTCTAATAATAAGTGGTAATTTTTAGTTTTAATTATAATATCAGCACATGTCGCCTGAAACACAGGATCACCTAGTTCAGGCACACGTGGACATAGATTGAAGAAAAAATTGTGCCTATGTTTAACATTGTACCTACTGTATTTCTGAATAAAAAATATCTTATCTTATAGTAAAAAGCAGTCGGGACGTTCTGGGTTAAGTTTTTTTCTTTTCTATTTTATAGAAATTGGTTTTAAAAAAGTTAAAGTCAAATAGATATGCTCAATATATTGTACCTCAAAGTAACTGAAAGACTTTTAGGACTACCTCCTTACTTTAATTCGTTAGTTTTTTATTAGATATTCAATAATTCTTAGATTGATTTTACAAACATAAAGACGTGCATGCAAAGACTACAACGTAAAAATAAGTACATAAAGATTTGGTGAAATATAAAATATTTCCACAAATAATTGTTACACTGAGTTTGATATCATGTACCTTTAATTAGTAAATTCTAGTAAAAAGTTCCCTTACATTTTATTTAACTTACCTTAATGCTTCTAAAAAACTAACCAAAAGTGCAGCAACTATGGTACTTGCTGCACTTATTCTTAGGATGACCATTTTACACTGATAATAATTACTAAGCATATGTAAATTTTTCGTTTTTATTTTACAGTATATTAATATAAATTATTAATTTTAATTTTAACACTATCTCTACATATTTCTCTTTCTTTTGGTGTATATCATGTTTCAATAGCATTAATATTTTAGGAGCAATATCAAAAAATATTCTAAAAACTTTAACCGCGTTTTTCTCGAAAACATGTTTGACTGAGTTACTGCACTCTCAATAAGCAGGGCAGCGCGGTTCCAGTTGATTGCGGTCCCAGTCGCCGGAACCCTCGAACTAGTCTTTTAGTAGGTAATCCTACAGACTACCTGCATGAAACGAATGGAAATACCTTGGAACACCTCACCCACATTAACTCCTACGACATAAACTGGAACAACATCGATTAGTTCATGCAGACACATCTGGCACGCACTCTACCTACCTGTGCCTGTGGCCTACAATTGTCCACTTCCAGCTTTAATCGGAAATAATATCAAAGCTTGTAATATGGGTGAGCGAGATGAGGTGTAGTGTGACAGTAACAAGCTAACAACAAACAAGTATGATAGTCTTCTATATCTGTATACCGGAGCGCGAGCCGTGCGCGGCGCCTGCTAGCGGCTAGAACGGCTGCACGGTCGCGGTCGCCGGTCGCTCGCTGAGAGCCAAACACATTCAACATTCTACTAGGATAGAGAGAACATTATCAACTTTTAGATATACTTACTCTGAACCGCTTAGTCTTAGAAAAATAAAGCGCAATATACCTTAACTAGCTTTTGCCCGCGACTTCGTCCGCGTAGGAGTCGAAAATTTGAAGTAGATAGGACCAAGGAATCACGTTGTCCCATACAAACGTTTCCCCCTTTTTTACCCCCTAAGGGGTAGAATTTCGGAAAATCCTTCTTCTTATCAGATGCCTACGTCATACAAAGAACACACCCTCCAAGTTTCAGGTCTCTAGGATCAGCGGTTTAAGCTGTGCGTTGATCCGTCAGTCAGTCAGGACAAAGGATTTTATATGTATAGATTGTATCAAGGCAATTAAAAGAAGTCATGTATTTATAAAACATCTCTGCAGGGGTTAATCATAAATGTTAATTAAACCGTCAAAATACACTCGAATGCAGCACCACTTACCGAATTTGATTGTTATTTTATACCATCCAGGTACCCAAATACACTCAATCATTAAAATGAGTAGAACTACTTTTTAGTAGTAGTACTATTTTTTACACTAAAAGCACTGTAGGCAGAATCAGTCGTCGTTGGCTTTTATTCAGTCACACAGCTATCATTTGTTAAGGTTCGAAAGTGATTTAACTACATTTACCAAGCTATCGAGAAAAGATGTCCTCTCTACCGGTGTAATGTTGTATGTGTTTGGAGAGAGCCTTTCACTTAACGTCACTATATCCCGTTCTCTCTACATTCCGAGCGAGGCGACTCACATAGTCAACCATGGCCAGTATACATCGAGGCTGCATGCTGACACCTTCCTTTGCCGTTACATTCTTAACTTAAACCAACCAAACTCCGCGCGCCTCTTTCGCAACGATTACTTTTGAGGGTAGATTTTGAATGAAAACGTTTTTGTTAGTTTAAATTTTTTAGTGGTGTTTAAGATTAGATTTTTGATAAGTGTTAAATAATTTCGGTGCAAAAATGATTCGACATCCGCTTATTTGTTTGGTAAGTTATTTTTTACTTAAAAATTATGATAGAAAATAGGAATATAAACTTAAAAAAATAAATTGGCCGCTATAATACTTAATTCTTAAATGAGGTCAGATGTGTTTTTTTTTAATAAATAGGGCCTTTGAAATCAAGATTCGGATATATTATATTTGACTATATCAAATACCTCTAAGACGTTCCAAAATTCAGCGATAAACGAAAGAGATCTTTAGATAACTCGGAGACTGAGATTAGAAATAATTTCACGGTCTACAAACGACCTAAGTAGAGCTACCCATGTCCCAAGCACGGCACACCGCGCGCGACGCACCGCGAAGCACCCAATTTAAGCTAAATGCTCACACAATTGTCATAAAAGTGAAACCAGAGTTCCACTCCAGTTCCTACTTGAACTGGCGACATGTACGTAGGTATACCGTCTTCATTAAATTCGTAAAAAGTCCGAGAAGATCACTTTTCTAACTTTAAAGTTTCTTATTGGAAACACTAAGGTTTACTTTTGGTGAATCCGCTCCATTCTTCACAAAGAGCAATCAAATCCATCAATGGATTTGATTGCTCTTTTAGTTCCGCTACATATAAAAACAGTTTATATCCCGCTAACGGCCATATTATATCACTTAGTTACACTACCACTTAGATACATTTGCGTAAATCGTCGACAATAGATTGCTGTAATCATTCTTGTCAATGGAAAAAGATGCACTGACTATCTTTGTGCTTCTGAAAGAAACTTTAAGCTGCAGCAGCGGTAGCAGTCATTAGAGTCAGCAATATAGTTGGAGATATGTAGGACGAAAACTAACATTAGCTACCATGAGCTACAAACAAGAAAATATCCTCTATTTGTGAATATTATTCCGTTCTAACAGGACTATTTTCTATTCTGTGCTCTAACTGATTTATTTGGACCAAAATATTAATGTTTTTCCATAATGTCGTCACTTTCATAATACTATTGACCTCTCGATAATATTGACTGACAATTTAGCACAAATATTGTAGCACCTCTATAGGTACCTACCTACCTATAGTATGGTAGGTAAATATAGTAGTAACCGCTCTGCTAACCGTTTCCCCAGCACTCACCTCTACTCACTACTCAGCAGGCGTGCGATACCGTTCCGTTTTATTTAACTTGTATTTATGTAAATAGGTATCATTTTACTGAAAACTTTAAGGCAAAAAGTAATGAGAAAGACTAAAGAAACGAAGAATAGTATAAAAAACCTAACTGTAACTTATAAATAACATATAAAAGGACATCGTCGAACCGTAATAAAACCAAACATGGTTGAGAAAGTGGGACATTAAATGGCTCAGATCAGACAAACAAGGGGCGTCTTCAATGCGCAAGTTTGGATCGATAGAATGCAATCTATAGCCATAATTAGGTACAATACCTACACACTCCTAAGTCACAGACGGTTTATTAGTCCTACATGGTTTTTACTCGACCTAACGACTGCTATCGAGCTTTCAAAAGCACAAAATTTTGAAATAGCAGTAGGTGTTCCTCAAGGATCTACTTTAAGGCCCTAACTTTTTATAATTTACGCTGAAGAGATAGTATATTTAAAAGGGCAAACGCAGATTACACACGTTTGACTGATATCTTGCTGGTTTTATGGTTCCAAAAATAACAGATAGATAACATAGAGTTTATTTATTACGAAGTATCTAAGAATCCAAATAGTGTGGCTTAATACCGGAGATACTTATCGTTCTAACTGTATTGTTACCAATATAATTAATTAGTTGAAAAAGGTTGCAACGTCAACCTTATGGTCTTAGAACCGTTGTAATAGTACCAGTAGTGGCCAGTAACTAGTGGTCATTGGCCAGTGGTCAGGAATGTAGTCGACCAATGCGCGACCGGCTCGAGGGTCAGTGGGTGAAGGTCACACGCGTGCGCAGGCGCCGCGCCGTGTGTCGGGGTAACTGTACACTGGTGACGTCATAGCTGCCATGCCACGCTGGGTTTGGAACTAAGTCAGCATCATTGTCGCCTAATGTCACCGATAAACAGCGTGGTACTTAACAATCAGTGTAGTTAGACAGTCGCAGCCGCGGTGGAGTTCGTCTGCGATCTTACGTCAAGTCGATTTCTGACGGATGTAGCTAATACAACCACTTTGTTAGATGTTTAAGGCAAGGCGAATTAGAGCACCTTCTGTCAAAGAGGTTAAATTAACAACATCCTTTTTCCTTACATGCGTAATATGTATTATGACATTATGACTCATTTTATGACGTTAAAATCGTTACAATGGATATTTGCAAGTGGCGTCCTACTCTTCTGTTCGTTTTACGTCCAATTATGTTAGAGAATGCAGGTGCTTGATAAAGCCTATTCCATTGAATGCAAGTCCCAGGCACTACAGTGAATAGCATTCATTAAAGTTCCTGTCGCTGTATAAATTATATAGATTATAATAATATAGTAACGGCGAAAATGATTATTATTTACGTGATATTAACTCAAACCCCCTCGAAAAGCTCGTAGATATCAAAACAAATGACTCAGAACAGCTTATAGCTAAATACTAATTTGTTTAGAATTAAGAATCCATTCACCAATAATGATATATATTAAAGTTGACCTTAATCCTACCGCCAGCTTTGGAAACATTGAACTCTGTTGTCTGTCTGTAGGTGTGTCACTGAGAAAGTTATAACTAATTCACTGCATAGAGATAAAATCTCTGCTACATAGAGGTTCAATACATAAAGAGAATGCTAGAATACCTACCTACCTACCTGGTATTCTGCTCCTGATTCCTTCTGCTATAAAATACTTGCAATTCCAAACAATTTATTTTAGAAACCTACATTTAGCTTAAAAAAAAGGAAAAATTCAGAACTGTAGGTACTTACTATCTTTATAAAAATTCAATGTCCTGTCTGATTAATATCAACGCACAGCTCAACAAACCAATTGACCGGCAAACAAAAAGCTATTAGGAAGTAGGCATCCGCTAAAAAAGGAATTTGGGAAAATAATAATTAGTGTAATCAAGTTACTTCTTCACTTTTGTCTAATAAATCGTCACGTAATAAACTTTATTAAAAAGCTACAATTAGAACAATATGTTTGTTTGAATGAAAATGAACAGTTGCCAAGTTATAAAAACCGCTTAGTGTAACGGTGTTGCCAGTCGGCGAGTTGGCGCCGAGCACGCGATATACGTCCAAACAAGTCCTTATAAAATGGAGTTTATCTCGACGCTCGCGTCCTGGATTCGATTCTCGCGGATGTTCGTTCAACGACTTGTTTATATTTATAACAACATTCCTTTAAGATTATTTTACTTAAGTATAAGTAAGTAGGTAAACGAGATTTAACGTCGGAATCTTGACAAAATAACAACTAGGTTAGGATTTTAAACCAACATGCTTTTTTAATCTACCATGTTTTCTTTAATTTAACTTAACTACCGCATGGCGCAGCTAGTAATAATACTTATAATTATCTTGCTCTATATCATTTCACTTCGAACAATCGAAAGTTACATTAAATTTGGCGCAACATCAAGATACCCAGCTATTATTGTTTTCTATGCCAATAAAAAATTGCGCCAAATTAGTTGAAATTGCGCGCGCGAATTTCGCGGTTGCATGATTCACATCAGAAGCGGGATAAGGTTCAAGTGCAGCACGTGCGCGTCCACTTTCATTCTCAATAGGTCAACCTTTATCATTATAATTTGAGCGATCTCACTTGAACAAGAACATTACAAGTGGAGTGCGCGCCAGATATGTGTGAACGTTAATTTACGTCAAGTTTTCAATGTGTCTGAGGTGTTCAAAGACGTTTTCATAAGTTTTGGCTTGGTTCCATGCAATCCTACGCCCCTGTCCAGTTACCGGGGCATCGGCGGCACTTACCGGGCTTACATGTGTTACATGTGGGTGAGGTGTTCCGAGGTGTTTTCATGCTTTTCCAGTGTTCATATTTATTATCCTCATGCTAAGAGTAATCGAAACGCTACGAAAGCTAGAAATCACGAGTAGAGTCAAGAGTCGCACCTTCTTTATCATTTTACTTCTTATAAGGAAAATAGCCCACGGAAGTGTCCTATTCTCATATTTGACTAGATCTATCACGACGGATTCGCCATTTTATTGAGCCAAGGTTTTGTAGGTACAGTTAATCGTTAGAAATAAAGAAGCAACACACGCACAACACTATCAAAAGCCGCCATTTCATTGACCCATTTGCTCGCAGTTTCTGCGGGGTATAACCGGTCCCTTCAGCAAGGAGTTTCCATGTCTCTACCACCTACCTACCTAAAACGTACATTCAAGCGGGCGCACCATAACAAGCTAGCTATGATAATACCCACCGCAACCGGCCATCCATCTGCCTTCCGAATACTTTCTTCACTAACTACAATAGAGTTCAACAAAGTAGGCAACTGACACTACAAATATAATAATAGCAGCCAGAATTGTGTCACTGTTGGAAAAAATAACGTGAGCCCATGGACAATAGACCTACGTCTAAACAATAGTATCACTGTTAAGTAGGTAGGTAGGTTCTTATACTTCATCCATTTCGAATGATCTAAAACTAAATCAACTGCGAGGGCCCATGATTATTGCTACATCTTATTATTTATTTCATTTGGATTCGCAAATCAACCAACAACTATTAAGTAATTATAACTATGTGTTAAATAAAACGAGAATCTAGCTTATTTTACTGATCTAATATATAGCCAGGTAGGTACTTAACTAACTTTTAGTTGCGTCATTTTGCTTATCTAAATCTATGTAGAAACTCGGTATTTAGTTCGCAAAATAAGATTATTAATAATCATGTAAAATTTTGATATTCGTCGTTCATATCTCCGTCTTTTGGTTGAGTATAGGTGAAAACACTATATAAAATAAGTGCAGAAAAAATAATCAAAAATCTTTGTTTAGCATGCATTCTAAACCGGCTCTACTTAAGCTACATATCACTCTTAAGCTAAGTTATATAGAGAAACAGGCGAGGCATTAAAGTTTATAACGCGAAAAGCAATATTATGTTTACGTGTGGCAACTTTAACGTAAGTGTGCCTGTCATGGACTCACGGTTTACGATTGTACGAGGAGGCAACAATGAGTTGTAATTTATCTAATAACATGAGATGAACTTAATGTCGATGTCTGTCTGTCATTAGGATCACTTTGTAGTTTCACTTTTGTTTTAAACCTAGATACGAATGATACTTATGAATGTATGTAAGTAGGTAGACTTTCTTCATGATAAGGGGAGGAGGGTCATTCATGACATAACGACCGTAAAGTACCTACCTAGCTATCTAGTATGGGTATATGCAAGGTGAGGCCGCGTAGCGCGCACTGCAGTAACCACCAGTAAGCAGGTACCTACCTACCTACATAGCGCGCAGCCACAGGCATGGACTGCAGTGAGCAGTAGGTAACATGTACGGTCGGCTGCACAGTTACAGACCCACCGTAGAAAGGTTCCAACTCAAGCAAGATTCTAGACACCTGCGTTAGTTGAAGTTTAAAGTATTTTAACTCATCAATTAATCAAACAAAAATATTAGAATTAAAACATGCCAATAATAGTAATTTTTGAACTCTTCTGGAGACTGCAATTATGCAGCCGACTGTAGCTACACACCGTTATATCGAGTCACAGCTCGCAACGCAACTAACAGAGCACAACAACCGTATAACATTGGTTGTATACATACATACATATTATTTACTTTAGATACTTGTACTTTACCTTACTTACCTATCTACTTACAACAAATAATAAGACATATAATCCGCGCGCGATGAGAAGAGAGTGGAACCTTGTCAAAGTAAATCGAAAATGACAGAAAAGTAGCGTTAGCAAAAAAGTTCTGAATAATAATCTATATCTAATTTAATAACTCTGTAGAAATAAAAAAAATCTGTACTTAATTGTAAAATATCCAGAAAAAAAATACACAGGTCGTTTTAAAATCGTTAGCTGAACACGATAGAATAGAGTATAGAATTTTTATCTGTTTGTTTGTTTGAACCAGCTAATCTCATAAACTACCTAATAGTTTCAACGAGGTCCACACGAATATGTTCAGAAATTACCAGATTAACATTTAGGGTATGTTTTTGGGTATATTTAACCGACTTCAAAAAAAGGCGGTTCTCAGTTTGACCCGTATATGTGTCACTTCTCTCTTGCAATTTTCATTATTCAAATAATGAATGGCTTCGTTGTACTCGTAGGTACTAGAGGTAGAGGTTAGGTGTTCGATTAATGTGTGTGAGGTGTTCTGAGGTGTTTCGTAGGTACCTACGCTACGTTATGTCAAGAGTAAATATTAATTCGATTAAATATTTAGTTTATGTTCCGACTTTCGATTGATCGAACCTCGCGGAAAAAAGTTTACGTGATTTAATTGTCGTTCGTGTCCGAGCGAATTTAGTTGAGTAGTTTGACTACGAGGAAATTTATTCCTTTTGGACAAACTAGTTTGACCAGAAAGTTTGATCAGTATGAACGTACCGATTTTAAAGTTAGTTACATGTCAACAAAGGTAATGAAAATGAAAAGTACCTAAACGCGACGAAAGCGCCAATTGTGTGCTGACATATCTGGCACGCACTCCATCACCAAGTCAATGTTTGTCAAAGAAGTAATGAACAACAATGACAATATTACAGACAGACAGACGGACAGTGAGACAGTAGGTACCGCCTCCCCTTTGTACCGCTACGACACACCGTGACACGTGCGTGACGTTACACTGACCTACTGGACCACCTAACTAGAGCGACGACGACGCATTGTATGATGGTTTCACTATGGGCTTACTATAGCTTTGTTTTGGAGATTGAGATGGGCCCTCGAGGTCCAGTTGCAGTGACGTCACCCCAACAGGGTCACCACCAAACCCTTACAACTTCCAAACACGAGACCGACTAATTCTATCACTTTGCGACTTATATGGTTTAAGACATTTATTTTCCCAAAAATGAATTTACAATTCACTTCCACTGAAAAATAATGAAATTAAAGTTAAAATCTTGGGTAGTCTAACTGAAGGCAGATGTTCGGATTTCGTATAAATATTTGAGAAATATATTAAAAGTGATTAAGATATTAATGTTATAATAAGTTTCCGATTTAAAGGCAAAATAAATCGGTATGAGATCCTGAGTGCCTGAGACTGCAACACTCTCTATCATACATACATAACACTAAACAATAAATAAAACGCTATTAATCCGGTAAAAATACAAAAATAACAACATAACACATCCTAACTTAATTGTTGCAATTTGTATGATTCCAAATGTATAAAGAATTTAAACTTTGAAAAAGCAATGATCCGTTCAAGTGGTCACTGGCCGAATATGGCCGTAAGGTACCGTGAGTAAAACACATGTTCCGGTAATGATTCACACATAGAAGGTAAACTGTGTGCCTGTTGTTTTATTTTTCTTTTGTCTTTATTTTTTAAGGAACTGTTATACAATTATTTCCGCGACTTCGTCCGCATAGTATTCGAAAATTTGAAGTAGATTAGACCAAGGAATCACATTGTCCCAAACAAACTTTGACCTACTTTTTCACTGCCTAAGGGGTAGAATTTTGGAAAATCCTTTCTTATCGGATGCCTACGTCATACTAAGAAGACACCCTCCAAGTTTCAGGTCTCTACGATTAGCGGTTTAGGCTGTGCGGTGATCCGTCAGTCAGTCAGGACAAAGGATTTTATAAGTATAGATTAGACGTGTCAGTTCCATTGAGTCTAAAATTAACCTAAATAAAATATTAAATTTTAAAGAAAACTAAACAATATTCATATTCAATGTCGGAGCGTACCTATGTTAGCTAGCTAGGTTGGTAAGGTAATGCATGCAACAAGGGCAGTGTTACACTCTAAGTCCGTAGATAGTAGGTACCTACCTACAACTGGACCTCTCTACTATAAATACAATGTCTTTTAACGAAGGATTTCTAATACGAAAGGAGTCTGTAGGTACTTCTAGTTGAATAACTGTTGGAAATAATAACTGTTTTTGGAAATGTTAAAGTTTTATATACCTACTTGCTGGAAAATCAGTTGTTTCTTGTATGGTTCAATCCAGCCCGAAGGAGGTACTTGTATGGTTCAATCCAGCCCGAAGGAGGTACTTGTATGGTTCAATCCAGCCCGAAGGAGGTACTTGTATGGTTCAATCCAGCCCGAAGGAGGTACTTGTATGGTTCAATCCAGCCCGAAGGAGGTACTTGTATGGTTCAATCCAGCCCGAAGGAGGTACTTGTATGGTTCAATCCAGCCCGAAGGAGGTACTTGTATGGTTCAATCCAGCCCGAAGGAGGTACTTGTATGGTTCAATCCAGCCCGAAGGAGGTATTTAATCAGGGCATGATTGAAGAGTTAGAATTTAATTGGTCCATTCAACCGGTCCTTTACGGTGTCTAATATCTAAAAACAACATGAAATAGGTACCTACTCGGTAAAGAGTCAATCATGTTTTAAAACCCTTCATGTTTTACGTCCGTGACATCACACACCTACTTAAAACACTAAACAAAGATTAATTAACCCCTTACGTGTTGTGTTCCAGATATGTCTATCCATAGTGTCCCGCCCCGGCGCGGGCGTGCCCCAGACGGCGCCGGCAGCCCCGACCCCAGCCCCTGTAACCTCCGCCCCCGACAGCCCCGACCCCGCCGAGGAGAACCCAGAGGGGTACTACGCGTTCATGGAGTCCCCTAACGCCACACCGCCGAGGTAATGCTACCATGATAAAACAACTGCTATATGAATCAAATGTAAAAAAAACAGCGCACTCCGGGAGTGCAGGCAGAAGTCAATATCAATCAATATCAATATTGCAGGACATTCCACACATCGCCATCTAGCCCCAAGCTAAGTAACTAGACTTGTGTTATGGGTGCTAGACAACGGATATACTACTTAAATACTTTTCTTTTGTAAATATATACTTATTATACATATTATACATAATATATAAACAACCAGACCACAGACAAATATCTAAGCATAAATACATGTCTGAGGCGGGAATCGAACCCGCAACCCTATGGTTGGCAGTCCGGCATGGTGACCATTGTGCCAACTGGGTCGTCAAAAACAATAAACTTGTTATTTCTCATAGAATATTTCTTGAAACGATCTGCTACTGCCATCTATTAGCACTCACTTAAACAAATATAGTTTATTTTTTATTCGCTAGATGGCAGTAAAAAATTTAAATCAGCGCCATCTACATTCGAATAGCGGTCTTTCTAGAAACTAAGTTTCTCAATTTGTGTAATAGATGGCAGTATAAGTTAAACAAAAAGACTAACACAAATAAAATCTCATCTGTCGCGTCAAAATCTGTCGCGAGAACGGCTGAAAATGCTCACCCACAAAAGTGCCCAACGCGCCATAAGAAGTTTTCACTTCAAAAATTATCATCATATTCATTAATGAAAAATGAAACTGCTATTTTTAAATAAGTATAAAATAAAAAGTAATGTTACAACGTAACAGTTCATTAAAAAATAGTAATAATTTCAATGAATATATCCGTCTTCTGTCCAATATGTAGAGTGCGTCCCCCCCCGTACCGACAAGTGTCGACGGAGTGCGCGGAGCTGGAGTCCCGCGCTCCCCACGTGTCCGCGGCCAACCTGTGCGGGGACCTCAACCGGGGGACCATCCCAAGGAACCCCATGCAGCAGAACCCCAACGGGGAACCTTATCCCTTGTGAGTACACAACCATTATATTACATTACATCGCCTGACAGGTCAGATGTTGAGGAGCATATGTTTACAATTACCTATAATTATGATTACAGTGAGTTATTCCGCAACCACACGCTGCGGTTCCTGTCCCGCACGCTGCCCGTTCTGCGCGCCGACGACACCGTCCCGCGCGTCACCACGCTCACACACATACAACACAACAGGTAGCTGGAACTATATGATTACATTCC
This sequence comes from Idaea aversata, assembly GCA_907269075.1. NCBI lineage: Eukaryota > Metazoa > Arthropoda > Insecta > Lepidoptera > Geometridae > Idaea > Idaea aversata. Next base: position 11,770,794 of record OU026106.1, read on the forward strand.
GCAACCAACCAACCACACGCTGCGGTTCCTGTCCCGCACGCTGCCCGTCCTGCGCGCCGACGACACCGTCCACCGTCCCGCGCTATTGCTTGCCAATTGTTGACTTGAAGTTCGCGTAGGTCAGTCTCTACTATGCCCTTCCAGCGATACCTCGGTCGTCCCACCGGCCTTCGACCGGTTGGGCGACACACGTGCTCTCTTAGCGCTTCAATCTACTCTCATTCGTTGAAGATGGTGAAGCCAGCGAAGGCGCTGCTCCTTGATCTCGCCGATAATATTCGGCTGCGCCATTAGCCCTCCAGGACCTTCCTCGTCGTCGTCGTCCCCCGCCAAGATCTTTCGGAGGATTTTCCAGTCCGCCACTAGAAGTTAGTTTTCTTCTTTGAGTGTCAGTACTGTCAGTGTCTAAGCCTCACATCCGTACATGAGTACCTATCGGACGTATTACTGTGTCGTAAATACGCATTGTAACACTCCTGCAGCGTCGCGCTGTATCTCAAGGTGAACTCGATGCGGATGTCGATCTCTTCCTCAAGCCACTCCAGCATACGTCGCGGTCGGCTCTCCAACATGAAGGTCCTCTCGCTTAACGCATGTGTTCCCATCTTTTCCTGGCTAATCACGAGACTCCCCAGCCTAGCCTAGTCTTCCAAAGTTTTAGCAGCCCTCCGAACCTCTTCGCAGTTACCACCAAGTAGGGCCAGATCATCCTCATACCCTACTACCCTGTACCTATCTCCCAGTTTAACTCCTCCTTCTAGACCTAACACTCTTCCAGAGTAGATGCTCCAAAACTGGGTGGATCATCTACTCTAGAAAGCAAAGACAACAAAATATCCCTCCTGTCTTCAGGACTTCGCAGTAATCACAAGACTCATCCTGTGATCACTGCGAAGTCCTTCGTCAACCCTCACTCGCATCCTGCCCTCCGATGTTACCACCTTCATCATTGTGATAAGCTTAACCAGGGATCTTGGATCCGCTGAGGATGTTGTACATACAAGGCACCCCATGACAAGGGGACAAACATGTTACACTGTTTAAATGTATGAAGGCGAGTAGCGGTATGCCATCTTTAGCATTTCACTCTAAAAAATAAAGAGTAGGTAAGTACCTACCTAAATAAATCTGCTGCAAGAAAAAATACCTGCTACAAAAATAAGGTACGTACGTCAAACTTTCTGGTCAAACTAGTTTGTCTAAAAGGAATAAATTTCCTCAGCAGTCCGATATTTGATTAGACGAAAGCCAGCCAATACTCATAACGTTGATCTAGACAGTCTTACTTAGTCGTTATGTCTAATTAGCACTTATTAGTGACAAAGTCCATTCCAGTCCATTTCTGGCAGTTAATTATAGCAGCTACTACAATAAAGTGGCAGTAATATCCAGTGATTGCAACACAGACAATCGCATCGTGTTATAGTGTAGGAGTGTAGGTAGGTACTTAATGGAACAGATATACTCATATCTTCTATGTTGGTTACAGCCTCGAGGAGCGCAGCAAGCGGAGCGCCCCACTGCCGTCCTCCGAGCTGCCGGTGGAGCACCGCGCCTCACACGCCGGCGCCGGGCCGGTGGCGGAGCCCCGGGACAGTCGCAAGTTCTGCGACGAGGGCGGAGTGTAAGTACCTTTACTATCTCCGATAGAGGTTCGACGTCAAGTGGAGACGGCACGGGATGCGAGAGGAAGGCATACGTATCTACCTAACTATCTACCAGTTCTTGCTTTACGTACATTATCGGGATACGTATTTGTAGGAGTGACGACGCGTATGAAGACTTCATTTTGGTAAGAAATCGGGGACAGTCAGGAAATAAATATTCCTGTCTGCCTACCTGCCTGTTCCTTAACTCAGCAAATGAAAAAACAGGAGAACACAGACTTATGGTAAGAATATAAGGGTAAAACTGAGTAAATACCGAAGAAGGTTCCTCGTATTTTTAACAGACTTCAAAAAAAGGAGGAGGTTCTCAATTCGTCGCGTAGGTATATTTTTTTTTTATTCATACAAACTATACAAGTAAACATATGTATAACTAGCGTTAGGTTACTGGTTAGAGGTTTGTTAAAAAAACAAAGTATAATAATTTTCTAAACAATTTATTTTAAAAAAATTAATCCTAAAAAATGTAATTATAAACTTCATACATAATAACTAATGTAATATAATATAGTTGTACGTAAGAAACTACAGAAGTCACTCAACTGTGATTAACTATTCACCCGCTAAGCAACGTTTATAAGTGCAATAGTACCTACATAATTAACATAATTAACAATAAATTATTTAACATTACTTTTTACAGAAATTCCTAATATCTTCCATCACAATATCTAAGGAATCTTGTTTCGTCGCGTCCAGTTGCTTTATACGGTGGTCTTTTTCTATCTGAAATAAAAATTAAAATATATAAAAAATGATGTATTGGTAAAGTAACCAAACCCGCGATTAGGAATTTGAAATGGTTCGAAAATACCGGTACTTTGACCTTAAAGAACTTTTTTTTTACCGGTATACTTATACAGGGTGTCCGGTAATGAATGAATTTCAATGAAATAGGCATTTTTTTTAAATTTGGCACCAGGGTGACCATACATTTTTTTTTACACCGGGAAAGTTTAAAGTTCAGGTTAAAAAATTAAAAAATCATGAAGTTTGAGTTAAATCTTAGTTTAAAAAAACTTTCAATGTGTCATAAAAATTATTATATTATTATGCATTCGATAGCACATTTATTCTGGAATACTATGCAAAAACAGATTGGAATAATTCCTTTATATGCAGTTTTGGCATCAAAAAACATAGAAACAGGAATGCAATTTTTAAATTTATTATAATGGCGGACATCTCGGAAACCGAGAGACTTTCGTGGAAAATAACTTTCATTTTTCTGAACCGGCACAGTGTCCTCTATCCGTAAATGCTCGCTTATCCATTCATTACAGGACTGTAAGGAGTAAATAAATAGTATAAGTACTTAGTAGAACTTTCTAGCATAGGTATCAAACATAATGTTTTATATGAATAGGTTTTTATGAAATAAAATGCATTCTATTGTCTACAGTCGAGTTGTTTACTTGCATCGCCAACAGCCCTCCTCACATGGCGACCGTGACATGTGTGGTGTCGGTTTCCGGCTTTGTAAGTGATTCCGCGCGGCAATCAATGTAATACGAATTAAAGGAAAAATACGTGAACTAATAACCATGGGAACATTAATAAATTTCACATTCGAAAACCAGTGACTTTGTGCTTTATCAGTTAATCTTTTAATGTTTGGATATATCATAAAGATGTGTTAGTCTAAAATCGACAAGGAGGAAATCTTCCTCAGCCAAACATCAACAGGTCAAAATGACGCACCGCTAAAGGAGACCCTCTATACTCTGCCTTATACTTGAGATGTTCAGGCCACACGCAGGTCTCGAAGTAGCCCGCTATATCGGGGGGGTCGTACAGTCGCATCGCGCGCCGGGACATGTACATACCTCTGCCTTATACTTGAGATGTTCAGGCCACACGCAGGTCTCGAAGTAGCCCGCTATATCGGGGGGGTCGTACAGTCGCATCGCGCGCCGGGACATGCATTCACCGTAAGACAACACGAAGTAGTACCTACGATACAATTTTTATATTATTTTCAACAAAATAGCCGCTCGTCCTTGAGACAATCACATAGCAAAGAGGAATGAAAAGCGGTTGGAACACCGATTCAACGAGCGTGTTCTTACCGGGGTAAGAACACGCTCGTCATTTGCGGTTGTTTCTAACTTTAGTCGAAACCGGCATAGCTAATTATGAACCAATTTTATTTCTTATTAAATCGTCAGTTATTTGTCCCCCTGTAAACTTTAACACCATGTAGCTTCTAAAGTATTGATCGTAGAGAAAAAACAAATAAGTAAAAAATTTTAGGAAATCTAATGTAGAAGCTTTTCTTTGAAGTTATTATCATAAATTACGTGAATGATTTCGTCTCAGTTTCTTAATTTTCTTTTAAGTATTCTTCCCCGCAATAGGCTCAGCTTGGCCGCGAGATATCTTTTATTATCAATTTTAAACAGAAATTTGAAATAAAATATGAATAAATAAACAAAGTGACACAAACCTCAGATCACACAACTCCAGAATAGGTTTATAATTCAAGACGGTAAATCCTTCAACAACCAAAAACTTCTTTCCTGCCACCTTTAAAAAAAAATAAAAAAAAGCTTAAAAAATTCAAATATTTTTTTTGGTTAACACTTTAACATGGGTTTTCTAGCCTGAAATAAATGATTTTTATTTTTTATTTAACAAATCAACAACTACAATTAACAAATGATAATTTCTTTTTTGGAGATTATGCTGCCAAGAATTAATTACATGTCGTGCATGAAAGTTAAGTTCTATGAAAGTATCTCGGTTGATATCCGCCATTTAAAAAAAAAGTACTCCTCTTTCTATGTTTTTTGATGCCAAAACTGCAAATGAAAGAATTATTCCAATCTGTTTTTTTATAGTATTTCAGGATAAATGTGCTATCGAATGGAAACAATTATTTTTATGACACATCGAAAGTTTTTTTAAAACAACGATTTAACTCCACCTTCATGATTTTTTAATTTTTTGACCTGAACTTTAACCTTTCCCGGTGTAAAAAAATGTATGGTCACCCTAGTGCCAAATTAAAAAAAAAAACAGCGCACTCCGGGAGTGCAGGCAGAAGTGAAAACAATAAACTTGTTATATTTCTTGAAACGATCTGCTACTGCCATCTATTAGCACTCACTTAAACAAATATAGTTTATTGTGCATTCCTCACCTTGTCCAGGGTGAGGTGAGAAGCTATTGCTGAAATTTAACTGAAAACACGTTTTATTAGTAGCTGGCATGACTAAAATGACTATTTCTGCGTCTATTTCCGTTATAGTTCTTAAGTTTGCCACCAGGTGGGGGCGAGTGACGCGATGTTACGTCAGAGGCGGCGCTTGGCATTTTACTTCATTGCGTTGTTGAACATCGCGCTGTTAACACGTTAACTACACTTATTTGTAGATTGTAGAGTGATTCTGTTGGAAATTAATTATACCAACATGAATCCGGATGCTGGCAGACACCGTGAAAGGAGAAAGCGACATCGATCGAGATCATCGTCATCATCTTCCTTGTCTCGTAGCTCGGACAGTTCCGTAGCGCGCGCGAATTGGAGGCACAGAAAAAGGTCACGTGAGTCTGAACCCGAAAATAATTTAATCGGTCAATTATGTAATCAAGTTCAAATATTAACGGATTTTATGCACCAATTTTCTGGTAAAAGTATGCAATCAGCTGCTGAAATGGCACCTGGTACCTCAGAATCTAACATTAATTCTGATAAACCAGATTTTTCTTTTACTACCCTAGAAACTACACTCAAAGATAGTGGTCATACTTCAAATGAAAATTTCGAAGCAATTAAGACCTTGCAGCGTTTTGGGTCCCAGGATTGGAACAATATAAATTTTATCGATTGTCAGAAGACATACCTTTCTAAACCGGCCTTTATTGAGCTTGAAACAAATGACGATTTACGTCCTTATGATAAAAATAAATTTCTTCCTTCTTGCGAACGCAGTTTAGCGGCCATCTCGAATGCAATTTTGACACAAAGACAAATTTTGCAAACAAACGTTTCTAAACTTTTGGATTGGGTAAAAGAATCGGAGGAGTTGACATATTCTGAATTTCGGTTACATATCAAAATAACTAAGTTCAATATAACTATGTTCGAAATAACTACGGTCATAATGCCTACTGTTCAAAATACCTAATGGTTGTTTCACATATTTTTGAAATAACTAATGAACGAAATACCTAATGGACGAAATACCTACGGTTAATTTACCTACGTTCATTATAACTATGTTCGAAATAACTACGGTCATAATACCTACTGTTTAAAATACCTAATGGTTGTTTGGCATATTTTCGAAATACCTAATGGACGGAACATCACGGTTAATTTAACCACAATTAATTCAACTACGGTTTTTCACCTGCGGTTTAAAAAAATCAATTTTATAAAATCCCTAACCAAGTAAAATGGGTAGAATTCGCTTCTAGCACTCGCCGGCCGCTGCCGCGGCACCGCTCGCTTCGCTCGCTCGGCTCGTGCGTTGTGGTCGCAGTTCTAACATAAACCTAACCTATCCATGTCGGTTCTGGGTAGTAGGTGTTCCGGATGGGTCTTTATATGCTTCCCTAATCAAGTCAAATAGGTAAAATTCGTCTCTACTTGCGTGATAAAGGCAGCATATAAAGACCCACCCGGAAAACTCCCAACCCAGAACCGACATGGATAGGTTAGGTTTATGTTAGAACTGCGACCACAACGCACGAGCCGAGCGAGCGAAGCGAGCGGTGCCGCGGAAGCGGCCGGCGAGTGCTAGAAGCGAATTCTACCCATTTTACTTGGTTAGGGATTTTATAAAATTGATTTTTTTAAACCGCAGGTGAAAAACCGTAGTTGAATTAATTGTAGTTAAATTAACCGTAGGTGTTTCGTCCATTAGATATTTCGACCATTAGGTATTTTAAACTGTAGGTATTATGACCGTTAGTTATTTCGAACATAGTTATATTGAACTTAGTTATTATAATGTGTAGCCCAATCGACCGTTAGGTATTATGAACTTATGTGAATCGACCGTAGTTATTTCGAACATAGTTATATTGAACTTAGTTATTATGATACGTAACCTGAATTTCAGACTAAAATAAAAGAATTGTTTTGTGATGATAAAGAATACAATAAAATTTCCAATGATATGATGCAAATTGTTTGTGGAAAAAGAGCTTCTATTATTAATAATCGACGCACAGAATTGTTAAAATCGGTTAATAATAGTTTCACAGTGGATAAATTTAAGAAAATACCTCCTTCATCTGAATATCTATTTGAACCCGAACAATTTTCTAAATTGATTGAAAAGGAAGGAGGGCCTGCAAAAGTGTTTACGAAAACACAGCAGCCTAAAAATAATTTAAATCTACCCTCAACTTCTAAAGGCCCCGTGAAATTTCATGCTCAATATAGTCAGCCCTTTCGGCCCAATAATAGTAACCAATCAAGAAACCCAAAATCGCATACACAAGGCAAAAATAAACGCAAGTCTAGAAACTCTTCTTCATACCATTCGAGGGATTCCAAAAGAGGAAAGTACGATTGACAATCAATTTCAAGCGGGTCGTTTACAACATTTTGTGAAAAGATGGGAACTTATAAATACCCCAAAGTCAATTTTGAAAATAATATCGAACTTTCGTATCCCTTTCTTTCGAAAACCTCCTTTATTATTCCCAGACCTTCAAAACTTTCAGACAATAAATTCAAAAGCTATGGCCAAAGAAATTCAAAATATGTTAGACTTAAAAGTTCTAGAAATACCGGACTTGAGTCCCAGTTTTATATCCCCAATGTTTCTAGTACAAAAACCAGATCAATCTTATCGACCAATTTTCAACCTAAAACAGCTAAACCGATACCTAGCACCAAGAAATTTCTATCTCATTTCTCATTTTCAAATACCAAATTTCCTACAACCTGGCGACTGGCTAGTAAAAATAGACATGTCCCAAGCCTATTTTCATGTGAATGTAAAGAATTCTCACAGATGCTACCTCAGATTGATTTTCAAGCAAACTATGTACCAAATGACCTGCCTACCTTTCGGTATTGCGTGCGCTCCGAGAATCTTCGCTATGGTGACGAATTTTCTCGCCCAAAAGCTACGAGACGCAGGGGTAAGGATCATCGTTTATCTAGACGACTTCCTTCTAGCGAACCAAAACAGAAGCTTGCTTCAGCAGCAAACCTCATTGGTCGCCCAAATCCTGCAAGAACTAGGTTGGATTCTCAATCTAGACAAATCTATACTTATACCTACACAGCAAATAGACTTTCTAGGAATAACATGGGATACGTCAAAAAACCAGAAGTGTCTACCGCACAGGAAAGCACTGAAACTTCGAGAAGAGCTTCAGCAGCTCCTATCGAGGCAGACTTGTTCCCTAAAAGAAGCTCGGTCAATGTTAGGCAAATTGAATTTTGCCAATTATCTTGTGCCCAAGGGCCGACTACATTGCCGGAACTTTCAATCCTATCTCCGGTTGCTCCGCAGAGGTCGACCAAGACAAAGGCATCAGCTGCCTCGAATTGTTATGGAGGATCTCCACTGGTGGAAGAACGCAGTAAGTACAGTTTCATTAATCCATCTCCCTCCAATAACACATTTTTTTGGTGACGGATGCCTCCGACTACGGTTGGGGAGCCCTGCTCAACGACGAATATCTGTCGGGGAAATGGGAACCCCACCAACAGTCATGGCACAGCAATCTCAAAGAAATGACTGCTATACGACTAGCAATAGAGACACACACAGATTATCTTCGAAACGCAAGTCTGTTGATTCAGTCGGACAACACGACTGCCCTAGCTTACCTAAAAAACGAAGGGGGGACGAGATCCAAAAAGTTGATGCACGAAACTCGTCAGCTTCTGTGTCTAATTCACAAACTACAGATTGCTATAACACTTCAACATCTCCCGGGGCGATTCAACTCTGTGGCAGATCGACTGTCTCGGGGAAAGCCATTACCAGAATGGCATCTCCAATCCAAAGCAACCAACAAAATATTTCAGATTTTTGGTCTTCCAACAATAGATCTGTTTGCATCAGACCGAGCCCATGTAGTACCCCAGTACGTGACGTTGGATTTCCGGGACAAAGCAGCCCAGTTCCACAACGCCTTCAGCAGGCAGTGGTCCTACCAGCTCGGGTGGATATTTCCTCCCCCGTCGCTCGTTCCTCGAGTACTTACTCACCTGAACACCTGCAAGGGCCAATTTCTATTGGTCGCGCCTCGGTGGTCCAAAGCATTTTGGAGACCCGATCTCGAGAACAGAGCCCTCAGCCGGCCGTACGAGATTCAGAACCTCAAAGAGACATTGATCGATATAACGACGGGCAAAACACTTCCTCAGGTCAACGACCTGATCTTGGAAGTTTGGCTGATTGGCGGTGGGATTCCATCTTAACCAACTGGACAACCGCGGAAGCATCACTTTTGATGAACGGATGGCGTAAGTCTACTCTGACATCATATAAACCTGCTTGGACCCGTTGGGTAAAGTGGTGCTCCACAAATGGAACACCCGTTTCCAAACCAGAGGCCAAAGATTTAGCTAAGTTTCTAGCAGATTTACACTTAAACGAAGGTCTGTCTATATCAACTATTTCTTTACACAAATCTGTAGTTTCAACTATTTGTGAACCTCACCTTGGTAAAAAGCTAAGTGAGGATATATTTGTACGACAGGTTCTAAAGTCAATCGCAATAGCCAAACCTAAGACTAAGAAAACTCATATTTGGGACCCTCAGGTGGTCGTTCATTGGTTAGAAAATAACTTTCCAGAATCGATTACATTGTACGAGGCGAATCGTCGCTGTGCCACAATCTTACTTCTCGCCTCGGGTAGACGAGTACACGACCTCACACTGCTGCGTGTGTCAGCAAATTATTTACAGATGGACGAGTCTGACGCTATTCTGTGGCCAGAATTCGGCTCCAAAACAGACAACGCGAAGAGACAACAATCAGGTTGGCGACTGCGACCCCACGAGGATCATAATATATGTCCTGTGTTTTGGATTAGAAAAGTCCTAGAACTATCACGAGAAAGAAGGACAACACCAGATATTGCACATTTGTTTATAAATACTCAAGGAGAGCCAAAGCCTGCTTCCAGAACAATTATTGGTAATTGGGTAAGGTCCATTTAAAATTCTTCAGGTATACAAGATACTCCAGGCAGTAGTCGTTCAGCGGTAGCCTCATTAAATTGGCGGTGTAACGTTCCAATCGACGACATACTCTCTAAAGGAAATTGGAAGCAGGCTTCTACTTTCCATAATTTTTATAGAAAGGAATTAAGGGAGTACAATCAAACAAACAATAACAATTTATCAAATTTATTTGAACCTATGTAATAATCACACTTAATTTTGCACGTATAATGTTAAAAAATATACTTACTTAGTATACACTTTAGCCTTAATGTTTTTCAGTAATTACTTTTAATAGAAAATATTATATAGTATTCTTGATTTTCTCGCTGAAATAAATAATGTTATATTTATGTTATACAGTTTGCCTAATATAACTACCCACCAGGTGATACCAGACAGTTCTCACCTCACCCTGGACAAGGTGAGGAATGCACAATGAAATGGTTTTACCTTACCAATAAAACCGGCATTGTGCTCCGAGCCTTGTCCAGGGTCAATTCAATTGCTACCTGGTGAGAAACAATGAAGTAAAATGCCAAGCGCCGCCTCTGACGTAACATCGCGTCACTCGCCCCCACCTGGTGGCAAACTTAAGAACTATAACGGAAATAGACGCAGAAATAGTCATTTTAGTCATGCCAGCTACTAATAAAACGTGTTTTCAGTTAAATTTCAGCAATAGCTTCTCACCTCACCCTGGACAAGGCTCGGAGCACAATGCCGGTTTTATTGGTAAGGTAAAACCATTTCATTTTTTATTCGCTAGATGGCAGTAAAAAATTTAAATCAGCGCCATCTACATTCGAATAGCGGTCTTTCTAGAAACTAAGTTTCTCAATTTGTGTAATAGATGGCAGTATAAGTTAAACAAAAAGACTAACACAAATAAAATCTCATCTGTCGCGTCAAATCTCATCTGTCGCGTCAAAATCTGTCGCGTCAAAATCTGTCGCGAGAACGGCTGAAAATGCTCACCCACAAAAGTGCCCAACGCGCCATAAGAAGTTTTCACTTCAAAAAGTTGCCTATTTCATTGAGATTCTAAAAAGATATATTATGTGGTATTGCCAGCATTTAATACCAAATTAATTTCTATTAAAAGTTTCATTTACTTTCATTTTTCTGAACCGGCACAGTGTTCTCTATCCGTAGGTGGCCGCTTATCCATTAATGACCGTATGACTGTATATGTAGGTAGGTACCTTGAATGTGCCGGTGTCACAGTAGGAGTGCGGGACGGCGGTGTCGGAGCCGGCGATGGTGGTGCACAGGTCGGCGTACATTGCGTCCATGTCCAGCGCGGACAGGATGTCGTAGTTGTTGTGAGGCAGGTTGCCGCAACGTCTGTGATGCTCACTGTCATCCGGGTAGAAGTACTTGTCCTACATAATATATATTGCAGGACATTACACACATCGCCATCTAGCCCTAAGCAAAGTAACTACACTTGTGTGTTATGGGTGCTACTTTTCTTTTGTAAATCCAGGATGTCCGGTAATGAATGGATAAGCGGGCACCTACGGATAGAGGACACTGTGCCGGTTCAGAAAAATGAAAGTTATGTTTCATGAAAGTCTCGCGGTTTACGAGATATACGCCATTTTTTTTAAAATAAAAATTTCACTCCTTTCTCTATGTTTTTTGATGCCAAAACTGCAAATGAAGGATATTTCAATTTGTTTTTTAATAGTATACCAGAATAAATGTGCTATCAAATGCAAATAATAATTTTTATGACAAATTGAAAGTTTTTTAAACTAAGATTTAACTCAAACTTCATGATTTTTAATTTTTTAACCTGAAGTTTAACCTTTCCCGGTGTAAAAAAAAATGTATGGTCAACGTGGTCCCAAATTAAAAAAAAGTTGCCCATTTCATTGAGATTCTGAAAAGGTATAATAATATGTGGTATTGCCAGCATTTAATACCAAATTAATTTATATTTTAATGACCCAGAGCATGGTTTTTGTGAAGTAAAAGTAGTAAAAATTAGCTTTATGGTAATTAAAATAATTTAAGAAATTTTAGTTCTGTAATCCCCAAAATTCACTATGGAAAAAAGGAGAGACAGCTCTGGCTCATTTTAATAGGAATTAATTTTGTATTGAATGCTGGCAATACCACGTATATACCACTCATCTCAATAAAATAAACAATTTTTTTTTAAATTTAGCACCAGGGTAACCATACATTTTTTTACACCGGGAAAGGTTAAAAAATTAAATCATGAAGTTTGAGTTTAATCTTAGTTTAAAAAAAACTTTTGATGTGTCATAAAAATGATTGTTTGCATTCGATAGCACATTTATCCTGGAATACTATCCAAAAAACAGATTGAAATAATTCCTTCATTTGCAGTTTTAGCATCAAAAAACATAGAGAAAGGAGTGAAATTTTAAAAAATGGCGGTTATCTCGGAAACCTTGACACTTTCATAGAACATAACTTTCATTTTTCTGAACCGGCACAGTGTCCTCTATCCGTAGGTGCCCGCTTATCCATTCATTACCGGACACCCTGTATATATACTTATAATACATTTAAACAACCAGACAAACACAGACAAATATCTGAGCATATATACATATCTGAGGCGGGAATCAAACCCGCAACCCTGTGTTCGGCAGTCCGGCATGGTGACCAACGTGCCAACTGGGTCGCATCTAAACTATAGGAAGAAAACTATGTTGACATGTAAAGTATTTGAAAATTATTTATTTCTTCCATTTTATGTCAATAAAGAAAATATGTAGGCATCTGAACTATCATTTTTAAATGGATGGGATTGAACAATAGAAGTCATTCTTGGCCCGTGGCGGCGAGCGGCGCGCAACTAACGATGTGTACCGGTTAATTTTTTACCGGTTCATAGAGCACGCGACTTAAATAAACCGGTACCTGCATGTCTTCCCTATAAACGATTTCTTTTCGCATAATACCGGTACTTATAGCAAAACTTAGATTAACCTTAGCTAGTAATACAATAAAATGTAATATAAACCTGATGGAATACATAAGCCGGGTTGAGTTTACCCTTGAGTTGGTTAGCGAGGGTAGTCTTCCCCCCGCAGGTCACCCCCGATACCCCCACGACCACCCACTCCTGCTTCACGCTGCCCCCACGCCCACCAGCGCCAGACATACTGTATATAATACATAATATTTCATTACATACAGTGTGAATTTTTTATGTGGGCCTTCAGAGCTGTATCCTAAACTATAAGGGATAGCGAAAAATTACAAAAACTAAAACTGCATTATTAGGTTTTTGAAAAATTCATTACCCTCGCCAGGAATCGAAACTGTTAATTTTGAAAAAAAATAATAAACACCTATATTTTTATACCAATAGATGGTCTTGCTGATAAAGATCAATCCTTGGAAAAAAACATAGTAGGTGTGGCAAATCAAAGGTAATAGCAAATTTTTGTAGTCTTCTGTCATTTTTATCCCTGAAAAAATGTAGTGAGGGTGTATGGCTGATGACGTAACAAACTGTTGCATAAAAAACATAAACTGTTATTTTTACAAATTTAAGTGATGTAGAGAATTTAGAACATATTTTAAAAAGTTAGAAAAATATTTTTTCCCTTCTATGCCTCTAGTGTTAGAGGCATAGAAGGGAAAAAATATTTTTCTAAATTATTTTGCCAGAGACGGAAAGATAAAAAAATGTAGAAAACTACAAAAAGGAGCCATTTCCTTTGATTTGCCATACTATGTTTGTTTCCAGGAATTTATCTCTATCAGTAACACTATCGATTGGTATAAAAATATTCGATTGGTATAATAAATATTGGTATATAGGATGATTCTTTTTTACAAAATCAACAGGTTCAATTCTTGGTTAGGGTAATCAGTTTTTCAAAAATCTAATGATGCAGTTTTAGTTTTTGTCAAAATCGGGCACGCAACTCCTTTCGGCATTTTTCACTATCTCATAGTTTAGGATATAGCCCTGAAGGCCCACTTAAAAATCACCCTGTATTTTTAACAAATGCTTCATTAAATTTCCTATAAAAAGTATTTTTCATAACAATAAAATAATAAAAACTTAAATAAATTACATTTACTTAATTACTATCTACTTACATAATATAATAATAATGTAAAGTCCAAATGCGTCCCTCCCTAGGTAGTGTTCCCTAAAGGCTGGCTGCGTTGGCTCAGGTAGGAGCCAGCACTTTGGTCACTCACACTCCAAGCTAAAACTAGGAATTTTGACAATCTATAAATAGATAACTATAAATTATAACCTATCAAAAATATATTAAGATTGTAGACAACCTCCTTCTACTAAAATTATCTATTTTTTTATATTTGAATATTTTTTTTAAATTTATTTATTTAAAAAAAACAGCGCACTCCGGGAGTGCAGGCAGAAGTGAAAACAATAAACTTGTTATTTCTCATAGAATATTTCTTGAAACGATCTGCTACTGCCATCTATTAGCACTCACTTAAACAAATATAGTTTATTTTTTATTCGCTAGATGGCAGTAAAAAATTTAAATCAGCGCCATCTACATTCGAATAGCGGTCTTTCTAGAAACTAAGTTTCTCAATTTGTGTAATAGATGGCAGTATAAGTTAAACAAAAAGACTAACACAAATAAAATCTCATCTGTCGCGTCAAAATCTGTCGCGAGATCGGTTGAAAATGCTCACCCACAAAAGTGCCCAACGCGCCATAAGAAGTTTTCACTTCAAAAAAAATGATTCTGTAGAATTATGTTTTATGAAGATCATAATATTGTTCATTGACAGTTTGGTTGTAGCTTTAATCATTTTCATAAAAAATGTAAAAAAACTTTAATTTGGCACACAAAAGGGGGGAAAGGGGGGAACCAATCGCCATACAACTTGTTTCTACTTCTATATCTTAGTATCTATGTAAAAGCTACACGCATGCCAAGTTTCATGCTTTCATAACTTTTTTAGTTTTGGTTTACGACTAAAATGTACCGGACAAAAGTTGTATATAATCTTATTTGCAATAAAAAATATTTCCTATGTGAGTGAGACCTATAGTTTGACAGATAAACCAGAAAACCTGTTTAAATCCCTTTTTTCAAGATGGCGGCCGGGGGACAAGGGCTAGAATCCCTCTAACTTGGATTTAAGTTTAGACCCCTTGATATCTAAAAAAATAAAATTGCGTCCTCTGACAAATGCACGCTAAGCCCAAAAAATGTATCATTTCAATGGACTATAGATAGATAATGGTAAATGATATAATAATAAAGTATG
The DNA here is from genome assembly GCA_907269075.1 of Idaea aversata. Taxonomy (NCBI): domain Eukaryota; kingdom Metazoa; phylum Arthropoda; class Insecta; order Lepidoptera; family Geometridae; genus Idaea; species Idaea aversata. The sequence continues at coordinate 11,785,859 of OU026106.1, forward strand.
TAGGTATAGTAGATATACCTGTAATGATACGTAGTATATATATAGTTCAGTACGTCACGGAGGGGATGGTAGAGAGACTGTAGAGATGGTAGACGGTAAAGGACATCAGGCCGCCGATGAAGAAGGCGCCCCAAATGGCCGACAATGTGAGGAACCACTTTGGATCTGGTATGTATTGGATTAATACTGAATCTGAAACAAATCATACATACATTACATATTATGTCCGCAGCGGAGTTTGAACCTACGACCCCGATACACTTTAACGAAGTTACATGATCCATAACATTTTCTAAATATGGATTTGCACTTTAAAATCTTATGAAGTATCAATACTTTCTAAAACAAAATTTGCCCTCAGCAGGATTTGAACCCACAATTAAATATAGTTAATAAATCAACTTGCTAGGTCCACCCGTTTCTGAGAAAATCAGTGGAAGTTTGAAGTACCGAATCCTAAAAAAGACTAAGATAATTGAAAGAAATGTAAATATGTTCACCTTCATCAATGAAAGGATAAGAGTTGACCCAGAGTACAATGATCAAGAACACGGTACCCGTCGATATCAATACCGCCTTCCCCACTGCTGAGTCTGATACCTCCATATATTGTCACATTACCAGTTGCTGCACGCTTTGTTGCCAACTTTACTCTCTTTGTTGCTGGTTTACTTATAAATTGTTGGAATATTTCTTGCTGTAAAACTTGTACGCCTTTGTTGCTAGCAAATCAGATTGCTGAATGCTTTGTTGCTACGTTCGTTTTCTCTTTTTGTTGGCAAACTTGTAGGTTGATGTTTTTGTTAATAGAAAACTTGTAGGTTTATGGACCCTTTGTTGCTTAATTGCTATAAGCTTTGTTGAAAAATATTTTATAGATTTATGAATGCTTCGTAGTTAGGAACCTCATAGGTTAATGGAGTCTTTGTTGATGACAAACTTGCTGATTGCCAAAATCTTTGTTGTTGATAAACTTGCACGTCGCTGCACAATGCTTTGTTGGTAAACTTGCAAGTACAATTATATTTAATCTTCAGGGAACAATATAGACTTCTGTGGTTCCTTCTGCACTTTAATTTTATCAACCAAAGGCTTTCCTTTTGTTACTCTCTGAGCAATCTGCAAATAAACATATAGATTAGGTACTTTAGCCATAAACAAAATTAAATATTTAAGAAAATATACATTTCATGATAAGAAAGAAGTTGTATCACCATAGTATAAAAAATATTTACAATCATTAATTTACTAATATTAGGAATGTGATAGTTAGTGTGTGTTTGTTACTCCTTCGTGCAAAAACTACTGAACCGATTGTGATGAAACTTAGTATATAAATAGCTGAGATTTTGGGGTGACACATAGGCTATTTTCTATCCTAATATTGCAACGAGATCAGGAGTTATGCTAGTAAAACCGCGGAGCGTAGTTAGTAATATGTTTAAAAGATAAGTCTTAACTTTGAACTAAGTATGCAATAAAACTGGTTGTAAATAATTCTGTTATCAGGAGCTAGCTCGGTCCAGCGGTCTCACCCGCGTTGTTCCTAAATTTATTATATAACTAGCGACCCGCTCCGGCTTCGCACGGCTATATTATGCATGTATTATACATATAAACCTTCCTCTTTAATCACTCTATCTATTAAAAAAACCGCATCAAAGTCCATTGCGTAGTTTTAAAGATCTAAGCTTACAAAGGGACATAGGGACGGCGAAAAGTGACTTTATTTTATACTATGTAGTGATAGTGAAATGAATTTATTATATAAAATTCAAAGTATTAGACTATTTTTAAATAGGTCTATAAAAATAATTTAAAAAATTAAACAATTATTTTCATTGATAGCAAAATAAAATTCAAACTCCTGACAGACTGACATAATTAAGGCACATCTCAAATCTATGCAATGGACAGATCGAGCTATTCGGTAAGAAAGTACTTTGGAAAACTCAACTCCTTGGTTGATTGATAAGTTACATTTGGGTTTGCATTTGTCAGAGGACGCAACTTTATCAAGGGGGGCTTGACATCTAAAAAATAAAGTTGCGTCCTCTGACAAATGCACGCTAAGCCCAAAAAAATGTAACATTTCAATGCACTAGGTGAACAAAGTGGTGGTTTACAGAAACAAATACACAAATAGTTGTCCAACCTCGGGAATCAAACCCGCAACCTTTTGCGTCGCACGTAAAAGGTTTTATGTTCAATTATGTAAATAAAACAAACAGTGACCCAATGTGTATCACAATTGATAAGTTTTACGTTTTATGACTCGTTGACAGACTTGAGTTGAATTGACATGACTTGACAACTACTCAAGGACATCTATTATCTTTTATAATTTTATGGAATTACATTGTATTTGATAGTGTATGTACACGGGAATTGAAGTTGTCACAAATATATTCCTCAATTTATAATACACAGCGTTCCGCGGTTTCACCCGCACTACTCCCGATCCCGTGGGAATATCGGAATAAAAAGTAGCCTATGTTATTCCCAATGAATCAATGTATCCTCAAACCAAGTTTCATCTAAATCGGTCCAGTAGTTTTGGAGCCTATTCGTTACAAACAAATAAACAATTTTTTTTATAATATTAGTAGACTAAAAGTGCGCAGTTCCACGTGCCGAAAGCCTGTTCTCGTGTGAACATCAGGATAATAAGTAGCCTATGTTAAACCCAAGGATTCAACGTCTCTTGATACCAAGTTTCATCACAATCTGTCCAATAGTTTTAGATCCTATTTCCTTCAAATTCAAAACATCTTTTATCATTACAACTCACTTTCCTTGCGGTGTCCGGATCAGTGACAGGTTCAGACAGTTTGAGAAGTTTCTCTATCACTTGTTGAGGTGTCACCGACTTATGTTGCGATACTTTGCCCTGGGTCTGCGTCTTAGGTTTATGTATCTTGGTTAATTCTGTCAAGTAATACAATGAGTGTTTATATAAGTAACACACAATGAACTAACAATGTCACCATTCTGTTAACAACTGCTCTAATTGACTAACTAATAATATACATTAAAATACAACAAACTTTGCAGTTAAAGACTGATGATTTAAGTGACTATCTTGTTACTGTGTAGTTGGCTTCAAATATCAGTCAGTTTTTAACTGACAGTTTTTTAAACGGACCCCTTATTAAAATCTTGTGGAATTTGATATTTGATTGTCAGCGAGTGATTTCTGAACACAAAAATGTAGAATTAGGTCACCCAGGTGATCATAGTAGAATAGACTTCCTATCCCAGACTATGACCTGAAGATAATCAAACACTAAGTACCTATAGGCAGGTGACTTGGGCACAATGATTATTTCATGTCAAGTAAATGGTACCATCATGGTTAAATCATATTATGAGGAGCTCCCTAAATATTACGTGGATAGATAAGGACTAAGATATGTACCTACCGAGTAAGTAGTGTGTAGACGTTAATTACGGTACGTAATATTTTTGTATACTGATGGTTAAATGGACGAAACAATTTCGACAAAATAATTACTTGGCATTTTATTAACCTACCTACTTCTATTTTATTTTATGTTCACATATAAAATACCTACCTACCTGGATAACAAGTTTCAAACACCCCTTTATGGAATATTGATATAAAACAAGGATATCGCTCGTCTTGGCTACGTATTTAACGAAGACGCGCCTCACGACCGAAGCGTCTTCACACACTGAATAAGATAATGAACATGCGACAAATATGACGCAACCTATTATAAAACGATTCAGTAACCTCACCTTGACCGACCGGCTTCCTCTTACCACCACGTTTCTTCCGTTTACCACCACAAACTGAAAAAAAATAAACAATCATTTCGAAGAAAATATCGTCACAAAATGTAGCGAAAACCACCAAGTTTTACACAGGAATAACACCCACCGTCTGGATCAACGAGCTCTAAAGCTTGTCGTACTAAAGCTGAAGACATTTTATTGCGAATAAACCTTGTGAAAACATTTATTTTAGTTTACCCGAAAATTCTAACCTCAAACACTGTATGGTAAGCCAAACGTCAATTGGACATGTGACGTAAATTAAACGTCATCTGCCAATGTTGTCAGATTGTTGTCAAAGCGTTTTTTTTTTTTCGCAAAACGCAAACTAAACCAAGGCACCACAAACGTTTGGTTCCATTCACCGAGTTTAACAGAGGTTTAGCCATGGTTTAACCACAGTAAAGTTCCACACGATAAAAAACTATTTAAACCTTTTTGAAACTATAATAATATAAAAACTCATTTTATATTTTTATTCTAATGTCTAAGGCTCAGAATACAGAACAAGACGTAAAGGTAAAGTTTTTGAAATTCTCCTACTGCCTTGATGTATTAAAAAGGACAATGGCAATTATGGCCCACGTCCTTCCAGAGCCCACCACGTCTCCTAGCGACTAGCTACTAGAAGAAATAATATAATGGCTATATTCTAACAATAATCTTCTTACTTTTTACAGATTCTGTATGTTGTACCGCGCATTCAACGGTGGTACCAGCGAGCCAGCAACGGTAGAGCGTCGCGAGGACCCTGGACACCCACACCCGCACCCACAGCATAGATACGATGTAATTACCTATATTATTACTAACTAATTTAAGAAGCAGTGTGTTAAGAAAACCCTGGAATCCTTCTTGGGCATATGCAACTAAGAGATAATATTATAGTGTAGCAAATCCAACCTGACCAATCTCTTTGTTAGAAGGTACGTATTAAGGAAGGTCCGTTTCGCTTACCAATCTTCTAACAATGAGGTTGGATTAGCTAAACTCGTCAAAATTGTGTCGCCCAACGTACGATGAGAGTTGAAGAGTTAATAATACAAAATATTTGTATCCCCAGGGTCCGCCGACGCCATGCCCAGCTCGCGTCGAGTACGCGACGCCTGTGTTCGCTCGCAACTACCAGGGTGTGTGGCGTTACGTTGTGCAGATACCGTACGAGGGATACTTCACGCAGACCGTTGAAGTTACCAGGTATTGTTTGTCAACATACCTACATTTCAATCAGTTCTGTAGTTTTTAGGTAACTGAGTAACATCCATACCTAGGTAGGTAATATTTAACACACAAATAAGATATTGTAGACACAATATTAATTTAGTGTTTGGTTTGTTCCCCGTAGATGTATGTCGTCCCGTTGTCACTACCTGGAAGGTGGATGCCTGTCGTCCCCGCGGTGGGTGTCCCTCCTGGTGGCCGAGCTGCACTACCCCGCGCACGCGGTCTCACCCGCCGTTCCCGTTGCAACGGTACTAACTTATACAGCTTTATTTACTTACCAATCATAATTAATAGTGTAAAAGAGAAGACAAGTATTTTAAACAAGTAAAGCTTTCCATCCTTTTCAATCAGTTGATTTTATATATTATTATTATGTTTCTAGGATTATCAGTCGTTCAGCACAGAGGGCGCATCCTCCACGGAGAAGCCTCCGCATTGCGACGGACATGATGACATGGGTTGCTTCCAGGTATGTTCTTACACATTTAATTAAATACTAATAAAATAAAACTTCATCCACTTCGTTATAAAACTTAGAGCAATTTTGTTGTTGTTCTTTAAAATTATGATGAACAGTAACTTAAATACCATTTTTTTTTGTTTTTCTTAAAATGAAATTGAAATGTCATGTTCTTTTTTATAATTTGTAGATCTTTAAATCATTAAAGGCTCAGTTAGGCTTAGCAACTTTCCCTCTAAAAACAGTGTGTCATGAATTACAATTAAAGAATTTAGTTTCAAAGTTTTATCTTTTCTAAATACATTTTAGGACCTAGTTGAAAAATTATTTCCTAGATCCTTAGATAACAAAATAAAGTTATATTTCGATTTCCTCTACATTTCGATTTCCTCTACAATCGATTTCCTCTACAAAAACAAAAAATAAAACAAAACATTGTAAAATATGATATTGTCTATGTTTATGGTAAAATTGACAATAAATGTACCTACTTATATGACATTATGTATAGGTCCGGCTGTACTACGACTGGTTCCTAGTGCCTGGCTCGTGCAAGTGTTGGCGGCCTGACTACTTCGCGCGGTACGTGCGTCGTCGTCAGAACAACGAACTATAACTTACCTACCTACTTCAATAACCTTAATTAATACCATTTTACATTATTGACTTTTTAACTAAACAGAGCTTTTATATTATTTCAATAGTGTTTGTGGAGCGTTAAAAGAAGTCATTGTAAATCTTTTGTTTTGCTCAGATGAAGATGTCATCGATATAATTTAGCAGATATTTATGAAATAATATTACTAGAACCACGAGTAAGGTATGTATGTCATATTTATGCTTAATATTTCAAAACCCAGTTTATTAATTAGTTTGAATTGCCTTCTAGAGTATAATAACAATTTTTTTGATTCACTAGAATGATCTGGAACTTGGAGGTAAGCGCTTATAGAGTCGAAGTTCTTTTATGCTTGTAAAAATAATCCGTTAGGATAGTTATTCAATAATTATAATTAATATTAGTTATTTTAGATGTTAGTAGGTTAAGTTAATTACGAATTGGTGCTAACGCATTTAAAGTTGTGACTCTAAGACTGTAATTGTATTTATATTATAGCTAATTATATTAATAATATTTAATGAATTAAATTAATATATAATATACCAAAACTGTTTATATCGGTCGACGAGATCTCTTACTGTTTAAAGTATTTTAGATTAAATTTGTTGTAATAAGCTTTTCTAGAACAAGTTCCGAATTACTCTACAGAGATGGCGCTAATCTAAGCCTAAGACGATAAATGGCGGAACAACGTTGCGAGTTTTTTTATTTTAGGGATTTTGATGTAATGTCAAAATCGACTATATTAAAATCTCTGAACAATGTCTGCCATCTCTCAACGTTTTGTGTGTGGCCAATTTTGTTGTATTGTATTCAACATTTTTGTTTCTACTATCGACGTTCGCTTTGTCGATTTTTAGTTGTCTTATACATTTTCAATTTATTTATCTCGTCCCTGAGCAGCACTATCTATTGTTATATAATGGAACCGATCCTCTAGAGATCCTTATTACTTATGATACAATGACGGACAATCATGCATTTAACTAACTGTTAAGTAAAGTAAGAGATAGTCGTTAATTAATTGTAAAAAAAAGCATTTTATGTAATTGTTACGACAATAAAGCACTTAAATAAATACATTTAAATCCCACTTCTGATGTTTTTCAATTTAATATCAAAAGTGAGTTAAATGAATTAATACTTCTAATGTAATTTTAAATAGTTTTATTAAGAGCTATAAATTTAAAAAGACCTACATAAACTATACAATGCATGTATTGCAGCCTACTAATGTAGCCATGAACGTGTCAGGCGGATTTCTCTACGATACGATACAGATACAGAAATATCATATTTATACAGTTCTTTAAACATGTGCAAACTAAATGGGGCATCACTGAGACCCATTAAACATATAATACAGGTATCTACTAATATTTTAATGTGAAAGTATGTGCGTATTACTTTATAATATACTGTTTGTCATTCCTTCACGCAAAATTACTGAACCGATTGTGACACAACTCGAGAGGCCTGGATTAATACAATGTAGGCTACATATCGATTCTGGAACTACGCGGGAGAAACCGTAAGACGCAGCTAGTTTAAAATAATTGTACTGAAATAAATCTTAGAACAATAGATAGTTTGATTTGATTCAAATATTTTTACACCAATTAACCTAACTACTATTTGAACGGTCATAAAATGTAATCAGATAATATTTTGAAATAGTTCTTCAATACTTATTTTGATGAATCGCGGAAGAATTTAAATCGCAGATTATAAATCATCTACATTCTGAACGGTTATTACTAAAACAGAGATAATAAACTTACGCTACAGGTACAAGATCTTTGGAATACTTAATTGTTTTTAATGTACAACCGCAGTTTCACTGCCACTATCACCTTTCTCGTTAAGAAAGGAAGCAATCTTTATAATTTCTTCAATCTTTACAGAGATCACTTTGAAATCAGCGTCCTCGCCTCGAGTGAATCTTTACCGAGCGAGATTAATAAAATATTTCAAAGACAAACGGCGTCTTCAGACGTCCTTTTTACTCCGTCTTTCAAACTACTTTTACATGATCATTGTCAATATCGTTTGTGATAACAACTACTGTACTAACTTCAGGGATATCACTATCACCTGTGTTTATATCGGTGGTCGATACATTTGAAGTGTTCGGTACGGATTCTGTACTTGTTTGTGCGGTTTCATCGTTATGTTCTAAATCAATAGTGATTTCATCTCTCGAGTTATTTCTCACTTGAATATCTTCATCTCTCGAGTTATTTCTCCTCTCTTCAAGTCGTATATCTTCTAGTGTAACGACTGGCGTGTCGTCCGTCCGTCCGTCACTTGTCGTCGCTTCCTCTCTACTGCCGACTATCTCGTGCCGGTTTAGTATTGAGTTCCTTCGCCTGCTGAAGATCAATACAGACGGGATGCCGTTCTTGTTGGAGAATTCAACGTAGCAGTCGGAGTATGGTGGCGGTGGTTCCTCGGGGTAGTCCGGTTTGGGTGCGGCGGTGGTTGTACACTCGGAGTAGGGGGGAGGGAGGTCCACCGTGATGGTGGGGTGCAGCGAGCTTATGTCTAATCTACCATCGTTTACCGGTTGTTGCTCTGGAAGACGAAACAACGTTACCTTAGTAGATAAAGTAAAGGAAGAACTAGCGGTCAATAACCACAATAACCTCAACTAGTCTAAACTTTTTTTCTTCTTCTGCATTTGCTGTTAAGTTTTTTATCCAGTTCCTAGACAATACTATCATTTATCAAGGCAAAATTATTAATCTTAATACTACTACTAACTAGCTAATACTACTAGCTAGTCATGTAGTAGCATACCTACTACCTTATTGAAACGAAATAGATATATTATTGTTTATGCAATACTTACGGCTAGTAGCTAGTACGTTGGGTGTGGGCCACTCCTCGGACCGACGCCGACCTGTGCCTGCGCCTGCGCCGGAATAAACTACATTGTAATGCGTTAGACACTGCCCGCGGAACATACCACGAGAACCACAACAACATAAAATAAAATAATATAAAGTAACTTATAAAAATATTTAACAAAACAAGTAGAACATTTAATAAATATTTTAAAGGCATGTATAATACTCCTCAATAACGGAAAAACTAAACTGATTGCAATGAAACTTAGTATGTCGATAGCTTGAAATAGCACATAGTCTCGATATTCCCATATGGGAATAGATATTGATATTATACTATATATACTATATTATACTATATAGTATAATATCAAAAACAAACAACCAGATCAATAACAAAAGGTGTGACTAACTCTTAAAGAACTTCCTATCGATGCAGTTTTCAGCCGCCCTCGCGAGCACGACGAGTAGCGCGAGCAGCGCGGTGCCGGCGGCCCAGCCACGTGCTGCGCCCCAGCCGCCGTCCCCTGCGGCCGGCGCGGCTGGCGCGGCGGCCGGCTCGGTCCGTACTGGGGGGTCCGCTGATTTTATATGGATCTGGGGGCGAAGTTAACACGCTATAATATTAATATGAATAATTTCAGTAAAATAACTATTTTTTTAAGGTAAAATATTTCATTGTGTGAGCCTACAAATAAAGGATACTTCATGACAAAAATACATTATTATCTACTTACCTACATATATATTATGTTATTTTAACCTAAATGTAAAAATGCTAACCTCTCTGTAGAGGTCTGATGGTGGAGGCTGCGCAGGCACGGGCGCCAGCCGCCACGGCTCGCGCTCCATCCCGTACCGCTCCCAGCTGAGCGGGCGCACCGTGTTGGTGCTGCCGGACCCGGACCCCGACCCGCTGCCCCAACCACCTATCCTGGAACCGTTCACGATACAACTATTATTGTTGCCAGGCCTTCGGACAACAACTAAAATATTGATAAAAATCAATTTTGAATAGATAATTAATTGATATAATGAAGATTTCATATCAGGTGCAGACGTTCATTTAGACACGTCCTAAATGTTGTTAACAGATAACTAGGTACCTGATTAATGAAACTTTTGTTTTATCATTGTGATTGTATCTTTGATGATGATTGTTCAAATGATAATGGTAGCAAACATTAACATTTCATCCAGTGCCGTATTATCCCTAAGGCACTTTAGGCCAGTGCCTAGGGGCCCACTATGACCAGGGGCCCAACACTCCCGATTAAAAAATGAAAAAAAAAGGGGATTGTGTGGTTTTATGCAACCACGGTAAATATGAAACTTTTTTTCACATTATAAGGTAAAGGCCCCCATTATTGACACTATAAGAGTGACGGTGAATGTCTGAATTTTTAATTGTATTGAAATTAATCTAACTATTTTTTTTTGTATTAGACACTTTAATTTATTAACTTGTATAATTTAATTTTTATACTTAAGGGCCATACGCCAACGACCTTGATACACAGCCTACTAAATAGTTACTACTGACACCGGTCGCCTTCGTTGGTGAAATTTTTTGATTATTACTAGTGTGTTTTGTTTTTCTCAAAAGTGCTGAGATGGAATTGTAGGTGAAATTTTTACCGACATTTTGGTGTGATTTTGAGCCAAACATTTCCTATAGTTTTGAAGCTATCCTGAAATTAAGAACTAAAACTAGTATAGCTTTGAAATGACAAAGAATTTTCGCCTCGAAATTACCCCAAAATATCGATAAAAAATAAAAATTTCACCTACAATTCCATCTCAGCACTTTTGAGAAAAACAAAACGAATTCGTTACAATCAACAATGTTAGTTTTAAGCGACGGGTATTTCTGGCGTGTGCGTTTGGCAGCATAAGCAGCCTTAAATAAATTTAAATGGCATTTTTAAATGACTCCGATAGGTACTTCGTCCCGTAGATTATGGCGAAAGTCTTTCACTTGAAGAAAGGCGTATACCTTTGCAATGTGATGACTGAAGTCTGTTGGGTACCTTCATTCTATTTCGTAATGATGACAGTATAAATTTCCAAATTGCGGTGTTGTGGTACCTATAAAAAAGGGGGGACCCGAAACGAGCTGTGCCTAGGGGCCCCGAGATGGTTAATCCGGCCCTGATTTCATCAGATTTCTAGCCGTACACTCTGCAGGTTCACCTGCTTACCTCTTATATTGTAAGAGGTAAGTCACAAAGTACCTAACTGCCATAAAGTTCCTCTACTGAGTTCTGTCTGTCTGTCAGTACAGGTAGGTAAGTACCAACCTGAGTATCTGCGAGTCGTCGTGATTGTACGTGTATATGGTGAGCCTGGGACGATGCCTGTCGCGAGGCCGGTACCGCTCGCGTAGCGTGCCCTTGTAGACACGCTGCCCGTACAGCAACCCCGACGACCACGGGGACAGCCATGGGGGTAACGTCACCGGCTGCATCATACTTGCTGTAATACAATGTTTAATTATTTAATCAATGATTTATCATTATAATTAGTTAATAGGTATAAAACAAAGTCGCTGGCCGCTGTCTGTCCCTATGTATGCTTACATCTTTAAAACTATGTAACTGACGCGGTTTTTTTAATAGATAAAATGGTTCAAGAGGAAGGTTTTAGTATAGTTAGGTACCTACTTATAATCTAATTACTACCTACCACGCATACGAAGTCGCGGGCAACTGGTAGTTAGTAAAATATATTAAAAAATTGCTGCATAATACGCAGCATCATCTAGGTAGGTACAGAATAAAAACAATCTAAGATGTGTATGTAGTTATTATCAATAAAGTTCGTAAAGATAAGGCTGTATGGGCTCAGTACCCTTTCCCTTCTTGACTTTGGAAGTAAATCAGAAAAAAAAACTAATCTTAGTGAAGCTTATAATAGACTTCCTACAGCCAACTTCTTTAGAATTTATAGCCGAGTAAGTAAGTAGGTTTACCTAGGTAATGATGAATGAAATAAATAAAATTATCGATGACTAAGATATTATTATGGAAATGCTTCTTCAAAATTGACAATGTGTGATTTAATGTTATTTGTAATGCAATTTGATGTTGTTCAACATCAGGGCCAACAGGCTATATATTTTAGCCACTCTCCTTTAAGTAAGTTTTTCGAAGTTGTTACCTCAGAATATTAAATACTTATTTCTAGTTATTACTTAGATATAACAACATTGAACAACAGTACCGGGCCAGTGGGTGCCCTAATTAGGACGCAATAACAACACAGTAAACAGCTGGATAGTTTAGCAGCAACGAAGACAAACGTTCCGCACCACTCGGCACAAGTGGTCAGGTGTTAAGGATTTCATTTATCTACCTTTTACAATACCTATATTTTTTCTTAGTCTTAATTAAGTAATTACCTATACGTTAAAAAAACATGTTATACCTAAAACATACAACTATTATCTCACGGCATAATAGTTGCATGGGCTTTATCCTTTGCCTTTGCCATAACTTATGTTTAAAAAATACGCGTAAAACTAATATAGGTAGTGACATTGACAATGCCATCCCAATAATTTTGCCGCGCAGTGGTGTAACTGCGATAATGGTGTGTAAATAATTAATTTGGTTGATAAATTAGATTATTGTTATAGGGTAAGGTTTTTTTATATAGATTCTATAATTTCGTTTACAATGTAAAATATTATAACATTTACAACTGTAAGTGGTGCTGTTCTATTAAATGCAATGTTAGGTATTTGGAAATTGGTTTGCTCCCAAAATCCCCTGGCGTTATCCCCAGCGATGGGGAACTTGGGAATTTTACTTTCGTCTACATTAGGTACAAATTAATTTTAATGAGATTTATAACAGTTAATGTATTTAGGTAAGTAGGTACCTATGTATTGTATTATGTGGACCGTTAAATTATGGTAATTTGGCTAACTGGTCCCAGAACGGTGTTTCACGGAGATAACATCTAAACGAGACGATGGTAGCAGACATGTGGCTTTGAAATAAATACCTAAGTTGATTTATGTACTTACCTATATTAAGTACTTTAAGAGTTAATTGAATTTATTAACAATTTTCCTATAATTTTCCTTCCTTCTTTGCCCGTGACCTTAATTAAGAATGTATGTACCTTCTTAGTTAAATAAGTAAATAATAAGTAGCTGCCTACAATTATATTATGTACAATAATATACCTACTTAGGTAGGTACTTACATAGCGCAAATAATGAATTTGTCTAGTACAATTTTAATTGTTTGATAGGTAAGTATCTACCTACATAATGTAAACATTATTGTGGCGTAAGTAAGTACCTAGGTACCTATATTGTGTTTCGTAACAACATAAGTACCTAAACTATAATAATATGTACCTACCTATACGTACCTACTCAGAATGGATAGGTATATGTATATAGGTTACACACGAGGGAGGTCCTTCTACGTTAGCAGTCTGCCTGCCTAGCATGAAGACCAAAACACGATACGATAAAGCGATATAACTACATCAACTCTCAAAATATGATAGATAAAGCCGCCGAATTTTTATCATAATTTTTATCGCAATTTATAATAAAAATTCAAAATGGCGGCCTTATCTATCATATTTTGAGAGTTGATGTAGTTATATCGCTTTATCATATCGTGTTTTGGTCTTCATGCTAGGCAGGCAGGTACCTACTAGGTAAGTAGCAGTAGGTACGGTCGGCTGCACAATTGCAGACCCACCGTAGAGCTCCAAAACGGCTGTTATAAGAATGTTTTCAACACAAGCAAGATTCTATATGTACACCTGCTTTAGTTGAAGTTTAAAGTCTTCTAACTCATCAATTTATCAAACAAAAATTATTACAATGAAAACATTCCAATAATAGTAATTTTAGAACTCTATCGGGGCGGGGGCTGCAATTATGCAGCCGACTGTACCTAGAGTACCTACCTCACTTACTCACAATACATAAAGTTACGTACCTACCTACCTATCTATGTATTTGCAGTAAATCGACGAACAATGAGGGGAGGACTCCAGTCAAATGTGGCTCACTCTTAGACAAAATCCTTTGCCATGATCCCCTGCGAAGGTAAATTTTGGAATTGTCCTAAAATCTCCTGTGGGGACCCAAAGACAAACGTAGAAATCTTCCCTAATCACCTTTTGTATCTATTTGTTTATAGTATAAATAGAAATCTTTA